>OZ038380.1:99023271-99525771 GCA_964036045.1 Eutreptiella sp. 'Long Island Sound 2002' | reverse complement strand
AACCTGAATTGAATTAAAGATGAACATCACACACAAAAGATGGACCACGGCTTTTTCTTTTTTGAAGGGTAGCCGACCCTAGGACGAATTCACAAAGCACCGGGGTCTCTCCCCCCCTAACCCCCCCCTCCCCACACCCACTGCCACCCTCCCGGTTAGCCCCAATAGCCCAAGTGGCCCCCCATCGCGAGACGCACTTCACCCATGTTGCGTTGTGGGGGGGGGGCTGACCCAATTTCCCGCCCCCCTTTTGTCCCATCCCTAGCATGGGGTTTCCCGCCGGAAGCAGTGGGCCGAAACCCCCCCCCCATGGAACCTCCACTCACCTAATGTGGTTGTGATTCGACAACGGGACCCCAATCGGCGGGGGACGGGGTTCAATAACGTTCTAGAGGGGCTGCCTCCACTTATTTGCCCTTGGACACTCGGGTGTGCTCTTTTTCAAAATAGCCTCAAACCGCGCGGTTCTAGCGGGGGTTCAAGCGGGGATCCAGCAAGGTTTCTAGCACTAGCACCCCCCCCATATGGAGGTTCTGGCGTTGGTTTGAGCGGAGGTGCTAGCGCTAGAACCGATTCCAACGGTGGTTCCAGCGGAGGTTCTAGCGCTCCATTTTTGTTTCCCTTCATGTCCCAGCTCTCCTTTTTCCCATTGTTGACAACGTCCAGCCGATTGCAGACCTTTCCCCCTCTCCCCGAGTGGCACGCGGCAGCCATGCGGGTCATTGGGACCAGCGGGTACGCCGGGCCCCCGCAATTACCCCATGCCTGGCTGGATGTGGCGGATGGCACAACTCCCATTGACCACCGACGTGTTGGGATTGTCATAGCACGCCTCCGAATCCGCTGTCCCCTGCTGAACAGCCGCGCTCCGCGGGGGCTTAGCAAAGGGGGGGGGGAGAAATGATTCAACCCGGCAGGAGAAATTTCAACCCAGTAGGGGGGGGACAAGTGTCGCGGTTGAAAATAAAACAACCAAAGTGGAAAAAGTGCCCGGCTCTGGGGGTATGTCCGGGACCATTGTTGGGGTTCAAAAGATGCCTGTTCGTGGCTCATACCTAATCGCCCTTGAGTGATTGCGGCATTGGAGGTCCTGATGAACGGTTCATTAAACAGGGTAGCTCTCCTTGAGCTTGGAAGCTTAGAGCTGCCACTGCAGCTATGCTGCAATCTAGATGTCTCCCTGTATGGGTAATATGCTCTTTTTTTTGTAGGGCGCGTTTCCCAAGTAGGGCCCCCGGGGGCGCCGTCCACACTTGTGTGTTTTGCTCATACGTCGTTCGTTAGTCTGCGTGGGTATGGGCTCTGTGGTTAGACACATGGTGAATGGGATTGTGAGGGTCTAATTCTGGTTGCACATCTCAAAAATAGTTGCTGAGATGTTGCTTAGTCGTGCTGAATGGTCTTGTTTTTGGAGAGTGTGACCGGACTATGTGGTCACACACACGGGCCGTGGGAGCTCCAGGACATTGCGAGCATTGCTGTTAAACCCCCTCCTCGCCGCTGTCATTGAAGGTACCACACTTGTTCCTCACAAATGGCTGACATGCGTGCATCTCCCATTTGCTTGCCTCTCCTTATCATTGCCGCAGGGTGGCACAACCGCCACATCCCGATGAACAAGTGGCAGTGCCCCTGTGGCAATGTCGTGCCTACAAGGCTGACCCCAGAGATCAAAGCGTTTGGCATCCACTGCTCGGGTGCCCAGCATACGGATTTGGTGTGGTACGGCAAAGTCGTGCCGGAGTTCTTCAGGGTAGTGTCGCCTCAAATAGTTCCCTACCGAGCGTGCTCATCTGGGTAGACAAGCATCCGGAGCTCCTAGGGCTTGTCCGGCTCGGTTCTACATTGGCTGCAGCTGGTGCAGCCCTTGTAGCAGAGGTGGTGCCCACTCTCCCGGTGCCAAACCTGGATGAGGGCTCCATAGATGCTGCATTGGAGATGGACCTTGACGCTCCAATTCGCCTTTGTGAGCACAAGTGTCCCAGGGTGCTTCCTAGGCAGGCCCCCACATTGCAGGAGGTGCGGCGGATGCACTCCAACACGTGGCGCAACCATGAGAAGCCGCCCTGGGAGTTGTGTGACCGCCGAGGGCTATGTGCCTTGGATTGCCGTACAGATGGTCCTTGGGACGACATAGCATGCCACTACGGCCCCTATCTGCTGTGCTTGGATTTGCGATCGGGGCAGCATGCCGCTAGGCTCAACACCTGGATGAACACCGCCATCCATCCAAAGAACACGGAGCCGCATTACCGGCAAGGGTCCCATGTGCTTCCCCGCCGCCTGGACGAGGCCAACGTCGAGGGGTTCGTTGCTAGTAGACGCTGTGCCAGTTGCATCGGGACCTACACAAGTTCCGGCAGCGTTGCACGACGTACAAGGCGCTCGACGTTGCCATCGCGGACGACGACCGTCTCCTTGCTGGGCGTCGGGCATTATGGCTTTTGAAAGCCGCATGGGCTCCCGCCAAAGTGTAGGGGCACGTGTGTGAGGCATGGAGCGTGCAATCTTGGGATGCCTAGGACAAGGATGCTGTCGCGCTAGTAGCAGCATGGTGTTGGGGGGCCCAAGCCACTGCAAGCACTGAACAACGCCGGGCACCTACCCGGCTACGGCATAGGCCGCAGGCACGTTGAGGGAGCCCCTGGTGTACGCCCCAATGAGCCGCCTAGTCTGCCCTAACTTCTAGAGGCCCTAAGCCACATCAGGGGTGTCCATGTGTGGCACCTGTGGATTGGGAGAATCCATGTGGACGTGATCATTGTCTCTCGCGAGGCAATCGCGGTTGGATTGCACGCCATGTATGGCCAGCATCCAATGCCATTGGCTAGTGGCGACGATGTGGAGGCTCTTGCACAGCGGCTGGAGGAGGACCCAATTACATACCACACCGCCAACCAGGCGACGGTGGTGTTTCTAGCTCTCCACACAGAGGAGGGGTACTTTGCCATCCCTGTGCGGGTCATATCACGTGCGGCAGGTTCAGGGCAAAGCATAGCCATGCTGTGCAGAAGCACATGGCGGAGCTCTGCGGTTATGCTGCATTTTGGGACCACCACGGGTTTCTCCGATCCGCTGATACGGACGGTGATGCACGGCGGTCCCGCGAGATGTAGGCTGCACTATATGTTGAGGGTGCCAGCACCCATTTCTGGTTGCCTGAAATTCCACACATTCCATTCCAAACGGGAGACTTCGGATTGTGTCGAAACTTTGACCCCCCCCCCGATTTTATGAAACCCGTGTCCCACATGTTGGGGGGACGACCCTTATTTTGCAAGGTGAGTTGTCTTTTGGTGTGCTGCACGAGATGCAAAACTATTTTGATGACCCCAAGCCTATTTTACCCTCCCCTCCCTGCCACATGACAAACAAGAGGTTGAGCCGGTGTTTGACCTCTTGCAGTCGATAGCTGCATTACGCCGGGCAGCCCTGGACAACCTTGCACTGCCCCCCCCTCTAGCCCACGTTGCCCACGATGCCGTTGTTTTGGGCACAGCACTTGGAAAATGCATAGGGGGGGTTTATAACAGAGAGCGGCCGCCAACTGGGACTCGAAGACATCACCGAGGCTGGATACATGATTTACCTCATGTAGCTTCGGTGTGACCCTTTTCGGGATTTGTGGTACTTGCATTTTGTTCGCACAGTCCAGGCTTTCCTGGTCATTGCCGCCTTTTCCTAAAGGCTGGCCAGAAATGAGCATGGAGCAAAGAATTTGTTCCCACTCCTTTTCGGCAACCAGAGGGCCGAGGACGGCTTTTGCCTTGTGAGAACAATAGTGGTCGACCGCAATGCTCGGTTACTGAGCTAGAAGCACGGTTGTCGGCCGCACTAGTTGTAGCCACAATCTAGAGCCGCCACACCACCTTGCAGCAGAAGTGGTCTCGCTATTCTTCCATTGACCGAGCGCGGCCGCGCCACTACACGGCGGACGTGGACATGAGCCGGGTCGACCTACCCTTGGTTTGGTTTGGTTCGGTTTCCCTAAGGAGTGTATTTTTTTCTAGCCATTTGGGGAGGGCCTTTTGCATGTTTACCCTGACCATGCGTGGGTGACTCCAAGAGATGGTGCGGGTGGGGAAACGGAGTACGATGTGCATACGTGCACTGAGGTATTTTGGGAAGCTCAAGGGGGGCTATTGTGTATCAGGGGCGCGACATGCATATCATGAGTGCGGTAAACGTGTGGATCAATGGGAACCATGCCCGACGGTCGCCTGAACGCCTTGCCAAGATTGCCGGCATCCCGGCTGTTAGTGGGGGTCCCGGAGTCCACAATGGTCCCATCTAAGTGTGGAAGGGCTGTGCCTTTGTAGCAATTTTGAACCTGCCACGGCAACCATCGCAAAGTGCGCCCTTCTTGCTCACCTTTACATCTGCACTCATTGGGGGGAGGAGTTTCACTGACCCTTCCCATCAGCAGCTTTCAACGGGGGCGGTGTTTGTGACAGGGATGCTGCAGAGGTTTTTTCGTAGGAGGGGAATGGGAACTTGGTATGGGAGAGGGCAGTGGGAAAACAGGTGCAGGTGGAATATGGTGCCTGTGAGTGGGTGAACCCTGACCTTGAAGAGGGGATTTTGGTTGTACAAGTGGGGTTCTTGGATAGTTGTGCCCATTAGCTCATCCCCAAAAGTAGCAGCATGGTGTTGGGGGGCCCAAGCCACTGCAAGCACTGAACAACGCCGGGTGCCTACCCGGCTACGGCATAGGCCGCAGGCACGTTGAGGGAGCCCCTGGTGTACGCCCCAATGAGCCGCCTAGTCTGCCCTAACTTCTAGAGGCCCTGAGCCACATCAGGGGTGTCCATGTGTGGCACCTGTGGATTGGGAAAATCCATGTGGACGTGATCATTGTCTCTCGCGAGGCAATCGCGGTTGGATTGCACGCCATGTATGGCCAGCATCCAATGCCATTGGCTAGTGGCGACGATGTGGAGGCTCTTGCACAGCGGCTGGAGGAGGACCCAATTACATACCACGCCGCCAACCAGGCGACGGTGGTGTTTCTAGCTCTCCACACAGAGGAGGGGTACTCTGCCATCCCTGTGCGGGTCATCCCCACGCGCGGCAGGTTCAGGGCAAAGCATAGCCATGCTGTGCAGAAGCACATGGCGGAGCTCTGCGGTTATGCTGCATTTTGGGACCACCACGGGTTTCTCCGATCCGCTGATACTGACGGTGATGCACGGCGGTCCCGCGAGATGTAGGCTGCACTATATGTTGAGGGTGCCAGCACCCATTTCTGGTTGCCTGAAATTCCACACATTCCATTCCAAACGGGAGACTTCGGATTGTGTCGTAACTTTGACCCCCCCCCCGATTTTATGAAACCCGTGTCCCACATGTTGGGGGGACGACCCTTACTTTGCAAGGTGAGTTGTCTTTTGGTGTGCTGCACGAGATGCAAAACTATTTTGATGACCCCAAGCCTATTTTACCCTCCCCTCCCTGCCACATGACAAACAAGAGGATGAGCCGGTGTTTGACCTCTTGCAGTCGATAGCTGCATTACGCCGGGCAGCCCTGGACAACCTTGCACTGCCCCCCCCTCTAGCCCACGTTGCCCACGATGCCGTTGTTTTGGGCACAGCACTTGGAAAATGCATAGGGGGGGTTTATAATAGAGAGCGGCCGCCAACTAGCACTCGAAGACATCACCGAGGCTGGATACATGATTTACCTCATGTAGCTTCGGTGTGACCCTTTTCGGGATTTGTGGTACTTGCATTTTGTTCGCACAGTCCAGGCTTTCCTGGTCATTGCCGCCTTTTCCTAAAGGCTGGCCAGAAATGAGCATGGTGCAAAGAATTTGTTCCCACTCCTTTTCGGCAACCAGAGGGCCGAGGACGGCTTTTGCCTTGTGAGAACAATAGTGGTCGACCGCAATGCTCGGTTACTGAGCTAGAAGCACGGTTGTCGGCCGCACTAGTTGTAGCCACAATCTAGAGCCGCCACACCACCTTGCAGCAGAAGTGGTCTCGCTATTCTTCCATTGACCGAGCGCGGCCGCGCCACTACACGGCGGACGTGGACATGAGCCGGGTCGACCTACCCTTGGTTTGGTTTGGTTCGGTTTCCCTAAGGAGTGTATTTTTTTCTAGCCATTTGGGGAGGGCCTTTTGCATGTTTACCCTGACCATGCGTGGGTGACTCCAAGAGATGGTGCGGGTGGGGAAACGGAGTACGATGTGCATACGTGCACTGAGGTATTTTGGGAAGCTCAAGGGGGGCTATTGTGTATCAGGGGCGCGACATGCATATCATGAGTGCGGTAAACGTGTGGATCAATGGAAACCATGCCCAGCGGTCACCTGAACGCCTTGCCAAGATTGCCGGCATCCCGGCTGTTAGGGGGGGTCCCGGAGTCCACAATGGTCCCATCTAAGTGTGGAAGGGCTACGCCTTTGTAGCAATTTTGAACCTGCCACGGCAACCATCGCAAAGTGCGCCCTTCTTGCTCACCTTTACATCTGCACTCATTGGGGGGAGGACTTTCACTGACCCTTCCCATCAGCAGCTTTCAACGGGGGCGGTGTTTGTGACAGGGATGCTGCAACGGTTTTTTTGTAGGAGGGGAATGGGAACTTGGTATGGGAGAGGGCAGTGGGAAAACAGGTGCAGGTGAAATATGGTGCCTGTGAGTGGGTGAACCCTGACCTTGAAGAGGGGATTTGGGTTGTACAAGTGGGGTTCTTGGATAGTTGTGCCCACCAACTCATCCCCAAAACACAATCCGCAGTGCTACCTAGGGAGGCTACTGCCTACGAAGGGGTTACTGCGCAGCCCCAATTGTCCGTAGGCGGGATAGGGAGGTTTCCTGCCGGGGCTAGGATGTGGTAAGATAGTAACGCTAGTGAGGATGCGGATTCACATTGCGATGCATGTGCACTCGGAAACACTCCTCCCTCCTTGTTGTGGGTTCTGTGGGGATTCCGCCAGTGTCCTCCGTATGAGGTGGGCAAGGGGGGGTGCGCAAGCCCAGCCGGTTTCTTGCGCAAATGGCATTTTTTGTAAGTTCAGCGTGCGGTCAGCAAGCAGGGTGTGCAAGCCTTGCCTGTTGATTGCCTTTTCAAGGGGTGCGGCTGGCAGTGGCGGCACAACATGCTCGGCTAGTGTGAGTAGCAACACCCGGACCTCCGGGTGTCTGACGAACGCACGGCGCAATAGCCCGGGGCTAGGAGGGGTTATTGTGCTTGGTCAGGGGGAGGGGGATTTTAGGGACCATAAGAGGAAATCCTGGTGGATGCAGCGGGAAAGGAAGCAGAAGCGCAAAAAAATTCACACTTCGCTCCGCAATGCCATGCAAGACAGGGGGACCGTCGCTGCGCCGCCCAGGCGCCGGGTTGAGGAGGACGAGTACGAGGCCCCGGCAGCCCTGCAGAGGGAATCTGCCCAAGGGGGGAGGGGCTTGAGGTGGGTACAGGCACGGTTCTAGAGTTTGTGCCTGGTGACACCTCATCCAACTCGGAATCGTCCTCCTCCGAGGGCTTGTCTGCTGGGCCCCCCTAGGGCGGAGAAGATGCATTGCCATGAAGGTGTCCCAGGGGTCCACTTCCTCCGCGCCAAGTAGGGGAGGGATCATAACGTTTCCTAAGGTTTTGCTAGGCGAAAGGCTCCGTCGCGGCTCGGTCAACTATCTCAGTGTCTAGTCCTAGTAGTCAGGGTCACCCCCCACCCCCCCACCCCACCGGCGTCCCCCCGCCCCCACGCTGCCGGGCTCTGGGTTTTAATGGATCACATGATCAACTTGTGGACTGCATCATTGGATAGATCATGACGGAGAAAGTCACTTTGAATGTGGCGTCCGGGAATTTCAAACGAGTGTCGCAAGAATCAAAGGTGAACCCTGATGTGATTGATCCTGCACTGCTATCCCTGCACCAAGGCTAGGCTAATTTGAACCAGTCCCTCACTAAGAAGGTAAATCGCTTGTCGGAAGCCCGTAAGAAACCGGAGGACAAAATCCCCCCATTGTTAATGAAGGATTTTCATGAACTGTTTTGAGTTTGGAATCACCCGCAATGGGTCACCAGGATCATCTACTTCCTCAAATGCGCCATCCTGAAAGAACCCTTACCGGTCGAGAAAATGCAGACGATCCACCAATGGAGTGATGACTCCCAAAAGCCCCTCCTGTGTGCTTTGTCCGAGGATCAATGAAAGGATGAAACTATCTGGACCAAAATCGCAACAGCCAGAGGAGCTACGCCGATGGAAGGAGATCCGTGTACACCGCCGAGACCCGTGGAGCTAAACACGCCAGCGATCCAAATGGTGGAGGCTCTCTGGATGCTCACATACTCTTCCGGTCTACTGCTACAAGAATCGGTACGAGACTAACTCAACTTCGTTGAAGCAGGCCTCCTCCAACCCTGACTTCACCTGTGGCCTTACTCCCGCAGGGGCACGCCTGAAAAAGGCAATGAAAAAGAGATTTAAAGTCGTTGATGCAGTCGAATTTTCCAAGGTGCATCATGGGGAATGGGTCCAAACCGATTCGTCGCTAAAGGGGCCTTGTAAAACCTGCAGGCAGCACGGTCTTATCAAGAGGCACCGGATATGGACGTGCCCCGGGATGGACTGACGGGATGTCCGAGTCCGGCCCTCAGCGAAGGGTTTTCAAGAAGGTCAACTGGACTGGGTTACCGAAATTGCACGCAGGCCCTGACGGCAGTGGCTCCTGAAAGATTCATTGACTGGCTAGAGATCGTGGAGGCTTGGGTTCACCCGGGCGAGCTCGACGTGTCAGAGTGTGTATCCGCATGCTTGGTCTCCACATGGAAGCCCTGCACACGTCATTCGTATGCAACCCACCCTAGGAGGTTCGCCACAATGGGGAGGACGTACCCATGGGACCAAACCCAATCCTCGGCAGAGAATGTGCTTCTATCCATGTGCACCTCCAGGTACCAGGCGGGGTCTTTACGAGGATGCGTTTCGGCACTAAAGGCAGTGGTCCCATTGGGATGGGCACCGGAAGTTCAATGGCTGAGATTGCGGAGATTGGCCAAAGCACCACATGAGTCACCCTGTCACAGACCTTATGGAGGACCAGAGGTTTTACAACTCCTGGGAGAAGGGTGCAAAACAGTTAGGGACTGGAAGATCTTCGCGGGGGCAGTCCTGTCCTTCTCTCCCCTTGCCAGGTTCGCCGAAATTGCTTCGTCGCGGAAATTGAATATCACCAGGGTGGGCATCACTTTCCAAGGGCTCAAACGTCGGGATCGAGAAGTCACACGTCGCCTGGGGCCATACAGAGTGGCATTGTCAGCCTGGCTTAGAAAAGCCCCCTTGGTGAAGCACCGGCTTAATTTGGGCTCCTCGTCAACGCTCCAGTCAAGTATGGCAAGGCTCCTCCAGGGCACGTCACGGCGTGACGCTAGATGGCATGCATGGCCAAGAGCAAGTGCCATGTACGTGCGGGCAATGGGGCTGCCCTCGCGATATCTGTCCTGGTGGGGACGTTGGTGAAACATCCGACTGGCATACCATTACACAATTCCCCCGGACGAATGGGAATTCAAGGGTACGGCGAGACTTTCTTGGCCAGCCAATAGCGGGATCCGCTGGAAACAAACCCAGATTAAGAGCCTGTTGCCCCCCAGTCTCACGGAACTCTTTGAAACATCATCCCTTGCTAGGTCGTGGACGGTCCGGAAAAGGTGCACTGATGTACGCGGATCCAAGGAGGAGGCTTACAATGACTTAGAGGGGGACACGGTCGAACCGCCGTTGGGTACCAAAGGCACGAATTCCCGAGGATGGGAAATGGCGGGGAAGTTCGCCGGAAAGCGCACTGGTGAGACCGAGGTCCGGTCCCCGAAGGACAGATGCCCAAAAGCCAGAGGGGAGGAGAGCTCAAGTGCCACAGGTCCACAAGGACGTGGAATACAACCGCGGGATCGCCCAGACCGGAATCAAGACGAGTCGAAAGGGTGGAGGCCCAACACGCCAAGCCGAGCTAGTCCCGGAGCCCATCGATGTCAATGAGGCGGACTCAAGACCCGTTGGTGGAGAGGGTGACGAGGTCGCGCTAAGACAGGCCGCGTCAGAGTTCCGAAACTCAAGAATGGGCCGTTGGTTCCCAGGACGTCCCTGAGCTATCACCCCCCGGCGTACAACACCGCTAAGTGGAACCAGCCTTCATGTGTCCGGAGTGGCTGCCCTGGCCCGACGTGGAGCCAAACGCTGAGCCCTTGGGCTTGGACCATGAGCTCCTAGATAAGGGTACAGGCCAAGTGGGACACATCACCATCCCTGAAGTTGTCTTGGACCTGCTTTCCCCCCTTGCACCTCCCGCAAGTGGCTGCACTGGACTTGGGGACTATGCCGGACCTTTCACCGGAAGGCCTAATCATGGCACGTGCCTTGGTGAGAAATTGGGTTTTGAATCCCTACGGGGGGGGGGGGTCCAAATGGATACCTCTTTCTGCTTTCCAAAAATGCAACCAAGGCATGAGCCATTGTCCTCCTGGTAAGTTTCATCAAACAACACCGCTCGAAATCGCACAATTTTTGCTTGCCTTCTGTTGAAGATTTGGCTTTTTTGGTCCAAGTCCATTCTATGCCCCCCCCCGGGTCATCCATGAACAGTGCGTATTTGTCTTATTTCAATGACCCCTTCTGGAGGGAGCTAGACAGCCTTTGGGTGCAAGCATGTGCTAATCGGGAATTACTGCCTTGTCACATTGTCTTGACCGCAAAACGCCCATCTATGCAGCAAAAGGGTGAGTTGATGGATGTTGTGCACCCCAAGGTGCATGAGTTTCTACGCCAAAGCACCCTCTACCCAGCAATAGGGTGAGTTGATGTGTGGTGTGCACCCCAAGGTGCATGAGTTTCTACCTCAACACACCCATCTACGCACCAACAGGGTAAGTTGATGGATGGGGTGCACCCCAACGCGCATGAGTTTCTATGCCAAAACACCCATCTACACAGCAACAGGGCGATTTGATGCATGGTGTGCAGCCCAAGGTGCATGAGTTTCTACCCCAAGACACCCATCTATGCACAAGAAGGGCAAGTTTATGAATGGTGTGCACCCCAAGGTGCAAGCGTTTCCACCCAAAAACACCCATCTGAGCACCAAAAGGCCAAGTTGATGGATGGTGTGCACCCCAAGTCGCATGAGTTTTTATGCCAAAGCACCCATTCATGCACCAAAAGCGTGAGTTGATGGATGGTCTGCACCCCAAGGTGCATGAATTTCTACCCCAAAGCACCCATCTATGCACGAAATCGGTGAGTTGATGGATGGTGTACACCGCAAGGTGCATGAGTTTCTACCCCCAAACACCCATCATGCATCTTGGGGTGCACACCACCCATCAACTCAGCCTTTTGTTGTGTAGATGGGTGTTTGGGGGTTAAAACTCATGCACCTTGGGGTGCACACCATCCACAAACCTACCGTTTGGCTGCATAGATGAGTGTTTTGGGGTAGAAAATCATGTGTTTCTACCCCCAAAACACCCATCTACGCAGCAAAATGATGAGTTGATGGATGGTGTGCACCCCAACATGCATGAGTTATTACCCCAAAACACCCATCTACGCACCAAAACGGTGAGTTGATGGATGGTGTGCACCCCTAGGTTCATGAGTTTCTACCCCAAAGCACCCATCTAAGCGCCAGCAGGGTGAGTTGATGGATGGTGTGCACCCCAAGCTGCATGAGTTTCTACCCCAAAACACCCATGTATGCACCACATCGGTGAGTTGATGGATGGTGTGCATCCCAAGGTGCATGCACCTTGGGGGGCAAACCATCCACCAACTCACCCTATTGCTGCATAGATCGGTGTTTTGGGGTAGAAACCCAACCATCTTGGGGTGCACACCATCTACTAACTCACCGTTTGGCTGCATAGATGGGTGTTTTGGGGTAGAAACTCATGCACCTTGGGGTGCACACCATCCATCAACTCACCTTGTTGGTGCGTAGATGGGTGTTTTGGGGTACAAACTCATGCACCTTGGGGTGCACACCATCCATCAACTCAGCCTTTTGTTTTGTAGATGGGTGTTTTGGGGTTAAAACTCATGCACCTTGGGGTGCACACCATCCACGAACCTACCTTTTGGCTGCATAGATGAGTGTTTTGGGGTAGAAAATCATGTGTTCCTACCCCCAAAACACCCATGTACACATCACAATGATGAGTTGATGGATGGTGCGCACCCCAATGTTCATGAGTTTCTACCCCAAAACACCCATCTAAGCGCCAACAGGGTGAGTTGATGGATGTTGTGCATACCAAGGTGCATGAGTTTCTACCCCAAAACACCCATGTATGCACCAAATCGGTGAGTTGATGGATGGTGTGCATCCCAAGGTACATGAGTTTCTACCCCAAAACACCCATCTAAGCACCAAAATGGTGAGTTGATGGATTGTGTGCACCCCAAGGTGCCCGAGTTTCTACCCCAAAACGCCCATCTTTGCAGCAAAACGGTAGGCTAATGGATGGTTTGCATCCGGAGTTGGATGATTTTCTATCGCAAAACACCCATCTACACAACAAAAGGGTGAGTTGATAGATGGTGTGCACCCTAAGGTGCATGGCTTGCTCCCCCAAAGCAACGATCTATGCACGAAATCTGTGAGTTTGTGGATGGTGTGCACCCCATAGTGCATGACTTTCTACCCCAAAACACCCATCTATGCAGCAAAAAGGGGAGTTGATGGATGGCGTGCACCCCAAGGTGCATGAGTTTCTATGGCAAAACACCCATCTATGCACCAAAAGGGCAAGTTTATGGATGGTGTGCACCCCAAGGTGCATGGGTTTGTACTGCAAAGCAGCCATCTATGCACGAAATCGGTGAGTTTATGGATGGTGTGCAGCCCAAGGTGCATGAGTTTTCACCCCCGAACACCCATTTATGCACCAAAAGGGCAAGTTTATGGATGGTGTGCACCGCAAGGTGCATGAGTTTCTACCCCAAAACACCCATCAAGGCACCAACTCCGTGAGTTGATGGATGGTGTGCACCCCAGGGTGCTTTAGTTTCTACCCCAAAACACCCATTTATGCACCAAAAGGGCAAGTTGATGGATGGTGTGCACCCCAAGGTGCATGAGTTTCTACCCTACAACACCCATCTATGCACCAAAAAGAAGAGTTGATAGATCGGTTGCACCCCAAGGTGCATGAGTTTCTACCCCGAAACACCCATCAATGCACCAAATCGCCGAGTTGATGGATGGTGTACACCCCAGGGTGCTTGCGTTACAACGCCAACACACCCATCTATGCACCAAAAGGGCAAGTTTATGGATGGTGTGCATACCAAGGTGCATGAGTTTCTACCCCAAAACACCCATGTTTGCAGCAAAAGGGTGAGCCAATGGATGGTTTGCATCGGGAGTTAGATGATTTTCCATCCCAAAACACCCATCTACGCAACAAAAGGGTGAGTTGATGGATGGTGTGCACCCTAAGGTGCATGGCTTGCTACCCCAAAGAAACGATCTATCCACGAAATCTGTGAGTTTATGGATGGTGTGCACCCCATAGTGCATGACTTTCTACCCCAAAACACCCATCTATGCAGCAAAAAGGGGAGTTGATGGATGGCGTGCACCCCAAGGTGCATGAGTTTCTTCCCCAAAACACCCATCTATGCAGCAAAAGGGTGAGTTGGTGGATGGTGTGCACCCCAAGGTGCATGAGTTTCTATGGCAAAACACCCATCTATGCACCAAAAGGGCAAGTTTATAGATGGTGTGCACCCCAAGGTGCATGGGTTTGTACTGCAAAGCAGCCATCTATGCACGAAATCGGTGAGTTGATGGATGCTGTGCAGCCCAAGGTGCATGAGTTTTCACCCCAAAACACCCATTTATGCACCAAAAGGGCAAGTTGATGGATGGTGTGCACCGCGAGGTGCATGAGTTTCTACCCCAAAACACCCATCAAGGCACCAACCCGGTGAGTGGATGGATGGTCTGCACCCCAGGGTGCTTTAGTTTCTACCCCAAAACACCCATTTATGCACCAAAAGGGGATGTTGATGGATGGTGTGCACCCCAAGGTGCATGAGTTTCTACCCTACAACACCCATCTATGCACCAAAAAGAAGAGTTGATAGATCGGTTGCACCCCAAGGTGCATGAGTTTCTACCCCAAAACACCCATCAATGCACCAAATCGCTGGGTTGATGGATGGTGTACACCCCAGGGTGCTTGCGTTACAACGCCAAAACACCCATCTATGCACCAAAAGGGCAAGTTTATGGATGGTGTGCATACCAAGGTGCATGAGTTTCTACCCCAAAACACCCATCTTTGCAGCAAAACGGTGAGCTAATGCATGATTTGCATCGGGAGTTAGATGATTTTCTATCCCAAAACACCCATCTACGCAACAAAAGGGTGAGTTGATAGATGGTGTGCACCCTAAGGTGCATGGCTTGCAACCCCAAAGAAACGATCTATGCACAAAATCTGTGAGTTTATGGATGGTGTGCACCCCATAGTGCATGACTTTCTACCCCAAAACACCCATCTATGCAGCAAAAAGGGGAGTTGATGGATGGCGTGCACCCCAAGGTGCATGAGTTTCTTCCCCAAAACACCCATCTATGCACCAAAAGGGCAAGTTTATGGATGGTGTGCACCCCAAGGTGCATGAGTTTCTATGGCAAAACACCCATCTATGCACCAAAAGGGCACGTTTATGGATGGTGTGCACCCCAAGGTGCATGGGTTTGTACTGCAAAGCAACCATCTTTGCACGAAATCGCTGAGTTGATGGATGGTCTACACCCCAGGGTGCTTGCGTTACAACGCCAAAACACCCATCTATGCACCAAAAGGGCAAGTTTATGGATGGTGTGCATACCAAGGTGCATGAGTTTCTACCCCAAAACACCCATCTATATAGCAACAAGGTGAGTTGATGGATGCTGTGCACCTCGAGGTGCATGAGTTTCTACCCCAAAGCATCCATCTATGCACCAATAGGGTGAGTTGATGGATGGTATGCACCCCAAGGTGCACGAGTTCCTTCCCCTAAACACCCATGTTTGCAGCAAAAGGTGCCCTAGAGACCCAAATTAAATCCAATATTTTTGATTTTTGGCCAAAAATTAATTGATTAAACCAAAGTATGCACTTTTTGTGGGGGGCTAGGGGCGTCGCTTGGGAAAAATTTCACCCCTACGGGGTGCCTTGTGTGTGTGTGAACCATTTTACGCCTTGGTGTGGGGGGTTGGGTTTCACCCGTCTTGATGTGTAAAAATGTTCAAATGGCTCTTGGCTTTAAAATTTGAGTTTCATTTTTCGTTTCAAATTTGTAAATTTTAAATATTATGCGTCGCCGGGATTAAAATTGAAACCAACAAAATGTAAACAAACGTTCCAAAAATGAAACCTCCCTACACAAGCACAAAAACACATAGAACATACCCTTTAGCCTTTGTGGCTCATGTGCTTGGCCATTCCGGCCATTGTAGCCGTCTTAAACCTTCCGGGAGCCCGTTTCCGGGTCCCATAGTGCCGGGGTAGCTTGGGTATCGCTTGGGGGGTTAGGTGGGTTAGTGGGGGTATTTGGGTTGGGTTGAGTGTTTTCTTGGGGGTTAGTCGGGGGGTAGCCGGCTTTGTTGGGGGGGGGGGGGGTTGGTTTTGGGCGTCTTCCCCTTGCGCACCTTTTGGAGGTGCGCCTCCGCGGCTTCGGCCGTGCCGAAGATGAGGTGGCGCTCCACCTCATAGAGCTTGGGGTTTTCTGGGTATCTCACCCAAACAACCCCGCTCTTGCGGGTGTGGACACCGGTGATTGCGCCCACCTCTACCCCGCCCCTGTATGGGACGTGGGCGGGGGTTCCCACGAGGGGATCGGGGGTCCCTCCCCCCCTTCCTCCTTCTTGGCCGCCCCCGCTTCTTTCCCAGCCCCCTCCGCCTTCTTCTCCCGGCCCTTCTCCTTTGGGGCGGGGACGGCCTTTGACTTTGGGGGGGGGGGGGGGTTCTTGTTGGGGGGGTGGCTTCGTCGGAGGACGACGAAGAGGAAGAGGCGGGGTTGTCGGACCCGGTGTCCGAGTCCGACTCCCACCACTTCCGCTTTGGGGCGCAGGCTTTGCCCTTGTTTTTTTTTTGGGGGGGGGCTTGGGCTTGGAGGGGGGGGTGGTGGGGGTGGTGGCGGTGCTTGCCCCCTCCCTTTCTTCCTTCACCTCCTTTCCCTCCCCACCACCCATCCCCCGCCAAAGCGCCCCATCCTCACACCCCAAGCACCCTACCTCCCCCAAGTGTGCCCACGAAGTGGGCTTGTAGGGCCTCGAGGGGCCCCATAGCTCCGCGCACTGGCGGCCGTGCTTCCACTCCTTCAAGACGTGGAGCACGGCCATCCCAAGCGCGGGGTAGTGGGCGAGGAGCTTGTGGAGCCCCCCTGACCCCACGCTCCGCTCCCCGTCCTTGTCGCTCCACATGACACGGACGATGTGCACATCGTCTCCGCAGACCGCCACGTCTTTGATCTGCAACAAGGCAGGCAGTGGCCGTGGTCCGGGAGAGAAACTGAAATTTTTCGGCGACACTTTTGAATTTTTTCGTTTAATTTTAACGTTAATTTTTATTTTTTGCAGCGGCGATCGGAATTTTAAAAATGAAACCAAAACTTTTAAACGAAGCCTCTTGAATTTTAAACACAAACACACGCACATACACACATACCTTTTGAAATTCAGCGCACCCCCATTTTCCAAGCTCGGACCCGTTACCCGATATTGGTGACGGGCCGCCGCCTCGTTGTCCAAAGTGCGGCGCACGTCCACCCGCAACCACGCCGCCGCCGCCTTGTCCCACACTCCCGTATTGTAAATAGACCCCACTTGGGGTGATGTGGAGACCCCAATGAGGCGGCGAATAAACGGCTGGTCACCCCCAAGAACCAGCACAGCAGGCACCCAACTGGATGCCCAACAGAAACTTTTGCAATCGTGAATCGACTGCAACACCTACAAAAGCGTGTGTACATTGATATCCGGGCATCACTTTTTTGTTTAAATTTTAGCATCAAATTTCGTTCGGCTTAAATTTTGAGCAATTTTTCGCTTTTAAACGAGGAACTTTGAAACGAAGCGAGCCCGAATTCAATGCAACACAGAAGCGCCAAGTGCCTGAAGGTTCTCGGCCCAAATAGTGGCCAAAGCGGCCATGTCTTTGTCGCCATACACGGCCATCCCGACGACCCACAAGTAGGCGGGTGTGCGGCCCCGTTTGCCGTGGTTGAGGAGCCCAATAGACAATTGGGACCAACTCCCACCGACACACGGGTAGGCATCCCCGCGCACAATGAACAGCGCATGCATCACCCCCATTGCCCGCCTGAAGCTCGAGGCAGGGCTGGGGGCTTCTGCTGGATTGGCGGCGTTGGCGGCGGGGGCGGTTTTGGCCGTCGGGGGGGGCGTCCGAGTGACGGCCGCCAAGCCGCGGGTTGTGTGCGACCCGGGCACCGGCCCCTCATAGGTGTGCTGGGCCGCAGGGTCGTTGGGGGGGGTGGGCAGGGACAGGAGGGGAGACCACACTGGTGCAAACTACACCGACTTGCCCTGCCTCCACTGCTGGCACCAGCCCAGGGCTACCCAGTGCCGGAGTAGTGGCCGGTGCCAAACCTGACCCCCCGGGGGTCGGACAGCAGGTTCAGGGCCCCTAGGGACCCTGAGCTGATGCGGTCGGGGAAGGGGAACATGGGACCGCCCGGCACTGGCTTCCAGTGCCGGGCGCCCCCTTTGGCAGCATCCCCCCTCCACTCCCCCTTGCCCTCCCCATGTTTCCTAATTAGGCACCGGAAAAGTCGGCGCATAACCCAGCGAAGGGTGTAGTGACCCTTGCTGGGGTCAGAAAAAATTGGCTGGTGTGGCCCACAGCCCTGTTCAAGGACTTGGGCAGACCAGGGGGCAGCGGCTGCCTTGCGGCAGACCGCTGAGTCTTTTCCGAGGGCCTTTTGCAGCCACTCGGGAAGGGGTAAAACAGGGGTTGGGGGGGCGGGGGCTGCACATGGACCTCATCCCACTCCTCATCCTCATCCCCCTCCCCATCCTCGTCCCCACCCTCTGGCACCACCACCTCCCCCTCCTCTGCCTTAACTTCCCCCCCCCCCTGTGACTGGCTGGCCCTCCTCTCCTCCTTTGCCCTCTTCTTCTCCTCCTTCTCGCGCCGTCTCCCCTCCTTCTCGCGGCGCCGCTCCCGACGCCACTCCTCAAAGGAGGCGGCGACGGACTGCGCGCCCCCCCCCTCCCCCACTGCTGCTGCAGTTGCTGGAGCTGCTGGTGGAGGCGGAGGAGGTGGATGAGCTGGAGGAGGTGCTCCCCCAAGGGGTGCTGCACCCTGTTGCACCCGGTCCTCCACTTGCCGCATCTGCAAGGGAGAACAGATGCAAAAATTAACCTGGGGTTAAAATTTCTGGTTTCATTTTTAACACTTCATTTTTAGCTTAAACCTTATATGTTAAACGACCGCCGAGGTTAAAATTAAACGAAAAACAGTGAAGCCCCTTTTCAATTTTAAACGAAAACTATTGACTAGAAATTCGCTTCATAAGCAAGCAAACACACGCACACGCAAGCACATACCACTTTGTTGCTCATCTTCTCGAACATCTTCTCCATCAACACCTCCATTGCGGCGGGGTCGATGGATGGGACTAACAAGAGATGGGGGTGCAAGGGAAAGGGACATGGGTGGGGGGCGATGGCTAGACATGAGTGTGGCCATTGTACATGGGGCCACATGGGGGGTTCCTTGGGTCCTAAGGGGTAGATCAAATTTCAGAAACCACCATTCCCATACTTGCAAAACTACCTCCGCCTCCCTTTCTAGGGATGTGGCCCCCGGCATCCCCCCCCCCCCCCGGGCCGTGTGATCGTTGTAGGCCCGTTTTAAGATTGCATTTAGGCTTTCTACCACATCCGCACACACCGCCCCCAAACCCACCCCCAAGCGTGCCGCATTAGCCACCGCCGTGGTCCCATCCTCCTCCAGGTAGAGGGGGTAGTTGGACTGGCAGGCGGCTTTGGAGCAATGTGCACGGTATTGCTGCGCGACAGCAGATGCCCGCAGGTCATTGAGAGGGGGCGTGCCGCAGTACAAGTCCCGAAGGAGATCCTTCATGGCAACAACGGCTTGCCATTCGGGGTCCTCCGGCGCGTAGGCCAATAGTGGGCCCATCTCCTCCCATGCAAGGAAGAGAGCCCTGGCCTCCTCCCCATCAGGTGCGGCGGTGGCACCCAGCTTCACCCCCGTGCGTGCCCGGTACAACAACCGTTGCACGGCCTCCGCATTCTCCTTGGGGAGTGACTCCAGGCGCGCCTCAACAAAAGTGACCTGCAGCCGCCCAATGGCCATGCAACAATGGAGGATGCATAGGAAAACCCAACACCGGTCAACCACGATGTGGGGTTCCGCTGGTTCCAATCAATGGTGTCCACTAGCGGTGGACGCGAATGAATGTAGCGGGCCCATGAGTGCACGGGCCAACTGCGGCCACTAGCGGGTGGGGCGTCCACGTTCACGGGGGGCCGCAACTCTAGCGGCTTAGCCACATCCTTCCATGTGTCCAAGAAGGCTTGCCGCGTTGGGATGGGGCGGGGGAAAGTGTGGCACGTAGCGGCCATATAGTCAATTCCTCGCCGGGTCATGAACTTGGACAGGTGGCGGAACCCTGTCTTTGTGACATTGAGGTCCACGAGGAACCCAATAAAATGGGGCGCGGGAAAAAGGAAGGAGGCGTATTGTTTCACCGCCTCCACTTGCTTAGTACGAATAAGGGAGGGGTAGCCAACCTCCATGGCATCGGACCATCGGGCCCGGGCCAAGGGAGATGAAGCCACCCACTCACCAAGGAGTTGGGAGACCAAAGGGTCCCGCAAACTCTTGGCTCCACTCAAACGCACAAGCGTCATGCTAAGCTCGAGAATAATGTCTCGAAGGAAAGGCATAACAAGTGCCACACAAGGGAAAAGGTGGTATGGAGTGGGGTTGGCGGTGTGCACAAAGAAGAGGACTAAGGGTTGGACACCCAACTCTTAGGCAATCGAACACCTCTACAAACCCATTGGGCAACATTCTACAACATTAAACCGCCTCAAGACTCTAGCATACGCATGCAATGAACGGCACAAAGACTTTAAAATCTAGAAAAAACTAGGTATTCTCGTTTAACACGGTAAAATTTATTGGTTTAACATTTTCCACCTTTCAAAAATTAAAATTGAAAATTTAACATATTGGATTTAACGTAGGTCTCTAGGGTGAGTTGATGGATGGTGTGCACCCCAAGGTGCATGAGTTTCTACCCCAAAACACCCATCTATGCACCAAAAGGGCAGGTTTATGCATGGTGTGCACCCCAAGGCGCGTGGCTTTCCATTCCGAAACACCCATCTGTGCACCAAATGGTATGTGTATGGATTGTATGCACCCCAGGGTGCATGTGTTTCTGCCCCAAAACACCCATCTACGCACCAACAGCGTTACTTGATAGATGGTGTGCACCCGAAGGTGCATTAGTTTCTATGCCAAAACACTCATCTATGGAGCCAAACGGTGAACTCATGCATGGGGTCTAGCCCAAGGTGCATGAGTTTTTACCCCAAACCACCAGTCTATGTATGCACCCCAACGGCAAGTTTATGGATGGTCTGCCCCCCAAGTTTCATGGGTTTCTACCCCAAAACACCCATCTATGCACCAAAAGGGTGAATTTATGGATGGTGTGCACCCCATGGTGCATGGCTTTTTACCCCAAAATACCCATCTAAGCACCAACACGGGGAGTTGATAGATGGTGTGCACCCCAAGGTGCATGAGTTACTATGCCAAAAGCCTCAACTATGGAGCCAAAGGGTCAGTGGCTGGATTGTGTGCACCCCAAGGTGCATGAGTTTCTACCCCAAGGCAGCCATCTGTACAGCAAATCAGTGGGTTGATGGATGGTATGCACCCCAAGGTGCATGAGTTTCTACCCCAAAACACCCATCTACGCAGCAAAAGGGTGATTTGATGGATGGTGTGCACCCCAAACTTCATGAGTTTTTGCCCCAAAACACCCATGTACGCACCAACAGGGTGAGTTGAGGGATGGTGTGCACCCCAAGGTGCGGTGCATGGATGGGTGTTGTGGGGTAGAAACTCTTGCACCTTGGGGAGCACACCATCCATAAACTTGCCCTTTTGGTGCATAGATGGGTGTTCTAGGGTAGAAACTCATGCACCTTGGGCTGCACACCATCCATCAACTCACCGTTTTGGTGGGCAGATGGGTATTTTTGGGTAAAAACCATGAGTTGATGGATGGTGTCCACCCCAAGGTGCGTGAGTTTCTACCCCAAAATATCCATCTATGCACCAATAGGGTACTCTCCGAACCGTCCCTTGCCCCTTGGCCCCGTGCACATTAAATCTGTGGTCAAAGTGCGCTAGGATTTTGTCCTTACCCGCTGAAAAAAGTTTTCAATCTTTTGCCATGGCGGTTGGCAATTTGAGCGCATAAAAGGCCTTTAATGACCTTGTGCCCCAATTCATCGAAGCAACTCTTGTGCATGGGAGGGGGGAGGGGGCTGGTTCGGGTGCAGCATACTGGCGGCGGCGGGGGGGGGGGGGGGCAAGGGTCTTTTTGGCTCACGCGGGGAAGTGAAAACAATCCAACGTATTTTCGGTATTACGCAGGGGCAGGGGAGGGGTAAGGAGTGTCACTGCATTTGTATCATGTACAACGTTGACAACCTCGTCACCCTTCTTTTTGGATGCGACATGATGGCTTTGCAAGATCTAGATACTCTTGATGTTGTGGTTGATTAGCCGGACCGTTCCTTACCCCCTTGCGTAGATCTGCCAACCGAACTGGTGGGATGATCGTGGCTTCGCCCCCCCCCCCCTCTAGGTTCCTCCTAAGCACACAACGTCTTGCCGCATCACCCCATTGTGTAAATGACCACTAGTGAAGCGACGTATTGAGGCTTGGCTGCTACCCCCCACCCACCTTCCATCACACCCGCCCCGGCGTTGCCTACGGTCTTAAGATGCATGGGATCACCCCTTGCTGCCCTGCCCACGGATGCATGCGTCAACCCTCGCAGCAATGAACTTGGTTGTCCTCGGGAGAGCACATAGCATGGTGCACTATTGCAAGCGCCGACGTCAAAAAGTCCTCAAAGTGGAGATAGTGGGCCAAAATTGGGTAGGACGAATAGTGGGATCGGGTTGCGGTCCAAGGATGGGGCTGGGCTTTTGACGTGCAACAAGTGTTGCGACAGTGCAACAAGAGTGTGAGAAAGTTTTCTTGCTGAAGGGAAACTTTGTGTAATTGTTGTGAACCTCACGATTAAATTTTGCACAATTCGCATTTCCTGTAACCATGCGAACGAATTGTGAATACCCATGCCAGTTCTGGCCTCAATGTGATCTTTTTTATGAAAGGTGGTGGACTGGGAACACGGCACCTCAGTGCAATTTTGACTAACATAGTTTTCTTGAATTTTGTTGGAAGAAAGCACCGCAAACGGGCACAATAGTATGTCACATTGCACGCAATAAGTACAATGTTTACCAAAGCCAACTCCCATTTGCAAGCACGCTTTATAATGCACCTCGTGCACCAACAAGCATGCATTGCAATGGCACTAGCGCAATGGCATCTTTCTAATATGGTTTTTGGGTGTATTACTCTAGTTCTACGCTAGAAGTTTTGGGCTGTAATCATGTTGGGTGCTCTAGCGTGTGCCAAGCGAAGTGGCCATATTTGTTTTCTCAAAGAATGTCCCCAAGGGTGGTTCATACAAATACGTGATGCTTAAGGCTGCAGTCCTGGTCAAATGTTGTGGTCGTGGTCAAATGTCGTGGTCAATGTCGCGGTTGCGGTCGGGGTCAAACACATGACACCAATTACCACGGTTGCGGATACTCCATACATATTCCACTATGTCGAAAGTCAAATGTGGCGGGTATGCCTCACGCAACACCTCGGCACCCTTTGTCTACGTAGAAGTTCAATACCAACCTATTGCCAAAATCCCAGTGGCAGGTATGGGCAAAAGGCCGTATACCGTACACCGCAGCACAGGAAGCTACACCGAAACACCACTCAACAAAATTAGCCCAGCCGTGGCGAAATTTATACCTATTGAACAACCTCCTTGTTGGCGAAAGAAACCTGCGCACACCCACACACACACACACACACACACACACACACACACACACACACACACACACACACACACACACACCACTACAAGTTATGGGTGTAAGCAAGGCACATCAAACAGTCGCACGGTCGCACATGCATGTGATATTCTAAAGGAATATATGGAAATGAGACCACAAACACCTAAGCATCTTCATGCCTCACGTGTGCAAATGTGCAATCAACAAACTAGACCTCCATCTCCCTGAAACCCCGTCGATCTTGGCATACAAAGCATTCTAGCTGCCCATACGAGTTGCAGTGGCTAAATCCAACAACCCAAATTTAGAGTACAGAGCATTGAATCACATTGCGTCAGTACATAAGGATAGACAGCAACATTGTGCCATGAAGCTTGCAAAGGCTTCACACATGCAACCGGGTGGAGGGTGTCCGTGAGTGGTGTGGCTAGTGGATCATTTTCGGCATTCCATTGCAACAAAAACATGCGCATTACATGAAGCAATGTGGAGTGGGCTGTTCTAAACCATCTTGGAAGTGATGTTCTTGGCCAGCTGCGCCACGATCTGCCATCAGTAATGTTCACGGTCTATTGTGTTTTCATGAGCAGTTTGAAGCAGGAGATTTCAAAGATGGTAGGAGAAATGAAACATTCCATACCATCCTGTTCAAAGTACCCCCGAAATTTCCTTGTGGCTTAACAAGAAAGGCCATTCCTCAGCATGCCAAATTTTGGCTTGGTTTAACCAAATGTCTTGTGACGTCCCAATTCATCATGCCACTTTATGATACGACGGTCATCCCTAAGGATGCACATTACTCATGTTTACTTTGGGCTCACGCATGTTCACTGGTACACTCATTACCATTTGCGAACCGTCTTTGTCTACCACCATGACCAACCGGCCGCGGTGAAATCCTCAACCAATTTGAAGTGCCAAAGCACCCCGCAGCAGCTATCATTATTAATATTAATCTTACAATGCTTCCACTTGCTGAAAGTTGAATTCAAAAATGACTTCATATTCGCCATTTCTTGCAAAATTTGCAAAGCCTCAGAAGACATTTTCTCAAAAAATGACACTAGGAACAATATTGCTCGATGGTTTTGGATATTGCCCCCACATTTCGCACTCATCTGTGGAATGGGGACAACCACATTGGGGTGGTGGGACCATACGCATGGTTGCTCTTGAGCCTTGCTCCTTAGTATATACCCACCAATTCCGGTCCGTTGCAGTGTTCAAGAGTTTACATCATGTTTTGCTTTGATCTATTTTTTTCTGCAAAGCAACTGCCTCCGCAAGATTTGTATACTATGTGTCCGCATCCAATACTCGTAATGCCTCTTGAGCTCCTTCACCGCCGGCCGTTTCCTCTTTGGTTTTGTTTTTGTTAATGATTGCCACGAATTGTGTGTGGTCCTCCTTGAAACGGATTCCTCTCGGCTTCAAACTGGGCTAGCGGCAAAGGTTCCATCAAGGCAAAGAGCTCCTTGAGCTTTTTGAACTCGCACAATTGTCTAAACATCAATGTATTAGAAGATTAATGGCGTCACATGCACTAGTGTCACAAAACCACAGATGTCTAACACGAAAATTCAAAAGCACTCAAAGTCAGCACGGCTCTTTTTATCCTCCTATGCACCGCGCTATGTGCGGCTTGCGGCTCATCTTTGGACCCGTTTAGGCCCTCCAATAGACTCAAATCCTGTGAAAAAGCATCACGGACCTTCCTCTCCTTTTTGAACAATGTTTTGCACATGCATGGATTCCATTGCGTCTGCAGATTCTTTTCTAGTTTGAGTGTGGCCAAAGTGGCAATGTAGGCACATGTTTGCGAAAATTGCACTCCAAGATTTTCAATGGAGCATCCTAACGCAAAGGCATATATGAATTGTGTGTCACACACAAAATGTGGATCACATTTTGTCCTTTGTGAAATCAAGACTTTTTCAAATCAAGGACTTTTCAATCAGAAATTTTTGTACATCAAGGGCTTGTTTTTTTTTAATCAAGGCATTTTTTTTAAGTCAAGTCAATGACAAGCACAAACCATCATCTGAAAATGGGCAAAGGAACGCAAGGGGCGGGGGCAGGCATGTCGGGGTGTGGGCTACGAGGGGGTCTTGGACTGAATTTCCAAGGGGTTCAAGCCCAGGGAAGGACTGACAGAGGGGTGGATAGGGGTGGATGCCTAAATCGTAGAGATTCTTATAGGAATTGCAACTCCCAGAGGAGATTGAGGCCAGTCATCTCCCTATGTGGGGGGGGGGTTGGAGCCTTGAGGTGTGAGTCTCTCAGCTGACATCGCAGTACACACGGAGCAAACATGCACATGTTGGAATGGCAAGGGGAGAATTTCACGATGCCGCACATGGAGATGATAGAGTCCGGGAGATGTGCTGCAGACTAGGGGCCAGAGTAGTGACCTCCCACAAAGGAAAGCCTAGGGCCTCAGCAAGCATCTCCTGGGTCTATTCTCACATGGGGACTGGCTTATCTACCTGCACCGGTGGGGCCATGGTATGTTGATTGCTAGGCACCATGGGACGGGACCTATGGGGACTTGTTCATCACCGCCCTAACCCGTGGTTTGGTTGTCTAAGTAGGTCGCCTATCGGGGACTTTGACCCCCCCCCCGTTGGCAGCCTGACCTCCCTATCTTAGGTTTTGGGCGTCCTTAGCCGATTTGCAGGTTTCCGCCGCCTCCTCCTCCTCTCCCCCTTGCTTCCCCTCTGCTAGGTCTCCGCGCAAGGCCCGTCGAGAAACTAGTGAGGAACAACCTAGCCTCCCGGGAGGAATGCGACCTCTTGCCTGGACCAGCATTGGGTGAATATGAACTATTGTATGATATGACCGAAAGGTGAAGGGGAAACCCCGTCTAGGCGTGCCTTGACATCTAGAGTGTATACTGTGCGCAATGTGCATAGTGAGAATTTGATCGGACTTTGTGAGAACTCCCCCCCCCTAAAAAAAAAAGGACGGGTGTTGAGACCCCCCCCCCCCACACACACACCCACACACACACACACACACACCATCACAAACGAGCTCGATTAGCAAGCACTTCACAAAAAAGATATGGCACCGCATAGTGGTGCCACGGGGGGGGCGTCTCCTCGGTTCGGGTACGCGACTCCCCCCCCCCCTCCCTGCCCTCCGGGCCCACTTAGTTACCAAGGGTCAATAGCTACCGGCCATACATATGGTGGCGCCGGATGGCGCCCGAAAATTTTTTTTTCATTCCCCTTGCCCACGTAGCATCCCTCCCCGCCCAGGCGGTGGAGCACCCCAACGCTATACTTGAACCCAACCTTGACTCTAACGCCCACCCCAACCCTCAGCCTGCTCCTAACCCTACACCTAACCCTACCCATGACCCTAACCCTAACCCTAACCCTACCCCTAACCCTAGCCCTAACCCTAGCCCTAGCTCTCACCCTAGAGGGAGGCCCCCCCCCCACCACCCCAAATCGCCCCACCTGGACCCCCCCCCCAACCGACCCTCCCGACCCCCCCCCCCCATCGCCCCTCCTTGAACCCCCCCCTTCAATGCCCCCCCCCCCCCCCCCCCCCCCCCCCCCTTGGGGCCTTTGGCCCATTTCTACTGGGGGGGGGGAGTCGCGTACAAAAGCGAGGAGACGGCCCACCCGTGAGTGCTGCCTATGCCTACATTGCAGTTTGTCCATGGTGTAGTAGGGGTACCAACCAGGCATAGCTGGAGATTGTGGACTCTACACCCAGAATTTGCTACAAAAGGCCGCAATTGACTTGGTGCAAGGCATGGGCCAGTTTTTCATGGCCGTTCTGTTCATTAGATCCACACGCAACCCTTTCTTCTTGAGCCTGGGTGCCTGGTTCCTTTCTCTGAGCTTTGTACACATGGTGCAAGGTGCAGACATTACATTGGGACTTTGGCATATCATATGCTTTTGATGGGAAGGGTTTGACCCCGGATATGAAGATACATATTTTGGTGTTGTGTTTCTGGTACATTGCTGCGTATGAGCTGTGTGGTATGCCCCTTTCCATGTATTCCCTTCCATGGGGCATTGCTTGATGCGAAAGTGACTCCATTAAGAGTAGACCCCTACTCCAAACCCAACTGTTGAGGGCAAAGTACAAAAAAAAGAGAGCACCTACTATAAACACAAGCTCAAAGGCTGCTACACAAAATACAGCAAACCACAAGGAGCAAAGATGTGTCTCTCCCTATCAAACCCTTCACTCTGACACCCCTGGTCACACAAGAGCAAATCTCACTTCAAACAATTGGACATGGTGGGAAAGTGAAAGTGAATGCATTTTTCACACATTTTTGACCCGCTGTTGGTCCCAAAGTAGCCCATTTTAAAGGCTGCTAGGACTGTTTGGTGAGCCATAACATGCCCAAGTAGGTTCAACTAACACTGAAACCACTTATTGTGGCATCCCAGGTGGTCCACAATCGTTTTTCTTTTTTGAGAAAGCTTTTTATGACCCATTTTGGATTCTTTTTGGTCCCAAAAGAATTCATCGGGTCCATATTCATACAGTCACAACATAGCCTGTTCGTGCAAAGCCCCAGACAGCTGCTGCTGCCATTTGGTTTTTTTTTTGTAAATTCTTCCCATAAGCTAGAAAATCCACACGTTCCTGTTTCGGGGAGGGTTTACCTGGAGGGCCTACACCCGTGTGCCTTCAAATCCAAGAACATGCTCAACGCAGTGCCCAGCCAACCTGTGAACACCATTCGCCTGCATAAGGAGATGAACACACAGTGGGTTCATGCTTCGTGCAGTCTGTGCCATCCTGTCGTCTTTTCAGGGCTGAGACAGTTCTACTCCTGAATTTAACGATGTGCATGTATAGTCATTTGGCTGCCCATTCTTGTTTAAGTAGGGTCTCCCCATTGGTAGGAGGTCGCGGCAGTGAGGCCGAATGCTCTCTGACAAACCCTCACACCATTTTGGCCCATCAGATGCGAATCCTGGTTGTCACTGTTGATCAGGGATGCTGTGGTGAGTCGTGCAGATGAAAGACGCTTTTTCGTGGGTTGCTTTTGTGGATGTGTTCCCTGCATGAGTGCACCGCTTGTACAGGGGGCCAATGCATCATCTGGTGCAAGGCGTTTCTGATGCAACCATGTCACTTTTGGGAATTTGCTTTTGTTACGCATTGTGTTGCAGCATCCTGCCCTGCCCTGTGTTCCCACCAGATGGCAGGGCGTGAGGAGGGCCGTTTGGGTTCCCTGCTGCTCTTGGCTCTTGCTCCCTGCCACAATTATTGGGCCTCATCCCTCCTTCGGGGCGCACCCCCTTGCAGTGCAGTGCCCTGCCCTTTGGCCTGCCACGTCCATGACGTCTCAGGACAGCCTAAGGCCACCAACAGCAGTTGGTGGTTGACAAGCAACCGACGGCGGTTGGGAGGTGACTGATATTGGCGGATGATTGGGCTGACGGCTGAGTTGGATGCTGCCTGTTCGCCGCATAGCAGAAGTCGGGTTGTTTATTTTTTTCAAGTGTGTGGGGGGGGGGGGGGTTGAATTGTAATTGCTCCGTGGGGCATTGGCATGGGAAGGTGACCTGAACCATGATTTTTACTGTGCCTGGGGACAGGAAAAGTAGCATACGATTCCAACTCTTTGACAGAATGAAAGACGTTCAGGGCTCTCCACTTTTCCTCTGCTTTTGTTTGTCGTTGCGTTTTTCTGTGTGTGTGTGTGTGTTGATGTGTGTTTGGGGTGCTTCTATGGGTGTGCTGCTTGTTGTCTACATGGTGATCACATGGATGCAGCGGGGGAAAAGATATGGCCCATTCAGTGTGACAGCCTGAGCTCTTCAAGCAGTGATTCCCAGGGATAAGATGTACGGTCACAATTTCGCTGCAATCAGCAATTTTGCTGAAGTTTGTGCATTTTGTATTTTATGATGTCGGATCATGATGTCACGATTTGGGATATTACGCATGATTTCTGTACAAAACTAATGGTAGGCATTAGTACACACGACCTGTCCCTTTTCGTCCAGCTTTGACGAGACTGACAATTATACACAACAGTTGCAGCGTTTGGATGCTTTTGAGACCATCCAAGACTTTTGGGCGTGCTACAATGCCCTCCCCTCACCTGCAACTCTTGGGCACAAGCAATGCTTTCACATGATGAAGCAAGATGTTCGTCCAGAATGGTATACTTTGCCTGTCCATTGTTCATTTGACCGCTTAGAAAATGTGCCCAGTGCTGCACACAGAATATAGCCTTGCTCATGTGTGAAGTTAAGGTCATTGCTGGGTGTCTGTTTGTTTCTATCATGTCTCTCTACATCTGTGCACTATATGCATGTTGATGGGTTTCTTTAGTGCACAGCATCTCTTTGACAACGAATCACCTCGAAGAGAGGTTGTTAGATCAAGCGCAGGCGCGTGCGTCGTATATCCCCCTTCTTGGGTGTCGTTCGTGTAGCATACCCCAAGGCATGGTATTGGATGTCCAATCCTTTGTAAAATCATTATTTTGCCCAGTAAAATGATCCCCCAATGGATTTTTTGATTCTGAGGCCTCTATCCCCTGAAACTGGAAATCACTTTTGGGGGGTGGGGGGGGTTTGGGGGGGGGATCAAAAATCTGTGCTCAGAGGGATTTGAACGAGGGTCAGGTAGAACAAAGCTTGGAGCCGATCGGCGCGGCCGACGGTCGGTCGCGCCGGGATTCTAACCGCCGACCTACTGGTTGGCAGTCGAATGCATTGCCGCTCGACCACCAGCTGTTCTGTCACCTTGTGGGCCCCCGTTTGCTTGTAGCCGAGTCCGCCACTGAAAAAGCCCACACTGTGTGTTTCTATCTGCCTGTCTGCCTGCCTGCTTGCCGGACTAACTGCCTGAATGACTGCTTTCCGGACTATCTGACTGATTGGCTGACTGTCAGCCTCTCTTTGAGGTGCACTGCTGAAGGCAATAGAATTTTCTGCGAAAACGATAGCAACCTTTTTCGACAGCCGAATGCCCCAGCCTTGGGTAGTGAGCAGTGTGCCCCCCAAGGCTGTGTTGGGATCCCTTGTTCAGGAGCACAATTGTACACTGGGGGGCTTGCAGCACCCTTACTCCTCCTAAATACCCTCTGTTGATATCCACCATTGGGGCAAGGCTTCTACCTGCTTTACTCTGCTGGTCTCTCTTAGTAAATTTGATCCAAAAAAATTCTTCAGTGCCTTTGGGCGCCAGAGTTCATGGTCACTGATTAATTGTGTCCAGACCATTGGAATCTCGACCGGTTGGCCCTCTGCGGTGCAATTCTAAATCTGATGCTCTGTGTCATGTGCAGGTATTTGACGCCCACCAATAGGACATACCCCCAGTGCCCAAGCACCGCCATGAGCAACAACCACCCTGTGGTCACATAGAGCTTTTCTTGACACGGCTTTTTTCCCCCCACAGAATTGGGTTTTCATGGCTGTGGTACCCCACCCCCCCGTGTCCAAGAACCACCTTGCGCAAGAACCAACCCCTGGTTCCGCGGTCAAATTCTCGCATCACTTTTTTTACCAGGGTAGTGGGTTTTTCATGTTTCTGGTGGATGTAGGACAGCTATTCAGGTGCATGCCCCATGCATTATAACGTCCCAGAACCCAAGCCTAAGCCTAAGCCGAAGCCAGCTCCAAAGGCGACTGCAGCACCGAAGCCTGGCCCCAAGGGGCAGCACAGACAGGAATTCAGGATGGTTTATCACAGGAAGAAGGGTTTCACGTCTCAGCCAGTTGAACAGTAGATCATCCCATGCACGATGGAAGGCACACTACAGCCCAGTCAGCTGAGATTCACTCCTTTTGTGTTCTTTTGTCAACGTGGTTAACTGTGGGAAAGGAGAGGGCACGCATGTCCTGGCGCAACGCGCCGGAAAATTTTTTTTCCGCGGTACGGGGTTGCCCACGGCTGTGCGCAAGAACCAACCCCTGGTTCCGCGCTCAAATGTAGGGGGGAAAGTGTGCGCAAGAACCGACCCCTGGTTCCGCGGTCAAACATTGCTGGTTCGTGGACACGGGGGGGGGGGGGGGGCAGGGTAGATGTAGGGCAATGATTGAGGCATGTAGGATCAACTTTGTTGTGTTACATTACAATATATGCATGTGACAAAAAATGAGACAGGTAGGACGGAACTTGAGGCATCCGCAATGACACTTTTACTTGTCTACCACTTGTTCCATCCTTTTTGCCGCACCACCTTTGTCGTTTACAACTTTGAATGAATCAATGCATCCATGCACATTTACATGCACTGCAGCCCTATTTGCTAAGTTTTGTTGTTTCCTGTTTTTCTCCGTGTGTTTGACACTGAGAAAGGAAAGGGTAATTCACTAGAAAATTTTTTTCACACTATGGTGCCGCTCATGGCTGTGTACAACAGCCAACGTTCAGTCACACGGCACATTCGGCTTGAAAACACTGTCTAGCGACCACTTGCATGGCGAAACACCGCCGGTTCCTTGGCACGGGGGCCTACCAGTTTAGGGTTACACCACATAGTTTAATGCCTGCCATAGTGTTGGCCACATGTGATCCACTTTCAAAAATGGGAACTTCCTCATGCCCACATCCTTCTTGTCTTTGTCTACGAGGATGAGTTGAGGACTCCAACTGATGATATCTATCATGTATGTGCACCAATCCCTGATGTTGAATACCATGAAAAGCTTTATGACATCACTACGCATTGCACTACGCACGGGGTGTGCGGTTTGTTCCATCCCACAAATGCATGCTTGAAAATCGTGTGAAAAAATGATATCCGAAAGAATTTTTAGAAAGCACCGGCTATGATGGGTATCCTCATTGTCCGTTGTCTTTATTACAAGGCACCTGGCTCCCCTCTCTTCCACTCGGGGTGAGACATGGCACCAAGTGCCTCCCGCCACTCACTACACACACTTACTTTTTCCGGTTTTGGTTGCAACCTAAGTGTTGGAGGTGTTGCACGCGCTGTAGTCGTGGCTTGAGGGGCGCCAGGCTGCCCATACCAACCAACACAGTAGTTGGGTCAGCATGGAGGAGATGTGTACTCTGCGTGAACCGGCCGTTTGAATGGGACATTCACGGTAGCGTGAATTTGACAACTTTTTGCTGTGTTTTGCGCGTAACTTGGTGCCATTGTGTGCGTTTCTCGTGCAATCTTCGCCAAAAGCGTGGTACGATAAATGTGTGCAAATTAGAGGTTTTAAGTAGCCACCTGGTTCAGCATATTCGGTGGGGTTCGGTTGAATCTGAAATTCACGCACCGAAATTCACACAGAGATTCACGCTAGGTTCACAGATTCACAAGATTGTGAAATTTATACGAAATTGGTACAAATTTCGTACGAATTTGCCCCAATTTCCACTGTTTCGCTTTCTCACAGCTCTCAAAGCCTTTCTTTGCCTCTTTTTGTGACCATGTCCCAGCAGACGTTGTCCCAGCTCGCCTCCCTGCAGTCCCGCCCCGATGCTGCTGCCGACACCTTGGCGCAGTACCAAGCCCTCCCCGTCGCCCACCACCAAATGGAGGAGGTGACATACCGGTCGGGGGCACTTTCGGTGGAGGATGTAGTGGTCTGGGCAGCATCTCTCAACCCCGCCCCCGAGGTAATTCACCTTGACCTGCACAGCCCGTCACGCAATTCTTACCCGGGGGGGATGGCCTGGTCCACAAATTTGTGGAGGGAACTTGGCTTCCCAGCTCGACCACACCAACGTCGCCACCCACCCCGAGGTACTCCCCCCCTACGACAAGGACGTTTCGGGGTGTCACCTGAGTAGCTTCGTCTGAGTACCAAGGGGAGGTCGCAGGCGGGGACGGCCCTCGGGGAGGCGGAGGAGGTGCACTGGGACACCATTCAGCTGCAGAGGGGGGACATGCTGCTAATGGTGGCCACCAGCCGCCACCATGGGATGCCTGCCCTCCCTGACTCCAAGGATGGGCTGCAGGGGGCTCTTTTTAACTCCCGGCACCGCCACCACCAGCCCAACACCACGCACCTGGACCCCCCCCCCCCCCGCGCTAGGCCCTGGCCGTTGCTAGGGATTTGTCCAGCTAGCATTTCCCCAGTGTGGACCATGTGTTGTGGGTGGGGAAGGGGGTGGTTGGGAGGGTGGGGTTGTGGGAGGAGTGTGCTGCCTAGGCCCTCTTCGCCGACGCCCCCGAGGCGGTCCCGGCGGCCCCCCCCACCTGCCCCTACCTCCCCACCTTCCTCTCCCCCTCCGCCAGGGGTGGATATAATAGTGACGACATCACCAAGGTGGGGTTGGGGGGGGGGGCTTGAGCCGGGAGGCAGTGATGACGGAATGACGATTGCGATTACAATTAGCTCGGGCAGTTCAGGCAAAGATGATTCGGGATTGCAAGCCATTTTGGCAAAATGTGTCAAGAAATAATTGCACTGTGTGGACTGTCTTCATGGGATATATCAACCGCTGTGCAATGTATTGTCTTGTGTTTACCGCTGGCAGGTTGGCTCAGTAATACAACGGTATATGCACTGGATCATAGATTGACTGTCCTGGGATGAAATCCAGGGTATCACCTGCTTTGGTGCCTTTTTGGGCCATCAGTCCTCTTGTAAAACTGCTAGCGAAATTGCTAGGGGAGTCAAACGAGTAAATCGTAATCGTAATCATCATCGGGGGGGAGGGGGGGGGGGCTGGGGGGGGACCCCCCTCCCACTATATCCAACCCTGCGCTCCGGCCCGGCCACGGACCTCGCCGTCATCGAGATCGCCAAGCACACTGGTCTCTTTTTTGTGGGTACCATGCACTACATCGAGATTTGCTAGGGGGACAACGTCGATGCGGAGTCGGAGATCCACTTCGCCATCTCGGGCGTTGCCCCCCCGTGCGGCCAACCACGTTGTGGCACCTCCTCAGCACTGCCCCAACGTGGCGGCCGCCGAAGTGCTCGAATGCGGGGCATCGTCACTGACTTGCCCATGTGATTGCAAGGTGTGCTTGCTTGTGTGTTTGCTTGCCCTCTTGCCAAATTAGACAATATTCACGTGAAATTCGTACGAAATTCGTACGAATTTCGTACGAACGAATATGCTAAACAGGTGTCTACATACAGAGGTTTTTGTGAAATTCGTACAAATTTTCTACGAATTTCACGCGAATTTGTGTTTTTCATCCAATCTGCTCGTTTCATTGTTGCATTGTTCCATTCTTGCTCCCCCTTCCTCAATTGGTGCCTTGTACACTTTGCCCTGTCTATAGGTCCCGTTCCACGCGTGGTCCCCGGAGATCAGGCACCAGGTCCGGCGGTGGTTGACGCCGCACCGTCGTGTGCAAGTGCCTGGCGAGGAGAGGGAGCCGGCCCACGGCACCGGGGGAGGACGGGCCCCGAGCGAGGCCGCCAGTGAGCGCAACGAGGCCTCCGCGCGCTCGGAACGCACTGCGGAGGTCCGCAGCGAGGCCAGCTCGGGTGCGGGGTGTGGGCAGGGGGCCGGGCGGGCGGTGATCGTCCCCATGCCGTCCCGCGAGGACTTGGGCACCACCCACCTGGACCCCCCCCTGGCCCGGGTCACCCCGGCCGCCCGGCAGCCGGATCCGGCCAGGCAGCAGAGGGTGGCCCCCGGGCCTGACGGGCGGCAGCGGCATGGTTCGGCCGTGTGGGACCTTGCCGTGAAGGCCCAGTGGGTGCAGGCCGACCTCCGTATCTCCTTCCCATGCCCCCTTGTGATCCGGGGGGGTTCCAACCTGCCCGCGGGGCAGGAGCTCGTGGGCATGTTTGCCTACCGGCTTGTGAGCGGGCACTGGCGGGTGCAGACGGGGGTGGCGGGTAGTGGGGAGGAGGGGAGGGTGACCACCGCTGGCATCGTTGGGCTGTCCGTGGTCGCGGTTTGGGAGAAGCGGAGGCCGGAGTGGGTTGACGTGGCATGGCTTGCCATGCGCGTCCATGTGGGGAGGTGGCGGAACGGGGGGGTTGACGTCATTGACGTCGAGGGGGAGGAGGAGCCCCCGCCCGCCGTCCCCGCCAGGAGGCGGAAAGCCCAACCGCCCCCCCCCCCAAGCGGACACAGGTGCGCCCCCCCCCCCAAGGGCCCGCGTACAGGCACCCCCGCGGAGAGGGCGGCACGTGACCGGCCAAGGGGGGCTGTGGATGAGTGGGTGGAGCAGCAGCAGCAGCAGCGCGCGATCAGCGCGGAAGCCGCGCAGCGCGACGTGGAGGCCCCCCTGTCTCGGGCCAACGAAGACGGGCGGGCCACAGAGACGGAGTGGGCTGCAGTTCGCCGCGACAAGGATTGCCTCGCCGCCAGGGTGAAACGCCTAGAGCGGGACTTGGCGTCGGCGCGCAGGGCCACGTGGGGCAGGCCACCCGGACAAACAGGGGAGGGTGAGCCCGAGAGCCCAGCAGCCGAGGGGTGGAGGCACCCAATCCCGCCGGCGTTCGTTACCTTTTGGCCGGGTTGCACGCATTGCATGCGCTGGCTTAGGCAGCGGCGGCACAGATGTCGGCTGTCGCCATGGGCCTCCGCACGGCGCTGCTGGAGAGTGGCCAAGCGGTCAAGGTGGCGCAAGTGGCGCCTGACCTGGCCCGGGTCGCTGCCGCCCACGAGGAGCTAGGATGGCAGTACCCCCACCACCGCCTCACGGCAGCGGCAATGGGCGCCTTTTTCGCCGAGGCGATGGAGCAGAGCTCCCATGGCTCCCCTGCCCGGAGCTTTGCTCTAGGGGGGGGGGGGGGGCGTAGCTCTTTTTTTGACATCGGGACCTTCTGTCCCATCTAGCCTGCACGGATATTATTTGTACATATTTACATATGAATATATGTACACTTAGGCGTCACAAGTTGCCCACCCTCTAGGACCCCGTATACGCGCGATTTGACAATATTCTACATTTCTACTTTGATTATGTTATTTGACGTATGGGACCAAAGTTGTTGGCAGAGCTGTGTGACACCCATTGAAATACGTGTTGATGTGTTAGCCTTGTGTATCCCCGTCTTCTAGTGTGTTGTATTTGACGTCTTTCTGAAGCTGGCCGAAATTTCGGCCAGGTTTTGGGTAACATTGCAAACACCTATGTGTATATGCAGTTTTTGACCCTTCTGGCCGAAATTTCGGCCAGCTTTTTGGTTTCCTGGTGAATAGGCATAGTTATTTTCATTTTTCTTAGGGCTGGCCGAAATTTCGGCCAGCTTTTTGGTCTGTTCACTATTCAAGCACTTACATTCTGTTTTTTGGGCGGTCTGGGCGAAAATTTCGGCCAGCTTTTCCCATTTTTGAACATTTAAGCAATTCTTTCCCCTTTGAACACACCTGGCCGAAATTTCGGCCAGCTTCCAATGGTCGTTGTTCATGAGTATTACACCATACACTCCTACATAACTGTTTTCTTGTCTCAGCATTAATGTCTTCTGCTATTACTGTCAATGTTGTACATGCTGCAGTTACTGGTGCTTTTGCTACTACAGCCAAAGGGCTGTTGCGAAATGCATTACGTGGTGGGACTCTGCAAAAGCTTTTGCAATTCTGCCTCTTGTTGCGGAAGAATCGCAGGAGCCGGCACTCCCTGACACAGTTGAAGGCTGCCGCCACTGAGAAGAAGCCCCCACGATGGTACATGACATTTTTGTCACAGTTCCATGCCCTATACTGCCTGCTGCGCCGTATGGCCCTCCCATACTCTAACTGTGGGTCTGGTTACAACTGGGGTAACATGTCCTGCCGCCAACGCCGTAAGGTAGGAGTCCTTGGTCAGTGTAACACTAAGCAGGAGTCCATTCACCATCGTGCTGGACTAGCAGCACACAACTTGTGGAACACCATGCACCGTAGGCAAGTTTGTATATGGTTTGATAACTTGAGGCGTTACAGGTCGGGAGCTGATCCCCTTTCACCCGACTTAACCCTAAACTGTACAGCTGTTGCTGTTTTGCACACTACTGCCCTACTTGCATACCGGGGTCTGCCGGAGCTGGCCGAAATTGAGGCCAGGGTACCAAAGGTTGCTGATGACATCTTTCGCTCACATAGAGCATTGTTTGATCGTATTGATGTTGCCAACCAAGGTATTCAGAGAGTTTGGGTTCGTGCTCCTTTGGATATTGCCAGAAAAAATGTCCGTTCCCTCAACTGGAGACCCTTTTTCCTGTGTGAGCTCCGCTCCGGCACACACAAAGAGCTTTTGAAACTCGTGGTTGATTTGTCATGTGTGGAACACCGCACCAGACACTGTGTTCCGCTGCTTGTGGACATGAAAATACACTTTGCCCTACTTAAGCTGTGTTATGGTGCTGCTTATGTTCCCTGGAATGTACCACATTTACTGTTGGGTTTTCCTTTGGTGTACGGAGTATGGCATAGCTATAAGTATTGCGTTGAATTGATCTACAGGGCGTTCCTGCCGTTCATTAAGCTTTTGGAGCAGGGGAACAGCCTTCAGGTTGGGTCTATCCTCCCTCGCAAGGTCAAGGTCATCCATATGGAAAAGACGTTGCTTGGACTCATGCTAGCCACATCGTCCAATAGAGGCAGACTAGATGAGCGCGTCACTTCCCTGCTCAATAGCCAGCGGGACTTGACACCCATTCAGCGCAAGGGTTTGCGTATGTTATTAGCCCTTAAGGCTTTGCTGTACACATATTGTCCAGCTGCTTTCAGCATTGGGACTTTGGTTCGTGAGTGCAACTGGGAGGGACGGGGGGCAGGTTCCGGTATTGTAGCTAAGCAGGCACTTGAGATGTCCCTACTGCTCATGCTGAACATCCTAAAGCCCGAGGAACATTTAACCACGGAGTATGTGAAAACCACCGCTGTTGCTCTTTTGTTTTGGAGTCAGTGGCATTCCGCCTCCCTAGGGTGTATCCACTCTGAGGAGCTGGGTGAGGCACTTCTGAGTCGGTTCTCAGCCCACTGTCGCCACAACACTGCCTATAGTAGTGTCCAACAGTCGTCTGATTTTTTTCTGACACTTCCCCCTGTCCAACCGGGAGAGAAAGTTTTGCGTGGTGTGCTGACTGAGAGATCCGTGGCAATGTTCTCTGCCAATCTTAAACAATTCATCTTGACAGCCCATACACAGAGCCTGCCCATTTGTGTTTCCGTTCCGGACTATAAAGTTGAGGTGAGAAGACTGGATGCAGTTGAGGATTTGACGTTCCCCGCTACCATGTCTAGGACACGAATCACCACAGACCGTTTAAAAGTGGTTCTGTTGCATGCAATGCAAAATCTGGTTGCGCGTACCAGGGTTCCTGAGGGTGTTGAGGATTTTTTACAGACAAATGCACCTGCCCGCACTGCTGCCGAGCAAGGGGTGTTGCGTACTGCACATGCTTCTATTCGCGCTGCCAACTGTGCACCGCCTGCTGCTGCTGCTGCTGCTGCTCCTGGTGGAATTGCCTTGCCCCCAAAGCCACCCCCGAAGCCCCGAGCCAGAGGCCCCCCAGTACCCCCCCCGGCCCCCCCCCACCCAGTACCCCCACCCCGCCCCTGATGATTCCATTGCTGTCGACTCTTGTGATAGTGACCAGGATATTGATTGTGATGCAGACAGCGTTGCCTCCTTTGAAGCCCTAGATGAGGCGGAACACATCGGTGTGGATACCCAGGACTGGGACTGGTTTCTGTTTGCAGCTGTGTTTGTCACTGTGGTATGGGTTCTGCCACGCATTGCCAGTGATTTTGGTGTGTCTATTTGCTGTCTCATGTTTTTCTGGCCGAAATTTCGGCCAGACTTGTTGTTTTGTCATATGGCTACCCCCACAACACAAATGACATAAGGTTCTGGCCGAAATTTCGGCTAGCCTCTCAAAATGGTATTTGTACACAGTGGTTTGACATGCAGAGCAGTGCTGGCCGAAATTTCGGCCAGGTTATCCGATTTTCCTGTCAGGCAGTCCGTTTTGGTCCTTTTTTGGTTGATCTGTGCTTGTTATTTGCTATCTGGGAACTCTCCCCTTCATGAAATGTTGCCCTGTAGCCCTTTATTTTCTGACTGAGCCTGGAGGGGTATCACAAGACATGGCTGTTTCGCCAGATGGTGAGCGTGCGGCAGACAATGGGCAACCTCAAGTGCAATCCCAGTCTCAAGAGGACCAGGCGAGCACAGAGGGACTTCAAAAGAAGCCTAAGGCCGCACCAAAGAAAAATTCATCATCCTCCATCAAGTTATCCGATTGGGTTACGTCAACGACGAAAATAAAGGTTCGGTGGGATCAGATTATTATCGACCACAACCGAAAATTTGGGCAGGTCCGTAGGATTTTGGATGATCGCGTGCAACGCCGCTACGACGATCTGAAGGCAGCCCCGCCTGTGGATTACATCCAGGATCTTCTTTTTTATAAAGTCACTCGTATGTGTGTTGTGGTATTCTTCTCGATAGTACCGTTTTCGCGTCTGAATTTTCGACCCTGCTGTTACGAATATTCCTGTTGCACAGCCACTCGCTGGGTTCTGTTGGGGGGTCAGCATGTTTACACTGCTGCCCAAAAACACAAGACCGAATTTGAGATGAAAAATATGGAGACTCCGGATTGGACCCTGGTATTTGGTGGTTATAAAGTCAAACAGGACTGCCCCCTGCGGACTAGGCGCCGGCTTGCAGGCTTACATCAAATCCAGACCACTGCTGGCTCAGCATCCACCACATCGGAGCGAATGTCCCTACTCCTGGATAGGCTTGAGGATGAGGATGCCAATGAGTACACCCTGTACCATCACATTACCGTTATGCTTGAAGAGTGTGGTGTTACTGCCGAGGAAGGCACTGTGGTGTGTTTCGTTTATTAATTCGGTTTTGTCGATCGACCTGGCCGAAATTTCGGCCAGCTTCTGTGTTCCACATGTTCTCCTGTGCAGAGTGCTGTTGCCAAACGGTGGGGTGGCGTTGGGCGTTTGGTGAAATTTGTGGGTCTTGCTTCAGTAGACGCCATGGCAGCCATGGAAAAGCGTGGACTACATCCCGCACTGGGTACGTTCAAGGAAGTGGAAGGCATCACGCCTGACCAACTTCGCGACATCGTAGGTTACATGGATGGGACAAAAAGTACCCTACCTGGTCTCAAAAAAATTATAAAAGATGTTAAAAAGGCCCAGATGTGGTCCTGGCACATTCTTCATCCCGAGGGGGTTACCAATGGGCTTGTGAACAACACCAGAGGTATGTTTTGGTCAAACAGGTTTGTATTCGAATAAATCGACCGACCTGGCCGAAATTTCGGCCAGCTTGTGTGTCGTTCAATTAATGCACAATAGGAGCCCACCCTGTGACACCACCTGTCTGCAGCTACACTTGGTACTATCGAGATGGCCAAAAGGCAGTGCGCTATTGCATCACACCTGAAGGTAGCCTATGGCAGTTGGACCTGGACTGAAGAAAACCCCTGGCCCCTGTGGTCAGCAGTAATTAAGGCCCCTCTTTGGGAGGAACCCAAATATGAGGGGTTGTGGGGATTGTTGCAGAAGCCTCTTGCTAAGCCTGTTTGTGAAAAATCTGATACTGGTGTGGTCAGTATCCAGTGTGCTAGGGAGTCCCTCGTTGAGTCAAGCACAGGCAAACTCATTGCAGAGTCAGGCCATGTGGAACTGATGGCAATGCGTTGTGGAGTCCCTGTTCCCAGTATCATTAGTTCACTGCCCTTTGCTGCTTGTGTCATTGAGGTGCCCCGCCTCTATACAGCTGGTTTGCATAACCTGGTTGCGCAGCTGCTTTTGTCCGGTGTGCCTGTGTTCATTGCGGGTGAGTCTGCCGATGTGAAAGCCACTGTTGCTGCTTTGAAGGCCACTGTGGCTGAGGATATGTATCAGTGTGATGTTGCAATTTACAATTTGTCAAGCAAGACCCCGTTGTACACTTCTACGTCCCATCTGGTTTCCGTTTGTTCTGCCACTGCCTTTGATAACAGGCTGCCCCGTTACGTGGCTTTTACTGAAGGACCCATGTCGTCTGTGATGCCTGTTGAGATGTTCTCATTTCTTTTGAGCCTGGTTCCGGTCCCAGAACGGGCAGGCAACTGGTTTTTGCTGGGAACTCTGTCTGTGTATTTTGCAAGCATGATGTCTACCAGGTTTTCCAAGGACTGTAATGTTGTGTGTGTCCTTTTGGGTGAGGAGACTGTTGTGCCTGATGAGTTTGTTCAGTCCATCAGAGCAGCTATCACCAACGCCGACACGTGCCCCCCCAAGTCATGGGAGGATGTGTACCACGACTTGGGGGCAGGTTTTCCTGTGGATTGTTCTGGGGTTAGGTATGTAGATGAGGATCCTGAGGAGCAAGATGGGGAGGTAGAGTCGCAACCAGAGACACACACTCCAAAGAAGAAACCCAAAACTGCCCCTGCCCCCTCACCCAGTGGCACGCAGTGCGCTCAGGCCACCCCAGCTTCCTCCTCAGGCACTGTTGCCCCTACTGGCAAAGGTATGAATACTTTTGTGAATCATTTTTCACCATCCCAGGGTGGAAGCACACAGTCACAGAACTTTGCCACTGCCAAGCCTGGTGCTGCAGCCCCTGCCAAGCCTCCTGCTAACACAGGTGCTAAGAAGCCCCGTGCATCTGGTCTGCGCAAGCGCTAATGCCAGTCTTGCTGCTTATATTGCCTGTCAGTATGAAGTCTGCCCGAAATTTCGGCCAGCATGCAGTCCTCAGCCTCTTCAGCCTTTTATTATTGTGTTTCCCCATAGGCACTGCAAAAGTCTGCTTTGATTCGTCAGGTGGCAAGTATTTGCTTGTAATTGAGTATATTATGTTGCACACCCTGTTCAAATGTCACTGCTCCTGTGTTCCTTGCTCATGTCTATTGTCTTAGGTACCCATTTCAGTGATCGTATTCGGAGTTTCGATGGACCTGGCCGAAATTTCGGCCAGCTTAGGCCTGTCTGTCAAATAGGACCATGTGTTTGGACATTTTTCGAAGAGCTCGCCGAAATTTTGGCCAGGTTGGTTAAAATAGGAAATACAAGTACATGCTTTGGGATACTTTTTTGTGTGCTTCAATGAAAGGTATGTTTGGGGTTCCCTCATCTGTGGTGTATAGGGGGGTTCTGTGATCAAGCTCGAACAAAGGGGAGAGAAAAATAGGCAGCCCCCCCCCCCCCCACACTGGAATGCAGTGGTCTAAATATAAAACAACACTATATTTTGGTGATTGAATGTCTTTATTTTGAAAATGTGTGTGTTTCCAGAAATGCAAATAATGGCATGTATTTGAAATACACACCTTGTTTTTGCATGTTGCCACCAGGGGGGTTTGGATACCCAAAAAATAACACCCCTTTTCACATACTTTCCCCCTCATTACCACATGGACTTCCGTGGGCCATAGCGCCAGGTGGGGGGTGGGCAACTTGTGACGCCTAAGGTACATGCAAGTATGGCCCGCCATCCCCCCCCCGGCATCGGCACTTTGAACGACATTCTGGGGTACTCCCCCCCAAGTTTGCAAATTTTGCAATGGACGTGATGTCCTTTTCCACAACTATTGCTTCTTGCACATTGCACATTGCATTTCGCAATTCTTGCTGTCGTAGCCCTCCCGTGTTGATTGTTGTGGGTGGTTAGAAAGCTGTAGGATCGGGGAGATTGCATTGTTGCACCCGTGGACGCAAGCAGGAAGGAACCACAAAATGTTTCATACGAAGGAACTGTAAAGACGATGGAAATGGAGAAATTCACTCAGATTCACGCGAAATTTGTACGAAATTTGTACGAATTTCGTAAGAATTTCACAAAACCTTTAGTATTCACACACATTCATTCACGTGAAACTCGTACGAAATTCGTACGAATTTCGTACGAATGTCACCAAATGTAGTCACCTTGTGCATGAGGATGGTGCAATCCCGCGATACAATCCTCCCCATTTACACATGGTTTGTACCAGACAGCATGGGGCGTGGTCACGGGGCTCGGCCCAAGGAGCCGTCTAATTTGGTAGCCGGTGGCACGCGATGGAGGCACCTACAAGACGTCAAGCAAGTTGTTACCAAGCACCGTCCACCGTCAAGTACCTGCCCGACACCGGGCAAATAGTGCTCAACCCGGAAGGAAGAATTGTCTGGGCCGTCCAGTCTGAGCCAAGCATGGAGGAGAGGTTGATTATGGCCGTTTGGGGATCCGGTCGTTGCACCTCTCTAGCAGTGAGGCACGGTACCTGGTGGGGAGCATGGCGTACGGTGTGGTAGGGGAACAGGTGTATGGCATGCTTCGGCAGCTAGCTCTATCGGAGTCCCGGGCGTTCACTGCCTACACAGGAGACAACACAGCCATCTCTGGCGCAGTATGCTACCTCCCGGACCGCATCGGCCACTTGTACAAGTGTCAGCCACCCCCATCCTTGGACATCATGCACCCCGGGGATCGGCGGCTGCATTGGTTGCCTATCACGGTGGACGGTACATGGAGGCATGAGGCCTCGTATGTCCATTGCACGCTTGGTGGCACCGCCAGCCCCAACCAACTATCTACTTGGTGGCTATTCGGGGGCAGTGAAAAGAGGGAGACCATCTACGCGGCCTCACAAGAAATAGATTTTGATGATGAATTGCGCAAGGCCGCAACCGTAAGTTTGGAAAATACGGTGGGGAAGGATAGGCAGTCTCTTTTTTTTCTGTGTGCAGATGGGAAAGCGCAGGTGCTTATGGCGGGCTGCCAAAACTGGAAGGCAGAATGCCCCGGGGCCACAGTGTGCTGGGTCTGCATGCGCAGCCGTGCTCTATGGTTTGCTACCTTTGGCACAGCAAGTGCAATAGACACCGGCCGCATAGGGGCTGTTGCCATAGGTGCTATGTATAGGACCATTACAAGTGATAGGCGAGTGCCTGATTATGGCCTCCATGGGGTCCTCCGTGTGCTGTTCTGTGGCATAAACGGGACACGGGACCTAGTTGTACAATTAACAAGTAAGGCACCGGCCAATGAGGCACGCACCATGCTGCAACCCGTTTTAGATGAGGCACGGCTTGCTGCCCGAACTTGCACACGTGCCTCATTTAACAATGACAAGGCAAATAGGAAGGGGAAGGTAACGATGGAGTATGTTACTGCCATCCATTTCATGCGGAACAGGGAATGGGAGAAGGTAATAAATACTTGCTTACGACACCCCAGTGTGAGGCAGCATCAAGTATGAGGAAAAAGTTGGGAGTCGGTGTGCAAGACATGGTGGGACGATTTCCCAAGCATGTGTGTGTTCGCTTGGCGTTCCGCATGGTTCTCCGGAGCCGAGTTGGGGCGGCTCCGGTAACATACCATGGCCATGGGCACTGCCCACAATGAGCTCCAGTGGGGCAAATTTCTGTGGACGCTTCTTTGGATCGACCACATGTATTTTTTTTGCAAAGAAGTGGAGAATCTTGTCAGAGTTCTGCTGCTTTGCCATGGAGGGGAGTCACCGGACGCTGAAGCGCATGTTGCGCAACAGCGGGGGCCCAAGCCTCCTCCCGGGGAGACTAGGGGTGCAAGCGGTTGTGGACAAGCACACCATTGATGATCGCCTTTGGTTGCATGGGTGGGATGCGACCAAAAGGGCACAAATTGGGCAAGGGCCCATGAGTGTACAAAGGTACGCAAGCGGTAGAAGAAGACGGATTCTAACCGACATGCAGCACCTTCAGACCCTACAGCGGCGTTCCAGTGTCGCAAGAAACGGACGAGGGTGTGGCCAGGGTGCATGCAGGGCTGCATTGGGGAGGGGGGTAACTCGGGTGGTAGGACAAATGAGGGGGTGCACAACGGTGAAATTTGTATACATTTACGTGAATTCACATGAAATTCGTACGAAATTCGTGCAATTTTCGTACGAATTCACGTGAATTCACACCTATGAAGCGGCTACAGGCGTGCCGGGTTTTGCCACTTCTCATTTTGGGCGCCGTTTGGGCTGGTTGATGCTTTTGGGGCGGGACTTTTACTAGATGATGCGTAATGAAGCTGGAGCAAGAATTTTACCCCCTCAAATCCCTCAGTAGGAACCAAAAATATCGCGTTTCCCCCCGAAAACCTTGAAATTCGGGCCGATTCGCGTGAATATTCAGACCCCATTCAAACGGCCACGTATCCCCCGTTCACGAAGGGTACATGGTGGGCATGGCATGCTTGCTATCACCCTTTGTTGGCGTGTTGCCCGCCATGCCATGCCATGCCATGCTGGCTCCTCCAGTGGGGGCCAAGCTTGAGCCCAATCCGTCACCCAAGTGGGAGCCCAAGTGGAAATTCAACCCTTACGTATAGCCCAAAGGCAAGGCCAATTTTCTCACCGAAGAGATAACGATGGCGTCAACAACACCAACGATAGCAATCGTAGCGGCAACGGTGGCTTCATGAGCTCGTGCTAAGTGGAGTCACTTGTTGGGATAACGGAGCACAACAATCCCCCCTCTCCATGCCTCCGGGTGCCGCATAGGTCTTCAAAGGACAAGCATCTTTACAAAATAGCCCCCTATTTCGTAGCCTTGATAGAATCCACAGGCTTGGGCACTTTGTTAAGGAGGCCTCCACGAAATATACCACATACCTTGGGAGGTAGACCACAACGCAATGGTCCTTCAGGTTCAGTTGCCCAATCCTCGACCGCGGAGATGGACTTTGTCCTCTATCCTCCCTTGGTGCAAGGCTGCAATGACATATTGCAAAGCTAATGTCTTGCCCCCTTGCAATGGGGTATTCACAACCCATGGGCGAAAGCAGAGAGGATGTTGAGAAACAAAGCAATAGGGTATGCTGCGAGCAATACACCAAAATGTATATATTGCACCTTTCTTGCCCTTTTAGTGGTATCTATTGCGTGTCATGTCCCTCCACATGGTATCGGCATGCAAAATTACCAAGGCCCCAAAAAGCATGCAGCCGCTTGTTCTATGCTAGCATCCTTTGAAAGGTACACAGGGGATAGACGGGTCGCACTTAGCAAAGTGCGCACACAGTGCAACTATTTGCGCGTTTGGCCGCACTAGAGACCCATACTTTGAGATGCTAGGGGCATCATTGTTGCCGCTAGCGTAGGTTTTGATACTTCTTCCACATTCGTGATATGGCATTTCTGGATTTTCACCTAGTTTCACCCATTTCCACCCCTTTTCACCCTTTTTTGCTCATCTCCACCACATGCACTCTTTTCTAGATTCAGTTCTCCCCACCGTGGGGACCCCGAGGAGGCAATGGTGATGTAGCCATTTTGGGCAACGGGCAAGGGGGCATTTGATGGATTATGAGATGGGCTCCATGGATTGTGCATATAAGGGTTTCCTCCATGTGGTATGGCCCTTTTTAAGTTGAAAGACTCTGATAGTGCACCAAAAGGAGTACACCGATGTACATGGTTTCTTTAGTGCACGTATAGAGCACCTGTTTGCACACGTTCGGCATTGGGGTATTGTAAGGAACATATGGAGGGGATCTAGTATCGAGTTGCATAAGTACGTACGTGTAATCTTCAGACATTTTTGATTTGAAGACAAGCAGGGTGCCCTCCATATGGTCCATGGGAACATGTACCTGCACATGCATGGGCTGCACCTGCATAGGGGGACAATGGTGATCAGAATGTTGTGGCTTACAATGGGGATGTGCCCGTTGTTGCACGAGGTATGACCCTAAGAAGATGTCCATGTTTGACAAGTGTTGGCTGCAATGTTGTACGGATTGCATTGACACAAATACTTCTGATAATGTCATGGTGCTTTAATTCAGCAACTGCTTCATGTTGTGCATGTTGTGCAAGTTGCTCATTGTGATTTTGTATGCGGTGGACAATTGAATAAAAAGGATATGTGTTTTTGAGGGGTGATACCCGGGGTGGAGACCATCGCCGTTCATGGCTCTCTGCATTTTGCATCATGTCTTATGTGAAGTGGAGGTAGCTTGAGTTTGTCTTCAGCTAGGGCGCCTTTGCACCATCAATATGTCGTTTTTTTGCCGGTGTTTTGGGGATACAATAGTGTTTTGCCCATCAGCTATAGTGCCATGAAGCAAGTACATTTGTTCCGACACCCATATCGGGGCACCCTTGCACTGCGCCTACTTTAGCCAGATATCCTCCCAATATCCCTTAGGCACACCCTTTCCAAACGCCCCTAATTTTCCGGCACCCAAACTCCAATTTCGGAAAAAAAATTGTGTGGTTGAAGGACCACACGGGGATGCTTCATAGTTACCCCCCTCATTTGGCATATTGGGTCATCATTATTGATAAGCACAATGAGTACTATACCACTCCATACAATGAGCACCGTACGGTTCCTGACAAACACTTCATAAATTCCCTTCCCTATTGTTTTAGGATGCACTAAAAAGGTTGGTTTTTAAAGCCTTTGAACTACAGTTGTTGGGGGCCGCGCTTGGTTTGGATGGCCCATCCCTTCAATTTAAAGTTTTATACAATATGTTGAATCCTGCTATGCTCAACATTGTACATACGGCCAACGATTGCTCAAGTCTTGGGGCACAGGGATCATCCTTGCACACCTAGGAGAGCAAGAGGACCTATTCCCAAAGTTGAAGCTAGTTGGGGTGTAGCACATGAAATTGGACGTTTTCATGAATATTCTTGTCCACGCAATCAAAGAGTGTTTCCTGCAAATAACACCGGCCCAATAGTTTGGATGGGTGAAAGGAAAACAAATTCAATGATCACATTTCGGGTGTTCGGGCTCAATGCTAGTGCTCGCGGTATAGACTACCAAACACCTTCCCCAGTCTGTCCCATCATATTATGCGTAGTGTTGTGTCCTACGTTAACCTTCTGGAAGCCTTCATTCATTTGGTCCAGGTGTGTGTGGGGGGTGCGACTTCACGGGTCCTCGGCCCAACTAACCTCCCCCCCCCCTTGGGGGCGTCGGCCAGCAGCTAGTTGCCAAAATGCTGCCCTTGATTGTCCATGGGCACCAAAGGTGCCCCACGCTCCGTGGGCACGAAAGCCCCCTGAGGAGAAATCACCTCGCACAGGCCGTTAGATCAAAGCCAGGCAGGCGTCTATAGGGGAAACGCCACATACCCCCCCATTTTGGGCCCTTTTGGGCCTATTTGCGTACCCTTCCCCCAAGGGTTGAATTGTTAGTTAGACCCCTTGTTAAAGCATTATTGTGTCCAATAAACACATCCCCCAATGTGTTTTTGGTGCGGACCCCCCCCCGACCCCCCCACTTGAAATCCACTTTTTGGAGGTTTTGAGGGAGTTGGGGGGGGTGGGAGTGGGGGTTGGGGGTTTCAAAAATGGAACCCCCCTTTTTTGGGTGGAAAATGATGTATCCTTTGGTTTTTTTCGATTTTGAGCCGGAAAAGTGTTTCGGGGTCCCGACTCCATGGGGTTTGTATGGGGTGGAGTGGGACGAGCGCTTATGCAGTTTATGCATTTTTTGTCATTTTTGATATGGTGGCGGTTTTGACAACCTCGCTGACCCCGTGGTACCCACTCTGAGGGGTGTGAGTGGGCATGTTGTGACAATATATACCTTCTAGGATACGAATGGATGTTTATTGCAGTCTATAGGGTTGCTGAGGGCCGGTCAAAATTGGTACCAAAGACGCCAAATGACTGATTGCACCAAGAATGGTTTGCATTAATGGTAACGGTACACAACCTTCTCATGCAGTTTTTAAGCCGGGGCAGCTAAAAAAATGAAATTTTCGAAACGTATCTTTTTGATGTTTTGACCTCACCAAAGGATCATCCAACCTATGTAAAGCATGTTTTAGGCCATATTTATGTCTTTCTCACATTATTTGGGTACTAGGTGCCGGGAGGGGGGGGGGGGGTCCCAAGGGATTGGTACACAACTTGCTGATGCAGCTTTTCACCCTGGGCACCTCAAAAATGGAAGTGTCTGAAACATATTTTATTGACATCGCGACCACTCACAAAGACCATCCAAGGTATGTAAAGCATTTTTTGTGCCGTATTTTTGTGTTTTCTTTTTGGGCGGGGGAGGGGATCTCCCAAGGGATTAGTACGCAGCCTGCTCATGCAGTTTTGCACCCTTGGCAGCTCAAAAATCCAAGTTTCCGAAACTTGTTTTTTTGATATTCTTACCACACAAAACGACCATCCAACTTATTTAAAGCATGTTTTAGGCCGTGCTTACGTGTTTCTCACTTTATTTGGGTATTGGGTCCGGGGGGGGGGGGGGTTCCCAAGGTACCGGTACACAACCTGCTTATGCAGTTTTTTGCCCTTGGCAGCTCAAAAATTGAAGTTTCCGAAACTTTTTTTTTGACATTGTGACCACTCAAAGTGACCATCCAACCTAAATAAAGCATGTTTCTTGCGTTATTTATGTGGTTTTCACATTCTTTGGGTGTTGGGTCCGAGGGGGGGGGGATTCCCAAGGGATTGGTACACAAGCCTCTTATGCAGCTTTTCACCATGGGCAGCTCAAAACTCCAAATTTCCGACCCCCCCCTTTTTTTTGATATCGTGACTACACAAAATGAACATCCAAGCTATGTAAAGCATGTTTTAGTCCGTTTTTATGTACTTTCCACCCTATTTCTAGTGTGTGTTCCAGGGGTAGTTTTTTTTGCGAGGTGGACTTCCCGAAGGCAATTGAATTTTGTCCATTTTGCACCCCAACACTATCCTGAAACCCAACCCTTCCCCTAACGCCCACCCCAACCCGCAGCCTAGTCCTAATCCTAGACGAACCCCTACCCCTAGCTGTAGCCGCAACCCTGGCCCTATCCCTAGCTATAGCTCTAACCCCAAGCTAAGGTTAGGGTTATCGCTGGGGTCCAAAAACAACCATGAACGGAATTTTGGAGATCTTGTTTAGCCTAAGCGGCATGGTTCTCATGGGTGAACATGCTACCTACAAAGGATATGGTTAGGTTTAGGGGGAGAGTATGGTTAGCGGGAGGGCAAGGGGAGGTAATGGAGCTTTTGATGAACCAACAGTTGGCCTTGGGGGCATGTTCTCCTCGATTCGCCCCTCCCGGACCCCCCTCCCGCAACCTCTCGGACCCTGGACCCCCCTCCCCAACCCTCTCGGACCCCCGCTCCCCCCCCGGGCAATAGCACCCCCCTCCAAATCCCCCTGACAAAGGCATGCACCAAAGTGAGCTCACGCATAGACATAATTATTAAGGAGAAGTCTACTCTTTTGAGAACTTGGATTGTCTCAATGCTTCTTCTCAATGCGCTTGCATGTGCGCCGTAGCAGTCCATTTACTAGGTGCTCACCAACAAAGAACAGTGGGGCAGCAAAACCATGGGCCGTAGTGGCATGCCTAGATATGACAGCAAGGTATTTCCCAATGTGCTTGCCCTGAAAGGTAGGGCAATTAGTGGCATTAATGGCAGCCATTGGGAGCTGCCCCTTGCAACAAAGAAAAACAGAGGTAGGCGGCTCTAAGCGAATCACGACTCGTTGCCGCAATTGAGCCGGAGGGTCCATTTTCAAAACTGACTACACACCCCCTTTTTTTCACACCGTTTGGTTGCCCTGTAGAATCAGGTGTCTCGCAGCATAGTAGCACATTGATGTAGAGAGTTGTATACGTCACACAGAGCGTACCGAACATGTATTATTTTGTGTACATTTCGAGGCTCATTATAACCTCTTTCTTTCACATGCTTTTTTTGTTCTGTTATTTACCTATCAGATGCCAAATACAAGCATGCTTATAATGGATATTGGCAATAAGAACGCTTTGCTTATTGATGCCATGATTTATGGAGTTTGTGTTCAAACACGTGCTGCAAAGCGTTCTTTCAACTAAAATCCAATGCAAACACCCCCCATGCAACGGCTCTACGTTGTTTGGTTTGTTGTTGACCGTGGTTAACAGCTGCAGCACCGATTACTTCAATGTTGTGAACGCCTTCGCCAATGTCGTGTTGTTGCCATCCACTAAGGGGTACTTCAAGTGACAAAGACATATTTGGGTCGTCTTATTGCTTGGCATCGTGGTCATTTATTGCTAGGATACTGCATTATCTCAGCTGCCGCAACGTATAGTGCTTGTCCGCACCGAATATTATTATGAGTACCCTTCAAAACTGGAACATTGGTGAAGAACGCTCTGCAAACCGTTCTTGAGCGGAATCTCCTCAGTAATGGTCGCATTTTGCTGGTTTAATTGCTATCTCTTTTGTCGCTCCCGTTGTGGAGCACTGGACATCGAGAACGCACTGCAGTGTGTTCTTATCTCAAAAGTCTTCTTGCTATCAGGGTCAATAGACTCTCAGGTTGTGGGGCAACACCTACCGAAGTACGCCTATACCTCATGGACCCCCTTGGCAGCTGCACAATGGATCCCAAGCCATTACGCAAATTACCGCCAACTCTGCCGGACTACCCTTGTGCGGAGGAGTTCATTGGGCATGCTGTGCAGGACGACGGAACAAGGGGGGGACCTGGAGCTTTCGCACAATGGGTATGTGGGCTTCGGGGTAATGCAAGGACTTGGCGCTCGCTTGGCAATGTTTGATAGGCGTCGTTGGCAAAAAAGAGCGGTGCACCACGCCCCCACTGGTACTCCCCCGTTTGCATAGAGGCATTCAAGCTCTGGCGTTTGATGCACAAACGTTACAAGCCATGGGTGTGCCGTCTAGTAGATGATGTTCGTACGCCTAGGTCGGTAACGAGGAATGTCTCCCACTTGGGAGCTTGCACGTATGATTTTGGCAGCAAAAATCAACGTTGTTGGCAAATGCCTCAGGATCTTTGGTACTTGATTAAACCATTCCATTACATTGTTTGGTTTGACAATTTCCATCGTCGCCGCTTTGCTTTAATTCTTCGCCCCATTCCCCCAACCGGAGCCTCATCTGTACTACCAAGGCTTTGTTACAGCTGCCCGGGGACTTCGACCTTTTCTTTGGGTACCCCAAGTTGGATGTGTTGAAGCAACGTTTCCCTGTTTTTGCTCGGAGGTTACCTGAAACTTTCCTAGGGTTGTGTTACGCCACAAAGGCTTTGCTTGATGGGCCCATTGAGGCAAAAGATATTCGTGCCCCTTTGGATTGTAGATGAACAAGTCTTCGCAGTGTGCCATGGAAACCTTTTTTGCTGACGTACCTGACCACAAGATCCCAACCAAATTTGGTAACTTTAGTCCACCTGTTGGTGGAGGTGTAGCAGCAGAGTAACAAAGTCCTACCAATCCTCGTGGATGAAACAACAGTTTCTACCAGCCGAGTAAGATGAAGTACAGCAAGTTGTATGCCTACTACAATCTTGCTTTTTTTTTTAACCGTTGTGTGGTGTCGTTGAAGCAACGGGTTCGACAAGATGTCACAAAGTACATGGAGTGCGGGTCGGTCAAAGTGCGGTTCACACAACTACGATTTGATTCGCACCTTCAGCATGGGCACACAAGGAAGCGTGCTGACAAGGAGGTGGCGAAACGGCTAGTGTCTTTGAAGCGGAATACACCGCTCAAGTTGATTACCATTCCGGCTTGGCAAGATGAAAGTACTCGAATGATTTCCCCACGAAGACCGCTCTGCAGAGCGTTCCGTATCCATGTTGTGCTGAATAGAGCGAATTTCGTCAACAAAACACTCTGCAGAGCGTTGCGGAACAATTTCTCTCGGTGTGAGCATGTGTAATACATTTGTAATGCACTCCAAACCCTGCAGCACTATTGAATCATCACCGGCGTCGGTTCTATCACCATTCCCATGTAGGTGGTGTGGTCTTGGTCCTTGGTGGGCAGCACATATGTACGGCTTTTCAAAAACTGCAAGAAGAGTACCTCCAAGCCTAAAAGACATTAGCGGCATGGCTATGCGATGTGCAATGCGACATGATTAAAGAGGACCGAAAGGTGATTATCCGGCAATACATTGCAGGGGAGCACAATGCAGTGCAACACAGCTGGTCTTCGGTCAGACGTTGAAAAATTGGAAACCGCATATGGAAGAGCTCAATGGGTTTGGCAACGCGGAGGAGGAAGAAGTTCTCCTTCTGGCGTTACGAAAAGCCAGAAACCGGGATAAGTCGGCCTGTCCATGATGCAGTGATGCGATTGTGGTCCACTCCACGTTACCTGCTTTCCCAAAGATCCATTATTACCTGTTGCTTCGCAGAATGCAGCATTCAAGGCGTGGAAACCTCTGGTAGAAGGCGTGGTGGCTACACGGGACGACATCAGTGGGCCACTCGCGGAACTTGAGAGACAGGCGGGGACTGAAGGTATGCAGCAATGCTTGTGAACCACGTTTGGACAAAAAACGCTCTCCAGAGCGTGCTTGGCATGATTTCATATTAACTGACACATTCACAATCGTGTTCGATCGGCAGAACGCTTTGTAGAGCGTTCTTGGTGTGTTTTGCTTTACAAATGGCATTGCTTTGCCTCTTTGCATTTCATTGATCACCTGCACTGCTGTGAGACCATGCATGGGCATGCACCCGGACCAAGATTTCAAGGTCATGTCATTTCTGACGTCATACAAAGCAAAGGTTAATGGACTGGCAAGACTGTGCCGTGGATTGAAGCAGGACAGAGCTTGGGAGATTATGCCGATGTATCTGGAGAATAGCATTGTAGATGACACCAAAAGTATGTTTGTTTCCGATGGATTCGTTCTCGTGTCATTACAGTAACAATCGTCATTTTGTGTCACATGTTGCATGCAGAAAATGAAGCGCGAGATGCTGTGTATCCGAAAAATGCCCAGGAGTGCCACTGTGGTGAAGATGAACACAGGCCACTTGCGGTGGTCATCGCATGCCCGCCCTGGGATGCAATGCAAAAATCCTTGTTGTGGAGTGTAGTGGATTGGAAGGCTATGAGGACCCCCTTGTCCAAACTTGTCCCAACATTCGACGTGGAACACACTTAGGACAAGGTTGTTGTCCTCCGGAACGCAAGAACTGAGGCCACGAACAAGGACAAGGATGAGACAAAGGCAAAAATCGTTATTGCACTAGTCGTGCAACCCTTGGTGTGCCAGCTACCTTCGCAGCAAGACCTTATGCAGCGGTGTGTTGCATTCTTTGTCGGTCATGTAATCAATGGCCAATTCCCTCTTGGAAACGCTTTGCCGAGCCTTCTTCTTCTGGATTCCATTGAAATTCGTCCGTCTAACTTTGTTTTGATTGTAGATTCTTTGGGAACAGATCATACACAGGACATTCATTCCCTGATTGGCAACCTGCTCATGAAGGACGCACCTATTTGCATTGCTAGCAAGCTTGGCAACGTGAAACACATTGGTCACTCGCTGAAGGACCTAGACGCAACTCGCGGATGGCAGTGGACACAAGTCTGGTTATATGATCGATTAACAAGCCATAGTGTGTATGGATACTCCGTACGAGTGGGAGTGATTGGCACACCAAACAACCTGACTATGAAGGCCCCAAACTACACAAATATTGATCAGGGCTCCTGTGCATCGCAAATCACTATTGGTATTGCTGGTTGGTTGCTGTAAGTGCCTGGTATTGTGCCACCGCCGCAGTGGGCCCCCGATGTGGAGCCTTGGATTCTCTGCGCCACCCTTATCATCAGTTGCCTGCCCAGCTATGTCATCGACTGCTTAGGAATATCAACGTGGGTTTCGGATATATTGGAGAGGTTTTGGTTTGCAGCAATTCATCACTGACAGCCGGTAGACCATTCAGGAATCGGATGCGTCGTACATCATGGGTGGGCCAGATGGATGAAAGATATTGCCAACGGAGTGCCCGCTGGGATGGAGAAAGTGAAATGCGAGGTGAATGATGACGATGTGGATGAAATTGGCAAGGATGAGGAGGAAGGCTTCGATCTCCAGAAGAGAACCACACCATCAAAAAGAACAAGACAGAGCCAGGAGCCAAATGTAAGGGATGACCACTCCAGTTCCAACAGTGGTGGTGGCAACAAGCCCTTCAAACCGCCAAGGAGCCTACATTCATTCCTGAACAAGGTGAAGCGTGCAACATCTGCCAAACGAAATCCTAAGGCGGCGAGTAAGAAGAAGTAATGGGTGCTGCAGGAGTTTGTTTCTATTGGTTTGACTGTTTTTGCCCCCCTATTGCAAAAGGCAGCGGTTTGCCACATGGTATGTTTTTTTTTTAGTTTTGAATTGAAGAACGCTCTGCACAGCGTTTTTGAGCGCATTCCCATTTTTACAATGCTAGATTCCTGCGTTTTTCTATGTTATTTCTCCTCAACAGTACACACAAGTGTCAAATTTGACCACGTGTTCTTCAATATGTATTCACTCACAAAGTTCGTTATCTTTGTCACCAAGCCCTCTTTGTTCACCAATACAATACTACTTGAGCATGCCTTCCTGCATCAACGTGCTATGCATTGTCCACTGCTTGCATGTGTTTGCTTGATGCCCTGCACTTTTCTTTTCCAAGCGATTCATAGGTCGCCAAGCAAGCACACACCACCAGTGTGTGGGGTGGTGTCAAATAGGCACTCCACAATAGGTGATGGTTTTATTCAGCATAAAGCCCACAATATAGAACGCTGGATCGTAAACACTACACAGGTATGTCACTGGGCGGGGGGGGGGGGTTCAACACCGGGGTTCCCTCACTGCACTGTGAAACGTGGATGTGGAACATTAAAATTCCGATTGGACCCTTAGTTGTCAAAAAAATGTTATTCCCCCAAATAGGGGTTATCTCAAGGATTTCAAAATGCAGTGCCCCACAAGGCCCTTTTGAAAACTGTGATTTTTCACTATGGGCCGAAACGCTCTTAGGGTTCGGCTGACCACTCACTTAGAGCCGCCTAAGATAAGAAGGCGCTCTTGGGCAGAGGTATTTGTGAACTACACAGTTGAGAACAGCTAGTAGGGATGTCCAAACTAGCATCAAGGGAGGCCGCACTTAGAAAACACAAAGAAAATACACTTCGGCAACTAAAAAACCCCGTGGCGCGCGGGGGGGGAATCCTTGATTTTGCACGCCAACTCCGCCCCTAACTAAACGTAGGCCGGGGGCTCCATTTGGGGGGGGGGGGGGGGGTCGGAGGAAGGGGGTTATGGGAGGGGCGTTCCACAAGAAAAATGTGGGCTCTGTCCTTGGATGAGGTTACTGATTACTTTGATGACGGGGGCTATGCCACCCTGCAGCCCCATACATGGTTGCTAACGCAGGGTAGTCTCCCACTTGTGGCACATCTCAATGGGGAGGCAATTTTCCATGAGAGTTTGCCTCGTCCTTACCCCGACACTCTGCATGTTCGCAACTTGCTACCATTTCCAAAATGGGCTAGTCAATATGTCTTGTGGCCCAAAGTTTCCATGTCTTTTTTGTGTGCGAAAAATTTTTCTTAACCGCCTCTGCAGCCCACAAGTGACAAAAGTACCTCCCCAGCACAATGCCACTTTTCGAAACAACCACAATATCATGTATGCACAACCCCGTTGTTTTCTCTTCCTTAATGTGGGGTGTTTGGTATTTGATGGTAAGGTTATACAATAGGCGCCATGCCCATGCCGTTTGGGGCTTCAGGGCGAGGGACAAAATGAGAAGTCCCCCACCAGTCGGCAGATTGGTGAAATAACTCGTGCTGTTTAAAGGTTCCTCTGCCCCAATTTCCTCCACTAGCACCACCCTACCCAACCCCCACACTTTGTGACTCATATCCACCACACGGGTGTGGTATACGGGCATATCACCATCCATATTCTTTTCGGTGGTCACCCGTAAACTCTCTGCTTCTGTGGGTCAATGGAGCTGTGTGTACACCACTGCCTGAAGTGCATGTGTCGCCGCACTTCATAGCTGCGGGTCCTCGTCTGAGCACCAATGTTGTTGCTGAAGACGGCGGCAAGGCTGCCCCCACGCGGTGTACGTTTACCCATGTATAGTCCCTAGACAGCTTTTGGATTTGGCGGAAGGATAACCGTAGTTGCCTTACCAACTTCTACACCTAATGTATTGATAATTGGCATGGTAGCTTTTGACATAAGGGCGGGGTATAAAGTGGCGATGAAGGCGTGCTAGACTTCTGGTGGATCCTCTAGTGGAACCTGTTCTAGTGTTCTTTACCGTGGCCCTGCTACCCACTTGCACTCGGTCCCGTAGGGTGGTTCAGCATGGTACGCCTCCTGACAGCGGTGGGTCGCGTGCACGAGCACCATGCGAGTGTATGAACACTTTGCCCTCCCACCACTGTACCTCTTTCTATTCCTGCACGCAAATAGGACGCACACAGGACGCACTAGATCACACACACATATGCTGTCCCTTTTATCATACCAAGGAGTCCATTACCTCAATTTGTATTTGTTGTACCGCCTGTTTCTCTGTTTTCCTCCTGCATTTCACGCATATCCCCATCCACCCTCTTTCCGTAGGTCCCCCCTCCCTTGGGAATTTTACCCAATCCTTGGGCCCCCAGCAAGGCAACTTGTTTTGCTCCCGCTCATATGTACATTCCAACTGCTACAAATTTGGATCTCCGTCTTAGTACTCGGTGCATTCATGGGTTTGCTCCTGATGCACCACAAAGGTATCTTTAGTCTCTATGACATACCTGGTTGAACCTCAGAAGGCTCAATTATAGTACGCCAACGATATCCTATGACGTGTTCCTAATAATCAGAGCAAGCAGCTAGTACTCTGATAGTGTACAGATGGCACCATCTTTGTTGCCAAGCACACACCCCAACCACCACCTCCTCCATATACCCATCCACTTGTGCGATGCCACCTTCATCTAGGTGTAGATACGTGCACACTTACTCAAATAGCCTGTGCAGGGCCACAACCTAAATACCCGGTTCACCACCTTCCCCATCCCGGACCCATGCCGCGAGGAGTGGGCTGGACGGTGCATGCGCACCCATGTTCATCACCTGTGGGTTTCTTCTTGTGCGCCTTATGGAACTGGCAGCACCATGTCCTGCAGTACATAGTGGACTCGAGGTTACATCGGGGTACTTTTAACCTTGTAGGTGTGGGTGCCCACGCACAAACCAAAGAGGTCCCATTCGTTGGTCATCTCCTTGTTGGAGCCTAAGGATTTGTCGCCGCCTTGGCTTTCAGTCACCGGCCCATGCATTAGCTTGAGCGAAAGGTGATGTGTGTCCCCGTATGTAGCCCCCCCCCCCCCCCCCGTCTAAGGCAAGTGACACCATTGTGCTCATGGGAATTGGCCGCGGACTGCAAACTAAAAATAAAACAACTTGCCAATTGGCCGGAAACACCAACCGCTCCACACACGAAACATCTTTTCGACTTCCAGGAGCAGAAAGCTGTTTATTGCGCATGTTGGCACATGTAAAAGGACACGAAAAAGTCCACTGTGAATGGTGGAGCACTTGAAAAGACATGCAAAACGCCATTGTGGATGGTGCCCGCAAAGCATCACTCTTTTTTTTGGGTACTTGTTGGGCACCGAGGAACACTTCATGATTTTCGGGGCCATCAATAATGTGGCGATCCATGCGCCCCGCCCCAATTGCCAACTGATAGCCCAGCAAGCATCAAGCTTGTGTCCTAACGCTTCCGCGGCGGCCTGAATTTTAGTGGTCGTGAGGCACGTACCACAAGCTTGAATCGTCCTTATCCCATGTGGCTATCCCTTCCCTTCCATTTGTGCATTTGGCCGTGTGTGGTTCGCCTCCTCATCCAGTTCGGTGATGCGGCACGGGACGCCGATTTGTGCATGGGTCAAACGTTTCGGCTTCCGAACATCAAAAAGCCTACACCGTACATTGAGGACAGCTAGAACATGAGTTGTACACCATTAGTTGTTGGAACACCCATAACAAGGCAGAGTTTGTCCCGTTTCGGCGGCCTGCGTGGTAGCCTATGGTATTTGAGGAACGCGTAGTCACATATAATGTTGCACGCGTGAAATTGTTCCCTAGGCTAGGAACACCTTGGTGCTGCCGTAGGTACACGTTGGAAGTTCCAATTTGGTTCTATCTAGCCTAGAACGGCTAGAACGGCTGGATCAAAAAATAGTGGGGGTTACCACGTCTGATGGGCATAGGGGGTCGGGGGTATGAAGGGTGCAACTTGGACCCCTGAGACCGTTCGAGGGGTCCATACTTTATCTTTTGGAAAAAAACTTTTTGATTCAACTCCAAAAGCAAAATCTAACTCTTCTAGGGACATTCCAGCAGACACCGCTAGCGCGCTAGAACGTGGCTGCAACCGTTCGCCAAAATGTCGCTAGGGCGATTCCATTGAGTGCTCTGCCACTCCTCAAAAAGAAGCTGCCTTGGCTACCATCGCCAATTGTGGCCAATCAACGGGTCCTTAGGCCGGACCCACGTCACGGAGCGGCAGGGGTGGCACCTTGCCACCCCCCGGTTAGACCAATTAGCCCCCCCCCCCCCCCCAAGAGCCCCATCGGTCAATTGAAGGGTCACTTGGCGGACCGGCACTTGTCTTTTGCTGGAGGATTAGCCCGATTAGCTTGGTTGGTCCCCCCACGCCCTTTGGTGCGTCATGGCACGCACGTCACCCCTCGCACGTGCTCGGGGCTTGCCAGGGCGCGGCCTTGCTCCTAGCAGCCCCCTTTCCACCCCCCTGTCCTTTCACCCCCCTTCTCAGCCCCCTCATCACCCCCCTTCTTCCCCTTGCCACCCCCCTTGTCACCCCCGTCCCCCTTGTCGTCGCCATCGTCACTACCGTCTCCCTCATCACGCCATTTCTCCCCATTGCTCTCCTCCATCGCCTCCTACAGCTACGTCTTCACCTACTCCCAGTTGGTGGACAGCAGGGCCCAGGGCACCTGGAAGATGGTCCCCTCTTTCCCCCTCTTCCCCTTCTTCCCCTTCTTCCACTTCTTAACACCCTTGCCATTGGACCCCCGGGGCAACATCCACCACTCATCATGGAAGAGGTCCGCATCCTATTTCGCCATCACCGTCACCTACTTGCCGGTCCTCCATTGCCCCCCTCCTCCCAAGGGACATACCAGGTGTTCCCCACACTCGGTGTGTTGCCGTAGGGATTGCGGCCCCTAGTCATGAGCGGAGGGCGTTGGCGTGCGGGGGCGCAGTTGGCATTGACTTTGGGTTGAGGTTTCGGTTTGGCCGCTTTCTTGGCACGGGGTTGGGGGTCCTCTTCACCATCCCTCTTGGTTTGAAAAGAAATTGCACTTGGACTTCTTCTTTGGGGCTCCTAGTGGGGGCTTGCACTTGCCCTTGCGCAGAGGGGGGGTTTTCTCATCACTGCTATTGCTGCCACTGCTACTACTGCTGCTGCTACTGCTCCTGCTGCCGATATGGTCCCCATCTCCCCCCACCCTCAACCACCTTGCACGCTGCAGGTTCAGCAACCCCCGAATACTTGTTCCCCTTTCAACAACCCCATCTAGTCAACGCGAAGAGCGCCATGTTCGGGTGATTTCTCAACATGCGCTCAAGCTCCCTCACCTGACCAAGTGGGTGTTCGCCGTGCCGTCCCGCCACTTCCACCCGGACCCACGCAAGTCACCATCGCAAGTCTGGAGACTCACTACCATTGGCAAAGAAAGAAACAAGGAAAGGGTTCTAGCAGCGTTCTAGTGAACTATTGCAGCGACGTTCTATCCAACTTCTAATTGTGGCGGCAGCGGGTTGACGAATTCAACGCTGCAATGCTAGCCTGTCTTCATGCCTAGAACATAGCAAACGGTACGCAAGGGGGCTTGGCGCGGGAGGCGATGCCATGCACCAACCCTCCGTAGGCCCCACGGTGCTGCCATCACGTCAAACCCCCTAACTCTCATCACCTCCGAACATGTGGGCACCCATGCCCACGTGTGCCCCTGTGTGGGCATCCCCCCCAACGCCAACGCCCCGGACAGTGGCAAAGGAAGCCGAAGTGCGGGGTGCCCGCGTTGTTCACCTAGGGCTCAAGACATTGTGGTGCACGAGGGGATACATCTTTGGCCCGACGCCGACAGATGCCCCGGCCGAGGAAGGGGGGGATGGAGGATAAAAAGACGGGGTGGAGGAGGAGGAGGAGGAGGTAAAGAAAGAGGGGGGGGGGGGAAGGAGGGGCGGGTCCCAACTTTTTAGAGTGTTTGTGGCAAAATCGGACGTTGCCCACAAGTGGGCGGATGGGCTACATAACTCCTGCCATCTTGGGGTTCCCCAATATAGCACACTGGGGAACCAACCCCGGATTGGTGAATTGGTGGTTTCTTGCATGGGTTACCCAACGCGTGCTGTTTTGGCGTGTTCCCCAGGCTTCAATCAGAGGGACAAAATCACCAATCTAAGTGGGCGGATAGGCTCTGTAACCCCTACCTTTTGGGCAGGTCCCCAACGCTTCACAACGGGGGACAAAATCGCGGTATTTGCCTATATCAGTGCTACCGTGTATGGGTTCCCCACCCCTTTGCAGCATGGGATAAGATTAGAACTAGCCCACAAGTGGGCGGATTGGCCATTTAACCCCTGCTGTTTGTGGGTCCCCAACAAAGTGGTGCAATTAAAAGTGGTCCACAAGTGGGCAAGTTGGCCAAATAGCCCCTCCTGTACGAGGGGGTCAACAACGCTTCAGAGGGATGGACAAAATTTGAAGTTGCGCACAATTTGGAGAAAGGCTATATAGCCCCCGCCGTCTTGGGGATCTCCAACGCTCCAATGCAGGTCAGAGATTATGAACTGGCATACTATTGGGTGGAGTGGCCACATAACCGTTGCTGTCTATCTTGGCCGTATCTTGGGCTACATGGCTCAAATCCCAATTCTGAGGGCACCTAATCCACCCGCAACCCCCCACTTTTTGTGGTTTCCAAGCCTCAGAATCGCCCAACGACACGCCTAGAGCCCCGTACCTGTGGTCACTTGGTGTAGCCGGAGGGCAGCTCGGCCCGCGCCCGGCGAGGGCCAACGGTGGGTCCACCAGGGTCCCCGGGGCGAAAAAAATGATTTTTTCCAAAGTTGTTCCTAGACCACTTGGGATGCTCAAACAGGTGTTTTTGGGCCATTTTGAGCCCGTGGTGACGCGTTTTGGGCCACGGAAAATCCCAAAATGCCGTGAAAATGGGTCGTTTTGAGACCAAAAAAGGGTCAAAAATGGGTGAAAAACGCATTTTTCCAAAAGTGATACTGGATCATTTGGGATGCTGAAACAAGTGGATGTAGCCCATTTTGAGCCCGTGGGGGCGCGTTTTGGGCCATGGAAAATCCCAAAATGCCTTGAAAGTGGGCCGTTTTGGGACCAAAATTGGGTCAAAAATGGTCAAAAACATGTTTTTTCAAAAGTCATCACAGACCTTTTGGGATGCTCAAACAAGTGTTTTGAGCCCATTTGGAGCCCGTTTTGATGGGGTTTAGCTCCTTCCACCACATGTATGCACCACGTTGTGCCTTTCGCACGTACCTTACGACTGTATGATGGAGCCACCTAGAGTTGGGGAGAGGGGTGTAGATTGGAGGATACATATATATATATGTATATATATATATATATATATATATATATATATATATATATATATATATATATATATATATATATATATATATATATATATATATATATATATATATACATAGGTGGTTCCCATTGCTGTAGAGCAATGGCTGAAATCAGATTGGACTCCCTAGTCATTGAATTTGGTCCATAGCCCCCGCCGTCTTTGCCCAATGGTTCACAGCAGCGGACAAATTCAGCAGTGGCCCACAAGTGGCCGGAGTGGCGACATAACCCCTGCCATCCTAGGTGTCCGGAACACTTGGGAGCGGTGAACAAAATCAGCAAGGGCCCCCAATCTGGCGGCTTGGCTAAATCTTCCTTGCAGTCTAGGGGGTGTCGAATGCTTTAGAGCGGGGGACAAAGTTCACAGTGGCCCACACGTTGGCGGACTGGTTTGGTAGGTGTGTGGAGGCATTCATGCAGAAGGAATGCACGTCCATGCAACCGCATGTTGGCTACATGCCAAGGGGGCGGCCGGGCCTGGACCTCGTGCGCACCCCCCCCCCCCCCTTCCACTCCGGATTTCGAGTCATAGTGGGCTTGGGGGGCATGGCACCAACGGCACTCATTTAGTCTGTGAGTGCTTCCCTTTCATCAAACCATCCATGCTTTGAGCGCAAGATTAGCCAGACGGGGTGCTATACAAATGTCTTTTGTTGCAAAGGGAAAATTCTGCATTTGGAGCTCTTCGCCGGCCGAAGTGTAGATTGTAGTACCAGTGCTTTCAGTGGCAAAAAAAACGGTCACACAGTGTGTACTTTCTTTCCTCTGTCCTTCTTTGCTTCCCATGCTTTGGTGTGGCCCCTTGGGTTGGTTTTGTAAGGAAGGTTTGTAATCAAGTGCAGTCTACCTGAGGGACTTACCTAGGTAAGGATGAACTTGGGGATACAACTAGGGTACCTAATTAACACGAAGGCATCGTGCTAGGCAAACATTGCCCCTTAGTTGAAAGGAGTACTATGTGTTGAGTCCCCTTTGAAGGGTGTGCCACGTGTTCGACCCTTGCTCCGCTTCCTTTGTACAGCCTGCTGACACACCATGGCAATGCCGCACCTTGAGAAGTCGGCAAAGGAAGCGAGTTGGATGGTGTGGAAAAACAATGGCTGCCACAAAGGAAGGGAGTTGCATGGTGTGGAAAAACAATGGTTGCAACAAAGCGTGTGTTGCATGCCTTGTTACCTACCACCGCCACTGTGGACACATCTGCCCATCTGCGGCCCCGACTTCGGAAGACGTGCCTACAGTCCTGATCCCACCCTCTACTCCACCTCCAAACAATGAACAAACCCCTGGCCCACCTCCAGACAACGACCCACCCCTTGCCCCACCACTTGTTTCGTATGCTGCACAGGGAGGAAAATGTGGCCACAGTGATGCTTCATCTAGTCGATGCGGCTGCAAGGCAATTTGTGGCCATGGCTGCCGTTTCAAGGGTTGGGTTTAGAAGGTGAGTGGTTGCGGCATTATTTCTCTCGTAAACATGAGAACTGGGTGCATGCTCCTCTCTCCAAACCATTGCTTGTTGGCAGCATGCAACCGTTTGTGGGAAAAGAGGCGGCACCAGAAGTCCCACCCGATGCCCGGCTGGAGTGTCCGATTCCGAGGATGCGCTCCATGTGCCTCCTCAACCTGACAAGCACCCCACTCCATGATGTGGTTACATGCGTGATGGGCATACACAACGGTCACTGATACTTATATGGCGACATTGTTTGTGAGTCCCTAAGCGGAGAACATGTCGGCAGCTGGTGACACCTTTGGTGCCTATGTGTGCTTTCAGGAGGACAATTTGGGTACCTTTTACCTTCGGGCTGTCACCAAATCATCAACACTCTAAGCCATGGACACACCAAATGGGTACCTTTTACCTTCCGGCTGTCACCAAATCATCAACACTCTAAGCCATGGACACCCCAAATATGTGAGATCGAGGGTGTAGCGCATCTAAAAAATCCATGGGCAATTCATGCAGCTTGGGGTACATGCAAACCCACACTTGCATGTTTCGCATGAACGGCTTCACACACATGTATTGTTGTTCCATAGCACTTCTGTGCAGCTCAATGTAGGTAAAGTCGGACAATAATGCACCAACTAGTCCGTTGGGTGCCCTTTCCGAATGATGTGCCCAATCGCCACCTCGAACGGTACCTCCGTTGAAGTGTGATGCTTGTGAAGGCTTAATTTTTACACATCGTGCTGACAACCGATTGACCACACACAATTCTCGCTCAGTGGACTGCCAGCTTTGCGAGGACACAATGCCACGTGTGTGCATGCGTACACATGTGGATCGGCACTTTCTACGAAAAGAGTGTGTGAGGGCTCGTTAAGATTTTTCTAAAGCCATTTATTGAGGTTTATGTGGTGACTATGTCACCTGCTCCTCCCATGTCCTTCTGTGTAACAAGCCAAAGCATGCCTTAGTCACCCCAACACTCTCCGATAGTCCCAGTCAACCAGCTAAGTTGCGCCGGAACACCCTTGCTAGAAGACCTGGTAGCAACCTGTGCACGAATCATGCTGTAATGTGTCCCCTATGCACCAAGAGAATGTGGCCATGGTGCATGGCACAACACTATGCAAATGTGCATGACAATGCGCGGCCCCCGCATTTGATTAAAGTTGCCGATGAAGATCAAGAGGCGGTGCTATGCAAAGGCGGTGCCAAACCGACAAAGAAACAAAAGAATAGCAATGCACCTGTGCGGGCTAATGATGCTCCGTTTGATATCGCGGCCTCTTGTGCACTTCGAGACGCTTCTTCGTCGTCTTCAAGCTTGCCTGCCAAGCCTTCACCCAACCCTAAGCCTCCTGCATTCCCGCTCCCAAGTGAGTCCCATTGTAACAACATGTGGGGCCAAGCGATCTCGGCAAAGCACGCCCGGCGAGAGTCCTCGTCCTCATGATCAAAGGGTGAATTTTTCAAGGACCTCTAAGGTTAAGTCCATCCGTTTTTACTTTTAACCTCCAACTCTTACTCACGGACATTTTATCAAATTGCATGCCCCACGAATTTTTGTCGCAAAGTCACTGGGGCGCGCTGGAGAACAAGAGAGCAGCGGCGAGTGGGGCAACACAGCGATCCTTAAGACTTTCTTCCCAGCAAAGACGAGAAAGTTTGGTGACAACACTATTATTGCATAAATCCCCCCATACCCCGCGACCCCCAAGCACACATCCCACTTGGAGGTATGCATCTGGCAGCAGTGGGTCCCGCGCAGCCCCTTGCACCTTGGGAGCCCCCCCCCCCCAAGCCAAACCTCCAATCCCCCGCCCTAAACACCTTGCAGCAGACCCCCCCCCCCAAATTCCCCCCCTATCCAAGTTTTGACAGGTGGTGGGTGGGTCGCGCCAGGGCCAATTGTAGTTGCCTCCCGGGGCTACACAACCCCTATTATTTAGGGGGTTCGAACGCTTCAAACCGGAGGCCCAAATCACAAGTGGTGCACAGGTGGGTGGATTGCTCACATAAACCCTGCCGTTTGGGCCGTCCCCAACGACTCTGAGTGGGAGGACAAACCCACAAGTGGCCCACAGGTGGGGGGATTGCCTACATGAACCCTGCCGTCTAAGGGGTCCCCAACGCTTCACAGCGAGGGACAAAACCAAATGTTGCCCACCGGTGGGCAGATTGACTACATAAGCTGTGCCGTGTCGGGGGTCCCCGATGCTTCCAAGCGGAGGTCAAGGGCGTGGCCGACAATTTGTCGGATCGGTTGGATAACCCCTCTTGTCTCAGGGCTCCCCCATACTTGTTAGCGGAGGAGAATGTCAGAAGCGGCTCCCCATTGGGCGGAATGCCGACATAACCCCCGCTATTTGGGGCTCCCCAACACTTTACATCGGGCACCAAACAAAGGAGTGGTGCACAAGTGGGCAGTTTGGCCACACAACCTTGGCTGTTTTGACCCACGCTCTGAAGCGCTGCATACCAGTGTTGTTTAGGGGTCCCCACCGCTTCAAAGGAGAGGACAAAATCATGCATTGGCACACAAATTGCCGGACTTGCTCCCTAACCATTGCCGGCTTGGGGGGTTCCCAATGGTTCAGAGCAAGGCAAATGCCCACAAGTGTGCGGATTGGTTGCATACCCCCTGCCATATGAGGGGTCCCCAAGGCTTCGTAGCGGGTAACAAAATCATCACTGGCCCAAAAGACGGAAGATTAGCGACGTAGCCATGCCGTCCAGGGGGTCCCCAACGTTTCAAAGTGGGCGATAAAGTCACAAGTGGCCCAAAAGTGCACGGGTTGGCTGCATAACCCTTGCGGAGGGCGCACTTCGCAGTGGCCCAAAAGTGGGCGAATTGTATACATAACCCCTGCCTTTTGGCAGGTCCTCAAAGTCTCGTGGCACAAATCAAAAGTGGCGCACTATTGAGCGGATTGGCAACATAGCCCATCCCATCTAGAGGTCGCCGGCATTTGACAGGGAAGGAGAAAGTCAATAGTTGCCTACAAATGGGCAGATTGGCTACATAACCGTAGCTATCTAGGGGTCCACAACACTTCACAACGGGGAACAAAATCAACAATGGCCGAAGGAATATCCAGGTTTCAAGTGCTTTTTCCCAAAAATGGAGTTACTTCGAAGGAATATCCAAAACAAGGGGAATTTGCATGACAATGTATTTCTACCCGGTATGCGTACGTCAAGTGTTTGACATAGTAGTGCTCTAGGGTGGGGCTTTTGAAAAAACGGCGGTCATTGGACCAATGCCGAACCCCATTCACCGTCTAATCCATGCACATGAGCCACTTAAGGCGGCCCCGAAAAGTTGTAGTAGTGTTGTAAGAAAATGAATAGGTCCCTCTTTTTTCACAGAGGGGAACGGTGCCACCCAGATATCACAAGGAGAGGAAAATATGTAAGTTTGCATACATGTAATGGCAAGTGGCATAATAATATAGTAGTGACCATGATTGTACAAGCGCTCACAGATAGAAAGCAGTGTATGAACAATACCACATGCTATTACTAGGAAGATGTGTCCCATATTATTGTATGATAGATGGCTGATTGTACAACATTAGTGACATGACATAGGTGTCGGTGCACAAGCGACGTGAAAACGAATATGATTGTTGTGCCCTAAAATGCGTGCCCTATGGGTGCACATCCACATGCATCTTTTGATGTTGTTTAGCCTGGCAACGTTTCCACATTTGCCTTAGGATGCCACTGTGGGCCAAGAGGAACAATCACAATAGCTTTTTTTTCCTCAGACATTTTTGCATTGAAAGATCCCAAAAAGTGCTAGCATTTTTTTTATTCAATTTCCAATTTGCAGAGCTGGAAACTTGTTCCAGATCAAGTAAACAGAGCAAGCAACTATGTAGGGAGGGCCTGTAGTTTGGCCAGCAATCCATGGGGTACTTCTTTTACACCAGAAAACTGAATTTTGGTGTCATAATCGTGCTTGTTTGCCTACGCTGACACATGTCACTAATGCTGTACCGCCAGCAATAGTGCCTTACTAACGCTACAACGGACATAAGACTGCAGAGATTTTTACGTAAGGCCAAGGGTTGCGCACGCGGTAGGGATGGCCTATTTTTTTGGTCCACACTCCCATGCTATTCACGTTGACTGTGTGGTAGTGTTGTGGTGGCAACTCTTTTCCTTAGCCTAAGAAGGGGCTCCATTTTTACTTGTGTGTTGATTTTGTATGGTAATTTCTTTGTGTTTTTGTTCCACCTAGCAGTGCTCCTCGCCGCAGTGAGAGCGGTGAGCCAAAGCAAGCAACATTGTGACCTTTTCCTTTTTTTTGCTAATTGTTAGACAAAGTTAGACAAAATTACTGCTAGAAACGGTCTGCCGCAACAAATGAGGCGCCAAGTGATGGCACGGCCGTGGATAATTTTCCTCAACCCCACCCCAAACAGAACAAAATAGCAAAGGAACCCATGGACACAACCAAATTACTTGTTTCAGACCCCTGAAAAGCCCACACAGCCTACACCGATCACTGTGCATTATTCCCGTTGCTCTCACTTTTAGCGAAATTTAGTAGAACCGATGGGCAAACGGACCAATGAAGGCTCACCAAGGACACGAAGGTACACAAAAGGATGAACACACTATTGAAGTAGTCGGAAGACAAGAAGATTGTTTTCAACTCGCATCCCGGTTAAGAGAATGATAGCTCAAGGTTGCGAGATGCCTAGTGCTCACTGGTGGTGTTGTCAAATGTTTATTTGTTGGAGACTCGGGCAGACAGCACATGCAACGCATTGAAGCATGAATGCCGTCTTTGCCTATGAGGTGCCTATGAAGTGTCCCGTACTCCCTTTACTGGATGCGGCGAGACTTTACACTCTTGCGTTCACGATCAAAACCCTTGCAGCGCGACAACCTATTCAGCATCGGACATGGACCATGAGGAGGGGCATACAAAAAGTCTCTTCCGGGGGGTGATATTTCACAAGGGGACAATGGTGGAGTTGAAAAAGATACCATGCCAAGTTGAAAAAAAGACATGCCTGGGGGACGAGTGTCACACTTGAAAGTGCATAAGCTGGTGTGCATGCATGCATGCTTGTTGGTTTTCAAATCAACTCTCCATGCTGTCCTCATCTTCTCCGCCCTCCCTACCTCCAACCTCATTCATTGCATGCTCTAGTGGCGAGTCCGGGTGGTGGATTGGAGTGTGGCCATTAGAATGTTGCAATGCTTCACTAGGATAATTTTGCCCACCAACATAGCCTTGTACAACAAGGCCTTTGAAGTGCTTTTCGGTGGTAGATGACACCATGATTGGCTGCAATATGTCACCTTGGCGCCCAAGTACTTCCTCTAGCAGCCACGCAAGCGGATAATGCCCCTTTGAACACGATCATTGGGGTAAATAAGATTCTAGATCTTCAAGCTGTTGCAAGTGGGATTCCACGATGGGGCCCCGCAATGATTCCTTTGCTTGCCAATCTCCAATGTGAGCCTTTGGTGCCACCCCTCAAGGAGGAGCAACGCGATGCTATGGTCCATATAGAGGGAATGAGCCCCAAGCAAATGGTTTCTTGCCTTAGTGTGCTTCGGATGCAGGTTGCCTCGCCGGCCCAGCGTAGAAGAATGCACCCCATCGTGCGTGGCAGCTACGAACCGCCTCCATGGGAGTTCTGTTACCGCAGGGGCCTCTTTACACTTTTTGCGGCAATCAAGCCTGCTGGTACGAGACTCGGGAATGCTATCGCCGGACTCTCCCCTGCTTGGAGCTAACGATCGGTGAGTGGGACGTGAAAGTCAGGCACTAGATAGGCACGGCCATGCATCCCACCTGCACAAAGTTACATTACTAGATTCCAACGGCACTTTCTAGCACCCGCCAGCAATCACTTGTAGGTAGCCCTAGACGCACTAGGGGCCTTCAAGAGGATGTTTAGCGGCCTCGCTAGCAGTACAAGACCTAGAAGGCTCTTCCCCCCTTGCCACCAACCAACGCCCGTTAGCAAACAACATGAAGGTTCTCAAGGCAAGCTGGTTGGCGGTGAAAGTTCTTGGGCACCTTTACAACACTTGGAAGGTGCGGTTTTGGGACGGGTGCGAAGGACATGGACGGAACCACAATAACTATCTTGTTACCCGAAGCTCCGGCAGGTGTTGAGTGTTGTTGGGTACCTACCTAGTTATGTTGCCGGGTGTCGCCATGTGCACAGGGCACCGCACCTACAACTCCACATGCCTCCCACTTCAGTGTTCCCGTTGGGGGTGGCGCCATGTGCACGGGGCACCCCACCTACAACCCCACGTGTCTCCCACACCAGTATTCCCGTTGGATTGCCTTAGCCATGTCCATGGTGTGCACTTGCAACACCTATGTATTGACCGGCTACACGTGCAAGGCTATGTTCGCCTTCGACGAAGCATGTGGCCCAAATGAAGACATCGTGAGTGTAGGGATGGGATGCACCATTAGGTCCACTCATGACATGATGATGATGTGTGGTGGGTGACCAATTACATGCTCATAGCACTCCAGGTCACCTCCCCCTCCCTTGGAACACATGTATCTTAGGCGGCTCAAGTTGCATGGTATAAAACGACAGAAAGTGCCCAAAATACAGGGCCTCAAAAAACATCAAAGAACCATTCTTTGCCTTGCAAAAAATCAAGCCGTTTTTGAAACACCAAAAGACCTCTTATGTAAGGAATTTTGGCCTTTTCTTGGTCCTGATGGGTCCAAAAAATGCTTTTTTTGGGGCAATGGACTGTTCCTTGCGCGAGGCCTCGCGCAAAGAGCAGTCCATTGCCCCTCCAAAGTCAGGTAATAATGGTAGAATTGAGGAATCAAGCAGGCGCCTACACTGGAGTGACATTACAGGCACCCTTGACTTGATCACATTGTACAATATGTTTACGCGGGCGGACATTCAGCGCTCTAAACAAGCCTTGCAAATCTAATTTATGACTCAAGAAATCATTTCTAATGTTGTTGCATTCCTAACAAAAGGAGCACATACGTTGGAGGTGTTGCACAGGGTGCATCCTTCAGCATTGCTCATGATGCACACCTGCCACAAGTTATGGGGAGTGTCAAGCAAAAAAAAGAGTATCACTGGTAACACATGAAGCATGTCCACTCAACAGATGACGCTGAGCTGGACAGGGACCCCCCTTGTAGCTTTGGCTGAAGAAAAATTGATCCTTCCGTTGTTGACTATAGATCAAAGTAAAATGTGCAAAGAAAATATGAATTTGCCATGCGTGGCACTTTTTTGAGCGTTTGTTTGGGCCAAAAAAACTGATTTTTTGGAGAGTAAAATGCAATGTAGTGCAAACGACACCAATTATCAAGATGATGTTCGATACCTGGAGAAAGAAGGTGCCCTGGGGGAAGCAGTCTGCCCAGCGCAGGGGCTGACCAAGCCCAAAAAGAGTTTTTCCGCCTCCGGGGGGGGCAAGCTTCTGGTAAATTTCAATGACTCAACGACAATTTAGGTACTCGTTGCTTCAGTGAAGGTTGTGCACAAGCGCTATCAGATGAGAACCCATCACAATGGTACAAAGAATATATTTTCTGGGCATTTTTTTGCGCGAGGCCTCGCGCAATGAGGACTGCAATGCAGTCCCAGAACTTGAAAGTCACAACCTATACCTCTTTTTTCAGGCGGTGCAAATCAAAAATCAAACCGTGGGGTGGGTAGTAAGACCACTCGACCCTGAAGCCGTCTTTCCAAAGGAAAATGAATCGGGTGAGGTTTTTGGTTTAGTAAGGTATGCGCGAGGCCTCGCGCATGGGGCAGCCCTTGAACCACATGTTGCATATGCTTTGCATTGATATTTAATCCGCCATGCTTCTGTTTTAATGATCCTTGGTCTTGATTGCGCGAGGCCTCGCGCATAGAATTCGATCAACAAATCATTTTTCCAGGTATGCAATGAACATGCAGCACAGAAAATGATGTTGCAATCAATTTGCTGCAGACCATGTTCATCCAAAAAACAAGGGGAACGCAAAATGTATTTATTGGCCAATTTCCGCTAAAAGCACATCATTTTCCACTGAAATCATAAGATTTATTTATTTTTTTATAGTTTTTTTTTGTTTTGGGCTGTCCGAAAAAAGGCACAAAATGGCACAAATGGTAAGAAAGATTCTTTCTTTGGACTAATATTCTGTTTTCAAAAAACAGAGCCTGTGAAAAACTATTTTTTTGCATGGTCCAAATTGGGTGCATTTGGTGTGATTTTGACCATGCAGCTTGAGCCGCCTAAGTGTATGGTGTCTAGTAGCTCCCTTATGGAATGAACGACTATTATAGAGCTTCTCTAAACAGGCCATGAATTCCTTTACTTACGTTACTTAAGTTACAGCCAAATGACAACTTGTGAGGTCCTATGCTAGTGGGCTCGGCTATAGGATGTGTGCCCCCTTGTGCGTGGTCCTCGCTTGGTGGAGATGTTGGAACTGGACAGTTCCACACATTGCTCCCCTCCTTTTGGAAGCCACCACACTTTGAATCAATGCCGCCCAACATGTCTAGGCCTCAATAGTCAAACGGTGTGGCAATGCTTGTGCAATGGATCAAACAACATGAAGTCTCTATGCCTTCGTGGCTCCGCTTGTTCAAGACGCAATTTTTGCTAGACCGGCTTGTATGTTGTTGCTTGATTACAAAGTCCAATACATCCATGGGACAAATCCCTCAAACGGAAAGGTCATAGGGTTGCACTTGCACACACTTGGTAGAAAGCAAAACCGTTTTATCCACGCGCCAACAACTGCACTATCCTTGTCAAAGGTCAATTCACCAGGAGGTCCATGTCGTTGTAAACCACTTTTGGACCAACAAGCTAGCTGCTCCAGGATTCCTCCTTGGGTGTGAACACCAACACAACAATTTCAGTGCCGATCCACACAGACGAAGGTTGAAATTGGTGATGGTACTAGCATTGGCATGGAGAATGGAGCTATACCAACATAGTGGAATGTCTGCTTGGGGACAGGGTATAAGTGTGAACCGCTACACATCCACTGTAATGAAATGTTGTCGGATTGTTTATGATGGAAAGTCCAACTCTGAAGTCCTTTCCCAAGCATCCAACACCTAAAGCTACAAAATGACAAGCAAAGCAAGAACCACTTGGTCCAAAACTGCATCAGAGCGAAAACATCGAGGTTGGAAGGCATCTTGCCCAACAACAACCCATGGTAGGGCAGTTGCAAATGGCCCAGGAATGTTATTTCACGCCACTCACAAGTTCTTGATGATGGCAAGATATCTACCACTTTCAGTCAAATTTTTTTGCGGATGATTTGGGTCTACGTAGACGGGAAACGCCGACAAGGAATTCCCAGGCAGGATGATGGCCACAAGTCGTGTTTGCATCTTGCATTTTCCAACACCCTGTTGGGCTTCAGAGTAGGGTTGGCATTGACATGTAGGCCATTGCAAGTCATTGTGTGGGTGCATTGCCGAAAAACCTTGCATTGGGTTGAGCGAATGGGCTTATGTGTTGCAGCACTGCTTCCTAGGAGACGACATAGTATCAACTTGGACAATAAGCGAGTTACTGACGACGGCCCCATTGCCCCACATCATGAACTATCCGCTATGGACCTTTGCACCACGGTTGTGATGCTTGTCCATGAGAAAGACCTCTGGGTCTGTTGGATTCCGGGTCACCTCAAAGGCATGCAATCAAGCAAGTCATGAAGACATCAAGCAGATGAATGAAGTAGATTGGCTGGCAAAGATTGCGGAACATCATCCTTCCCCACTCATTCACAACCTTGCACCCCTAGGAGGCATTTTTGTTGGGGGCACGGAGTCCCTTCTTGCAAAGAAATGTGATAGGCGCAATCCATCCGTACTAAAGAACCGGTGTTTAATGGAAAACCTAGGTTCCACTTCGTGCCACTCGTAAATGCATCTAGCTCCTATGGCCTTGGGAGAGTTTTCGGTGGTATGGTTATTGCCCCCTTGCAGAATGCAGAATGCAAACAAAAATGTTGTGTCCCGTGTGCTCTGAGTTGCATTGCAACACCCCCCACACCTAGTTGGTTCATTGCCATGTTTGGAAACATGTCTTCAATGTACAGGGGGTGCATATTTGCCATGTTGGTCCTCTAAGGCCTTGTCTTGGGTGGGTGTTGCCGCCGCTAAGGACTTGGACAATACGTTGCCTTCTATGGTCCTTGGTGGATGAAATCCAAAAGAAATGTGAGTAAGTACAACACCGTGTAGCATGGTGCAAGGTGAGGTACAGGGTGGTGACAACACCACCTTCGCTCAGCATGAGCTCGTGAATATTGTGTGTCGTTTAATTTTTTCACCCCCCCCCCCCCCGTGCCCCATTGGCATGCTTCAATAATAACGATGACTCCAAGAAAACAAGAACCTTTAAAAATGCTGCAAAAACATGAAAAACGGAAGCATGTGCCGAAAGTAGCAAAACGGTGCCTTGTATACTTCTACTAGTCCATAATCTCCACATATGTAAGTTCCTTGTAGGTTATTGACCATTTTTGGTCAATGTAGCCACCTCCCCCTTTGCAATGGCCGCATAGTGCAGGAGGTGGGTTCCATGTTCTTTGGGTGCTGCTTGTGGATTTGTTATGCCGCACACGATATTACACCACTGTATCAGATGCCATTAAGGTTGAAGATAACAACCATCCCCTATGCATCTAATGATTGTCCTACATCTTGGGGGTAAAAAGTTGACGGTTTGTGTCAATGTGTGCACTAGCCTCCAAAATTTGGTGAGTTCCGAGAAGAACTGCTTGAAAACCTTGAAAACTGCAGATTCCAACACGTTGTGGTATTTTTTTACCCCTTCTACAGCTAGCATTAGAACGGGTTACTATGTTGCTCCTTGGTGGTGGTAAACAGTCGTTTGTGTTTGTACTCATTATTCACTCTGGGGCATTTTTTTTAAATTGCCAAAAGTAGAAAATGGTGGTGACCTTTACACACTCTCAGAGACCCTTACGCAACCAACCCAACCTTTAGAGACACAACCAATAGCATGCATTGCAATTCAACGGAAAAAGAGTAGTTTAGTTAGCAAACAAACATTTGCACCAAAGGGCATAGTGTTCATTCACACTCCCATGATGGTGCATTTTCTCTATTTCTTGTTTCTCCACTATGAGCGGCTTCCACTGCTGACAGTAAATGAAATAAATTGCTTTCGCAGATGATAAAAAGTACATTGCTTCAAAAAGTGACCACAAAAAAGGTGGGACATGGGACAAAGAGAGGTTTTTGCCTGTGTTTTAGGGACCTTATCTCGGGAGCATTGTGTTATCAACACTTCAGTTTGGGGACAGGCGCCCACAAGTGACTCTGTCATCACATGTTCTGTGCTCTACAACATTATTTTATTGTATTACCGTGTATACTTTCTGTACCTTGTGGACAAAACAACAACATCACCACCAACAAAAACAGACAAACCTAATTTGGTGCATTCACACAGCATTCCTTTTTGTAAAAAAACAAAAAAGCGACCTGGCTATTTTGGAGGTGGAGTTCCATGGTCATGAAGGTCCAAAATCGCACAACTCCTTGTGGTAGATGAAGATGCTGTTTAACCGCTAGCAGCAAAAGGGCCACAAGGAACGGAAATGGCACTTGGATGGGGGCTGCGGCCACTTCTCCTGCACGTGTTGGCACACATGCAAGAGGAGTGTTGTTGTCTGTACCAACCGCCTGTTGTGACACAGGGAGGACGAACACAACAGACATGGCGGAATATGGACCTTCCGTGTCGACAAGGCTATCGGGTGTGTGCTAATGTCCGTGCATTGCTGTTTGCAGTGTCATCTGCTGTGGAGCTGTTGCATGGGGCCACACAACCCAACTCGCTGAGTGTTGGGGTGTAGAACTGCACCGGCCCCCCTGATTGCGGGCTGTGTGCGTGCTGAATGTCATCTTAATATCAAATATCTCATGGTCAAGAGTCAGAAAGCCCACCACACTCGGCCCAGAGGATGATCGTGCTAATTATTTCACAGTGAGCCATCATGGCCTCATCACATCACCGTTGTGGAATGGCAGGACGCAGGAAGTTTCTCATGTGGCACTTGCGCTGATTGCCACAAATCTTCCCCAACCCAACCGACCCCGGGGGCGGCGGGGTGCAAGGAATGTCAGAACAAGCCATCCATGTGCGATGTATGGGATCTTTTCAAATTGCTTGGTGGTATTGCACCAGCAGCCTGAACACGAGCGGCAGTTTCTCCTCAGCAACCAAGAACAGCTCTCCGCCTTGCTTCTCGTTGCTTGCATAGTCCCCTGGCGAAGAGGAAGGGAACCGTTCATGGGGTAGGTATTTTTATGGCGGCGCCGGGCAGGGGGTGGGTGGGTGGGGGGGTGGAGTGCTGCCTATGGCAAATGTGTGATCCTCATTCCTCTTTGCACTTGCTCAGCCGACCCTGTTCAATTGGCCAAAAGGGGCTGCAGATTTGCAGGTATCGAAGGCACAAGAAGGTGTTTTGCTGAGCACAAAAGTTGGGGCAAAACTGGAGAAACCTGCGGAACAACGAGGAAAGAATCCTGATAACCTGAGCCTTGAAGACCCCTCGTGAGTCTGCCTGCAGGGCAATCAATGCAAATCAGGTTCTGCTTTGGGGGCGAATCCTGTTGCCCAGGACTGCAACTGGGGGAGGAGGGGTAGCGATGCCACTGTCTGACAAGGGATGCAAGAAAAGAAGGACGACTGCACATTTCATCTGCACTCTGCCTGGCCCTTGGATACCCCGCGCAGGTTGCAAGGCCCAGCCCTGGAAGCTCTGGGCAGCTTTGAGCCCCCCACGGCCAGTTAGATGTGTGCCTACACCTGTGGGTTCAACGGTTCCCAGTCCGGCCTAATCCGGAATCGATCCTCATGCAGTTCGTTTTGTAGGAACGACGTGTGGCAGACTCTGTCGCTTGCAGTTATTGGGGAGCAATTTGCGAGGGCATTGCCTCAACAGGACATTGTATGTGGACTTACGGTATGCCAATGCTTTTGTTGGTGGGGCTAGATCTCGCTATTGTGGCCTTGCACTGCTTTGATTGGGGTGTGATGCCGGATGAATACCGTATGCCATTGAGAGTACAAGGCAGACATGTGTGCAGTGCAGTGAAACAGCTGCGTTTGATGGGACGCTCCGATTCGTTTTTGAGGATCAATCTATGGGCGCTGAGCCATTACCCCAGCCCCCCTAACCTCCGGGTCCCTTATGCAGCTTGTCCCAGATACGAGAGACCTCATTTTAATTTGGTACCGAATGCAGCCAGAGGATTGGGCGGCAAGTGCGAAGAAGTTCTGGCGGACTGGGGTGTCAAAGTGCTGGGGCCTTGGTGGCACTCGAACTTATTGTTGCGCGTGTACCCGATCTTCCAAGTCTGCATGCGATGGCAGTTCGCACACTCCGGGGCATTTACTCAGCACGTGAGCTCCTGTCACTGGGCAAACAAGGACCAGGATGCAATGGAGTACTTCGGGACAGAGCTGTGCTGAGGAGTCAAGTTTCATGGGAGTGTAAAAGGAATATAAAATGGATAGCAAGCAAGAACAAGCAACGAAGAAGCATGTTGCCTTTCCACTTTGCCCACTATTCCGTCCCAAAGCTTCTAGCCATCTTTTGCATTGACACATGGCCTTCGTAAATTCACAGTTTGATCCCCCTACTCACTGGTTGCACCCAAGGCGCAAGCGTCAAATCGGGAGGTGTCCCCCCACCCACACCCCAAATCTGCGCACGTTTGGGCCGGAAAACAGCCAATTTTGGTCCACAGCAGCCCTCAAATCTATCTCAAACAGCTAAACAAAGGAAAATAGGTGGCAAGTGCTGCCACTGGCTTGGCCTCCCCATGTACAAGCACCCTCCGATTGCTCCACAATAAGCCGAGGAAACACCTCAAAAATGGCCCAACATGGCCCAAAATGTGTGCAGTTTTGGCTGAGCAGCCCCCAAACCAATAATGGCCTCTATCCAAGGCTGTGCGGCGCAAAATCCAAATTCAAGAGCACTTTGCCCGTTGCAACCCCCCACCATTTTGTGGTTTTCACCCCCAGAAAATGCCCAAAAGGATGCTCAGACCTGTACTGGGCCAATTTGGCTCCGGCAAGCAGCAAGCTTGAGCCCAAAACAATTGGGGCCAACATCGATCCATTAGGGCCACCAAGAGCAAATGAAAGTTTGTTTTTTCAAAAAATGATCCTACACCACTTTGGACGCCAAGGCAACTGCTTTGAGGCCATTTATGGGCTGCCCAGCGGTCAGTCTAATGACCCCACACCCTCCGCCATCGAGCAGGGGCATGCAGCCCTAGCATGTGCTGTGTTGCTGTGTTGAACCCAAGGGGGGGTCCTCAGTCCGCAATGTGAAACACCGGGACCATCCCTTGATCCTCCCCCGTTGGTGGACTGTGCGTGTCTAACACCACCATCTAGTGATGGAGACGTGTGTAGCTGCTCGCAGGAGTCCCCTTTACAACTTGCACAATGGCCTAAGGAGACGGTTGCTGTGGACTCTAGTCCATGCAGCACAAGCACTGTGGCCATGGTTAGGCCATGTAGTCAGTCTAGTTGTGATAGTGACATGTCACCAGTGGAGCAGCCAAGCCCCCTTTAAGGAAGCCCCATGGGGAGAAAGCGTCCAGCTATCAAACCTGCCTGCATCGCACTGTCAACCCCTCCCCAAAAGTGTGCTAAAACGGAACTAGGCACAAAGGCTGGACCTGTGGATTGTGATGCTCCCTTGTCCAGCATGCAAAAGAAACTGGTCAAGGCCAATGTGAACCGGGACCTGCCAACCGTCAGGTTGTTGAAGTTACGCCTCCTACATGACCAGTACGTTGCTTGGTCCTGTTTCTATTTTTCTGTGGCACATAGCCTGCATGCAATTGGTAGTGACAACCCCCTGTCGGACACAGGGCTCCAGGCAAAAGCCATTGGCGTGTCTCGTGAGATGTGTGACACTCAGGTCACAGATTGTGCATTATCAGTGCACAGGGGCATTTGGACAAGGAGACATGGGGTGCCCGGCCTCAAGGTGGTCTGCCAGAGCACTTTGCCACTTGGCGAAGCATGTTGCTGGTAATGTGGTGTTGTTGCGCACCAACACATACGGCATTCTGACATCGTCATTTGGGATGGACACCCTTGACATCTGCTACCATTTGGGTACCGGGGCGTGAAGCTCCAGTGTGTGTCCATGGGTGTGGAGATATGGACGAGCAATGCCAAAAGGCAACAATGGTGGTTATTGCTGAGGCGGAACGTGATGGTTATGGGAGTGGAGGCCATTTCCGGGGAGCAGTCTTTGATCACTCCTTGCAGGTAGCCCCCTTTTGCACATTGCATGGTATGTTGAGCATGTTGCCATATAGGACTGCCCCAATTGGGGCATACAAGGTGCGGCACTTGCAACTAGGGGTTGGTGGTATGAAGGGGCACATCATTGCAACAGACTTCCGTCACACATGTCTAGTGCGATAGACACGCCAATAGAAACCACTAGTGGCGTTGGTGAACCAAATTTCAAGGGAGTTATTGCCCGAATGGGTCACATGGACTACCATGCAATTTTCTTGCAAGGTGCTAACCAAACCGCATCAGCACTTGCATGACGCATCTCCTTGGTCGGCAGTGTTCTCCGCTGGACAGCGCACACGGGGCCCCATATGGGTGGAAGCAGGGTGTGTGTGTGTGTGTAGTGGTCGGGGTGGACGGAGGTCTAGAATGCAATGCTTGGATGGTGTCACATAGGACGGTGCAACGTACGATGTGTTAAGGCAACCCGTTGTGGAACGCACAGGTGCATGGCATGCAACATGTTCATGGCATGGGGAGAGGCGGTTGGTGGTGTTATACTCACGTGGTGATTGGTAGACACTCCTTGCATGGACCGTGCGTTCCTCCATGAAGCTGCATTCCGCTTATATGCAGGTGCATAGTGGGCCACTCGGAGGAGCACCGCGGCAGCCATGGGGCAAAATCCGCAAGGGCACAACTGGTGTTGGCTTGGCATCTATGGGCATGGAGCACAACATCCACAATGCCTGGATGATGGGAGTATATGGGGGACGTTGTGGCAGAATGTTCTAGCACACAAGGGAAGCCGTGCGTACAATCGTCGGGCCATTGCTAAAAGGTTGGCTGAGGAGGGTCGCATGGCTGTAGTAGTGTGCCGGTGTACTGGGCTTTGCAAGTGCAAACCCCCTACACCAACATTCTAGTTGAAGCAGCAATCTGAGATGGCGGAATGCTGGAAGCACATGGTGGGAAGGCTAACGGCTGCCGGGTTGGTGGATTTGACATGTTGCCTCTCTCATGAGCAGTTATGGCAACCGTGCGGAAAGTGTGATGTGAAGGTTCTGTGGCATTGAAGGGGGACACGCATGGCAGCAAAGGTGCTGCATGTGACAAATCAGGGGCAAAGTGTGCAAAAGCGTGTGAAGGAGCGGATGAAGGGTCGATCGTTTGGCCTAGTTTGTAACCCCCCCCCCCTTTGTGACTGTGGGGGTGACGTGGGAGATGCACCACCGTAGACATCTTTTGTGTTCAAAGAAGTTGTGGGCTTACATGTCCACAACCAACAAGAGTACAAGTTGGTTGTTGATCATGAAGTTGTGGATATTTTGTGATTCCGATGGTTTTTGCATGCCATGGTGTTGCATATTGGAGCAACAAAGAATGAGGGTGGTTTTGTGGCATATGTTGTTTTTGAAGACAAGTGGTGGCTGTGTGATGATGCCAGGATGAAGGGGGGGCGCCCACCCTCAAATCCGTGAAAAGCGCCATTCTTGTTGCACAAGCGCAAGCACACCAATTTGCTGGTTCCAAGCATGTCAAAATGTGCCTCCCAACGAACAAGGGTATCAGCCCTTGTATCGCGTAGGGGCATGCAGCCCTAGCATGTGCTGTGTTGCTGTGTTGAACCCAAGGGGGGGTCCTCACTCCGCAGTGTGAAACACCTGGACCATCCCTTGATCCTCCCCCGTTGGTGGACTGTGCGTGTCTAACACCACCATCTAGTGATGGAGACGTGTGTAGCTGCTCGCAGGAGTCCCCTTTACAACTTGCACAACGGCCTAAGGAGACGGTTGCTGTGGACTCTAGTCCATGCAGCACAAGCACTGTGGCCATGGTTAGGCCATGTAGTCAGTTTAGTTGTGATAGTGACATGTCACCAGTGGAGCAGCCAAGCCCCCTTGAAGGAAGCCCCATGGGGAGAAAGCGTCCAGCTATCAAACCTGCCTGCATCGCACTGTCAACCCCTCCCCAAAAGTGTGCTAAAACGGAACTAGGCACAAAGGCTGGACCTGTGGATTGTGCTGCTCCCTTATCCAGCATGCAAAAGAAACCGGTCAAGGCCAATGTGAACCGGGACCTGCCAACCGTCAGGTTGTTGAAGTTACGCCTCCTACATGACCAGTACGTTGCTTGGTCCTGTTTCTATTTTTCTGTGGCACATAGCCTGCATGCAATTGGTAGTGACAACCCCCTGTCGGACACAGGGCTCCAGGCAAAAGCCATTGGCGTGTCTCGTGAGATGTGTGACACTCAGGTCACAGATTGTGCATTATCAGTGCACAGGGGCATTTGGACAAGGAGACATGGGGTGCCCGGCCTCAAGGTGGTCTGCCAGAGCACTTTGCCACTTGGCGAAGCATGTTGCTGGTAATGTGGTGTTGTTGCGCACCAACACATACGGCATTCTGACATCGTCATTTGGGATGGACACCCTTGACATCTGCTACCATTTGGGTACCGGGGCGTGAAGCTCCAGTGTGTGTCCATGGGTGTGGAGATATGGACGAGCAATGCCAAAAGGCAACAATGGTGGTTATTGCTGAGGCGGAACGTGATGGTTATGGGAGTGGAGGCCATTTCCGGGGAGCAGTCTTTGATCACTCCTTGCAGGTAGCCCCCTTTTGCACATTGCATGGTATGTTGAGCATGTTGCCATATAGGACTGCCCCAATTGGGGCATACAAGGTGCGGCACTTGCAACTAGGGGTTGGTGGTATGAAGGGGCACATCATTGCAACAGACTTCCGTCACACATGTCTAGTGCGATAGACACGCCAATAGAAACCACTAGTGGCGTTGGTGAACCAAATTTCAAGGGAGTTATTGCCCGAATGGGTCACATGGACTACCATGCAATTTTCTTGCAAGGTGCTAACCAAACCGCATCAGCACTTGCATGACGCATCTCCTTGGTCGGCAGTGTTCTCCGCTGGACAGCGCACACGGGGCCACATATGGGTGGAAGCAGGGTGTGTGTGTGTGTGTAGTGGTCGGGGTGGACGGAGGTCTAGAATGCAATGCTTGGATGGTGTCACATAGGACGGTGCAACGTACGATGTGTTAAGGCAACCCGTTGTGGAATGCACAGGTGCATGGCATGCAACATGTTCATGGCATGGGGAGAGGCGGTTGGTGGTGTTATACTCACGTGGTGATTGGTGGACACTCCTTGCATGGACCGTGCGTTCCTCCATGAAGCTGCATTCCGCTTATATGCAGGTGCATAGTGGGCCACTCGGAGGAGCACCGCGGCAGCCATGGGGCAAAATCCGCAAGGGCACAACTGGTGTTGGCTTGGCATCTATGGGCATGGAGCACAACATCCACAATGCCTGGATGATGGGAGTATATGGGGGACGTTGTGGCAGAATGTTCTAGCACACAAGGGAAGCCGTGCGTACAATCGTCGGGCCATTGCTAAAAGGTTGGCTGAGGAGGGTCGCATGGTTGTAGTAGTGTGCCGGTGTACTGGGGTTCTCTGGCATCGAAGGGGGACACGCATAGCAGCAAAGGTGCTGCATGTGACAAATCAGGGGCAAAGTGTGCAAAAGCGTGTGAAGGAGCGGATGAAGGGTCGATCGTTTGGCCTAGTTTGTAACCCCCCCCCCCCTTTGTGACTGTGGGGATGACGTGGGAGACGCACCACCGTAGACATCTTTTGTTTTCAAAGAAGTTGTGGGCTTACATTTCCACAACCAACAAGAGTACAAGTTGGTTGTTGATCATGAAGTTGTGGATATTTTGTGATTCCGATGGTTTTTGCATGCCATGGTGTTGCATATTGGAGCAACAAAGAATGAGGGTGGTTTTGTGGCATATGTTGTTTTTGAAGACAAGTGGTGGCTGTGTGATGAAGGGGGGGCGCCCACCCTCAAATCCGTGAGAAGCGGCATTCTTGCTGCACAAGCGCGAGCACACCAATTTGCTGGTTCCAGGCATGTCAAAATGTGCCTCCCAACGAACAACGGTATCGGCCCTCAAGGACAAAGGGGATGCCCAGAGCATGCCTACTCACACTTGTGTGCCATTGCACTAGGTGCCCCCACACCCCCACACCCTGTCCATCACCGGGTCCCTCAGGGGCTCGGGACAGGAACATGAATATGCATGCCCAAAGCATGCCAAGTGACATGTGTGTGGCAGCCCTGGCGCCGCCACCTCATGTTTGCATTGACCAGCAAGACATCACGTCAATTGGTGCCACGCAACCATCTTGAGAAATTTGTTGAGGCTGTAGCACAGCTAATGTAGAAACGCAAGTTGCGAGTAGCAAGGCATTTGCTTGTGCATGTGGAGGCACATGAGATGCAACTCACAGCACGCCAAGCAAAGTAATGGGATGATTGGCATGCAGAGCATGGTATGTCACAAACCGCAGCGGCACGTTTAGTGGAGCAAGACAGGGTGCAGTCCATAGCATTGGCTGCAACAGGGAAGGATGTGTGGTGCATATTGATGCAGTTTGCTCTGAGGGAACCCGACAGTGCTCCAACGACACTACAGGCATTTGTGGATGCTCATCAGTAGTTTTGAGTTTAGAGCATGTGCTGGTGTTGAGTGTGTGCATGTATTGTGTGTGGGCTGCTGTGTCTGACATTGCTGGGGTGGCATGTCCCCCAAAGGCTAGTAGTTCCCTAGTAGAGGGAACATATGCCACGGGGATGCTCATGAGGACCTCCAGCCAAAATTCATGGCGAAGGGAAGTATTGGAAAGCCACTTGGGGTTGTCAAGCAGTACAACATCATCGCACAAGAAACTGCTTAGGTCAGGGCGGCACCTCCAATTGGCCAAGGAGAGTTTTCGGCAACATTGTGCCGAGCAAAGCCCACGCGAAGAAATCATGGATGCTGGCATGTGTGTCAGGAGTGCTATCTGGTGCAACACCTGTGACCACAACTACCTCGTGTTGTTAAGCACCCTTTCCAAACGGTGCCTTCATGGCCAACGGTGTATCCAACCCTCTAAAAACGGGCAGGGTGTCACCATCATCAACCACTGATTCATTGCCTTGCAGGCATTGCACAGTTGTAGATTGCATGGATTCGTGCATCCAATTGCCGTGAAACCCTTTGCCGTGGACACACATCGAAACTCTCACAAGCAGCCATGTGCCGTGCCACTGCCACTCCTTGTTTTATTGCCCATCATTGTAAAGGAGGAAGGTTGGAATGCAATGCCATGCACATGCTAAGGACATGTGTCTCCGCAACGTTCTGCATATTGCAAGTGAACCTCCCACGCAATGATATGGCACACTCTGTAGCGGTTTCTGCACAACAATATGTTCGCAATAGCACAGGGACACGCCACACAATAACCCATCGTGCATGCTTCCTTTCAGCGGCCAGCGCCTCCCACATCTTGGACATTTGCACATTGGCAAAGTGCTTTACCATGTGCTCCTTAAGGTCTGCCCACTCTACCAACGCATGGTCATAATGCACATGTGTTGCGTCCAACTCAGCTCGGTGTGACGCCATGAAACGCCGCAACGGGTCCACGTCCTTTGTGGCCTGCTCACTACTTGGACGAGCCAGCAAACGGCCATGATCCAACAACACTCCACACTCCAGCACTCCCCTTGGGTCAATTGCTGCTTGTCCCTCCTGTATGCTAGCCAGCAAGACATCAGTCACAGCACATGCCGCAGCCCCACGAAACGAGGGGGATGTTGCAGCCTTCGGCCCGTCAACATCAAACTACCCCAGCTACATACCATACCATGCACCCGTTACGATTTGACCGTTGAACTCTAACCAACCGGGACCCTCCCCTCGGGCTACCTTCTGCAATTGTGCCTGTAACATGTCTCTTGCAGTGGCCAAGTGTGCACCAGTGGGCGCATGCAACTGTTCAACATTCCTCACCCACCACATACCATGCAAGATGTCACCATAAACCCCCCCCATGCCCTTTATCCAAGCATGAGACCCACATCCCACATCAAGATACACTGCATACACAACATGCCACATCACACATAAGACATTAGACCGTATACACATACCTAGTGTCATTGCGAAGCCCAAGATCACAATCCTAGACAATGGTGGGCAAGTGGATTGCTAGCCGATTACATGGTTGCCATCAGCCACTTTGAGTCTGGAGGACTGGTCGGTCCCAAAGCTTGTTTCTTAAGGGGAAGACTAATTGGTACCGATGCGTTTATTTGCGTATTTAAACGCGGACGCAACCTTTGACGGTTTTGCCTTTGCTTGTGCGCATCTATGACCTTCAGAAACGGACATGTCCAGAGTTTTTTTTTGTGTGGTGCTGCGAGGGCAGGGGTAACTATATCATACACATATTAGCTCAGGGAAGCCCAAGAGTGGGGGGTTCGGCACTCTGTGAAGCAATTTGGCAATGTGTGAGGAGCACGTGTTGCTTCGGAAGTGCATAATTCTAAGTAAGTAATTGTGCCGATAACTTTGTGGATGTCGGATTGGTTAATAGGGCGAGGGGACAAGCTGACCCCATTATAATGGAGCATGATACCAAAGGGAGTGAGATTATGAATGATGAGGGTTCCCCCAAGGGATAGACCCCCGTGAAGCAATAGGGGAAGTCTGCAAAGGCCACACCCAAGCCGACGCCCAAGGTCTAGTCTCGAAAGCCCACACTCGCTTTGAGAGCCCCACCTGCACACCTGTCCCCAATTCCGTTGCCCACGGAGAAGACAATGTAGGCCATTTCCGATGCACACATTAGAAGGAAATGTGCAAGCTACATTGCGAGATATTCCGCCCATTGCTGTGCAGGAGGCACTAAAGGTACAAGCCATGGCCCGGCCGACGCGTGATGTGCACAAGCTTCAAGTGGAGCTGGCTTATGCCAACATTAAGGCCAAGGCCGCTGACAAGCCTGCACAAGAGCTGCACGACACATTTGATGACAATAAGAGGTAGAAGGTAGAGGGAGAGCGGGAATTGAAGCAAACACAACAATAGTGGCAGAGGTAAAAACATCGGTGCAACAAGCACCTCTTCATTTTGGAGAAGCAAAAGTGAGGAATGCCACAATGTGTGCGGCTCTTATGAGTGAGTTGACGTAAAGATGTAAATTGTTCGCAATATTGCCATTTCGTGTTAAAAAAACGTCGCGTACCGAATGATCCCAAAATGATACATGAAAAACTTCTTCGTGCAAAGTCTGCCGAGGGAGAGGACGATGATAACTACTTGCCATGGGCGCCGGCGTTGCTAGTAGGTTTGGCAGTAAATAGGTCCTCCCTTCCAAAAGGGTCGCTAGCACGGTGGTTCCAATGCTTGAGGGGGGGGGGTCCAACATTGAAGGGGGCGGGGTCCCACGGTACAAAGGAGCTTGCATTGCCGGAAGGTGGTTTCAGCGGGGGAACCATCACGGTTTCGAGTGCTCGAAGACGTTTCTAGCAGGGGTTCCGGCGCCGATTTTTGGTTTCTCGGTACATGGTTTACGCTGTGGCAACCTTCGTGCAAGCATTGCCACCATTTACGGCCTATTCGCAACCGAAGTACCGTGCCGGACATTAGAGGCATGGGCCCATCACCACAACCCTATCTCCTCTACTTATAGAGGGCACCGCAGTAGTGCAACAATCCCCGGACGAGCTTTTCATCGGAAGCCATACGGACGTTGAGCGCGAGGATAGGCACGCCCTCGGGCTACAATTTGTGTGCAAAAGTACACAGTGGATTCAAACCTTTGTATCCGGCAAACGCTGAGGTTGACACGGCAACGCACGCAATGCCACTTCATTGACACGCAGACCCGGTTGACACTGTACCCGGCGTCAACACTAACAGCTTGCCGGGGCTCAATTCACTGCAAGACCCTTGCTGTGATGTAGTTAAAGAACGCGGTGGTCAAGCAAGTTCGAGTGGCAATGGCCGAGGGGAATTATAAACATACTCGCACCGAAAAATGCATACAGGTGGTTCTGGTGCCCGATGCATCTGTTTTGTGGAAAACTAGTGTTTCAAAAACTGATTTGTTTGTCCAAATTTGCGGGGAGGGTGTGAAAGCGGCCAGAGACTTTGCCTGTTGGGCAATGTAGTGGTACATGGACGGGCCCGACGATGTTGTCTGCTAGCTGTCGATGACATAGGCCACCTCAATGAACAAGTGGTTGTTTTGTAGAGGGACACCTTGGTGCTGATTGACTGGCCTCAACGTCCGGCTTGATGCCGCGTAAGAAGGAGTCCTAGCGAACATTTTCAAGAACAGGACCTAATGAATGTAGAATGTTTACGTGGTCACATCACCAACCTTTTCCCGCACCGTTCGCTACTGCAATTAACTTGCCATCTCGAGAGAGGAACAACACACACGACCAAAACTCTGACATTGTCCATGGTGCTTGCCTGATGACCAACATTTGCAAGAAGCAATTGTCCGATAACATTGCATGGTGGTTGGTTGGGGTAGTTGGCCAGCGTGCCGTGTCCCGTTGATTGCATGAAATTTAGGCTGTTTTGTTGCATGAAGTTGGCTCTATTCCAACCACAGAGCGCAAGCAGCCTTTCGTTCGAAATTTGAAGGAGGGAATGTTCAACATTAGCACTCTGCAATTTTTTTTGGGACCAACCCAAATTTCAACAACCGCTTATGGTAGCCATGCAAACTCCCTTTCCAACTATTGTGTGTATTGGTGTATGTATGTATGTTCGTGTTGCCATTTTTTCGCTCGCTTTTTGCGCACTTCAAAAGCCATGGTGTCATAAGGAACCAGTGACAAATGTTGAAGTGGCCCCTGCCAAAGCTTTGTGCCAAAGCATCGGCACATGTTGGGAGACATTAGGTCGGAAACCAACTCCACGGGTATGTTATATTGTCGCCCACTCCCACCACTTCTTTACGAAATATCGAATTTTATTGTCAACTATGCCGGCAGAACCACGGCACCGCCGATTTAAGGTGAAGGTGAAAAACTGTATGCTTGGGTGGTCGCTACAAAAAGCCATGTGTTTCAAAATGTGGCTTGTGCCACGTGCTTAACATGGAGACTATGCAACTTAGCCTACGGCACAACATTGCACGCAAGGGGCGTGCACGATTAAAGAGGCAACACCGTTGATGACAAGGACATTGTGGTGCAGAAGTCAGTTGATATTGCATGTGTCTTCGCCTCCGGTACGTGTAATGGTGAAGTTGAGGTCTGTGCTGGAAGGCGGGGTTCCGATGCGGGAACTCCTGGTGGAACCCCCTTCCGCTGCTAGAAGGGTTCTCCGGAAGGGGGTTGTAGTGGGGGTTCCGGGGCTGGAAGGGGGCCCAAAAAGTCGCCAGAGGGGGCTCTAGCAGAACTTCGATTCGTTGTTCTTTGCCCAAGCGCTCCGCAAGGGCAAGCTGATCACGAATGCCCAAGAGTTGGACTAGCAAGGTTGTCATAGTGCAGGACATTTGGGGCCTCACTGGGTCAAGGCAGGCACTGTTTCATAGCCAACTATTATGTGCTAGACACCTATGCTTAAAGGGGTGGGTTCTAGCAGAGCGCTTGCCACGTTTTGCCCCAAAAGTTCGGCAGATGGTTTGCCAAGCTTTGATTCGGCTTCTTTAGATGGCATAATGCAATTCAACGCTGCACTATGTCCACTCAATTTGTGTGGATGGCCTCGCACGCTTCGGTATGGCCCGTGGAGTTTGGGTGCTGCATTTCTATTCTTCGATGTGGCTCCTCAAGTTGGGGTGTTGGACTGACACACTTTTGTGTGGCCGCCGTAGTTGAAGAGATGGATTTGACTGCTGTAGTGTGGCCTCTCAAAGTTGGGTGTTGGAATCCCACCGTTGTGTATGTGCCCTAGCTTCAAGCTGCGCGTCTACCACCTTTCATGTGGCCCCTTGGTTTTGTGTGACAAAATTAATCCTCCTTCCTTCTGGGCCCTCATGTTGCAGTGATGTACTGGGTGGATTCGGTGTGGCCACTAGAGTTGGGATTAGAGACTCCCACACGTGGGGGTGGCCCCCTGAATTGGGATGATGGACTCGCATGCTTCGGTGCGGACCCTTGAGCCAATTTTTTGCAGCACAATGCTCTAGTGTAACTTGTCAACTTTGGCTTGTAGACTCCCACACTTTGGTAGAGCTCTTCGAGTAGGGCTGATGGATCCTTCAGTTGGTGGCCCTTGCTTTCGCTCTTTAGAATCCCTGTTTGGGTGTGGGGCTTGGAGTAGGGGTGATGTACAGCTCCGCTCCCTTGTGTCCCCTCAAGTTGTGTTGAAGGATTTCCACCCTGGGGTGTGGCCCTCACGTTTGGGTTATGTACCCCCACGCTTAGAAGTGGCATCTTAAGGTCGGGTGATTAACGGTCACTCTTCGACGTGGCTGCTTGAGAATGCGTAATGGAGTCCCACACTCACGTGTGGTCCCTCAAATTCGGTGGATGGCCTTGCGCGCTTGGGTGTGGCCCTTGCAGCCACGCTCGGTGTGGCCTCTCCAAGTGGGATTAGAGAGTCCCACACTTCAGTGTGCCCCCTCGAGTTCGGGTGATGGACTCCCATGCTTATGTGCACACCTTTGAGCTCGGGTGTTCGACTAGCATTCTCGAGTATGGATTGTGGAATTTCGGTGATGGACTCCAACGCTTTCGCAGAGCTCCTAGAGTTTTGGTGATGGACGCTCACTCTTTGGTTTGGCCCTTGGAATTTGGATGATGGATTCCCATGCTTTGTTCTGTCCACTTCCGGTGATGGGTTCTTCCCCTAGGAGATGGCCCCTTTACTGTGTGTTATGGACATCCAATCTTTCGTGTAGCCCGACTAGTTGAGCTGCCAGGCTCCCACTTTTTGATTAGACCCCATTTGGCGTTGAACACTCCCTCTGAGCACTCCCACTCTTCAGTGTTGCTTTTGTATGTGGGGTACAGGACTCACTTGGCTGTTGCGCCTCGAATTGTGGCCATGGATCCTCATGCTTTCTTGTGGCCATGGAAGTTGGGGTCATGGTCTCCCATTCTTCAGTTTGGCCCCCATGCAAAGTTTGGGTGATGGCCCCGCATAGTTTGTTGTGGCCTCTCCAGTTGGGGTTATGGACTCTCAAGTTGTGGTGTGGTCCCTCTGGTTGGGGTGATGGTCTCCCAAGGTTCGGGGGGCACCTTGAGGCAAGGTGAGGGCCCTTCGCGCTTCGCCACGGCCCCTTCACTTGGGGCGATAGACCACCATGCTTAGTTGTGGCCCATGGAGGTAGCGTGAAGGACTCCCACTTCAAAGTGGTCCCTTACGTTGGCTTGGTGTATTCCCGAGCTTTGGTGTGGCCACGGAGATGGGATGATGCACGCTTGGGCCTTGGTATGCCCTCGAGTTGTGGTTTTTGCACTCCTAGTCTTAGATATAGCCCCTACAATTGGCATAATGATGTTCCAAGCTTCGGTCAGTCACCTCCTGTTGGAGATGAACTCCCACTCCCACGCCTCAGTGTGGCGTGGCCCCCTCATTTAGGGTGAAGGACACCCCACCTTTGGGGCAGCCCCTCCCATTTGGGTTATGGACACCGTGCTTTGGGTCTCCCGCTTGACTCCGAATAATGGACACCACTCTTCTTTGCGATCCTTGGAGTTCGGGTTATGAACTCCCACACCTCTCTGCAACTCGTGGTGTTTGGGTCATGGATTTCCACTATTTCTTGTGGCTCTTCTAGTTGGGATGATGGAGTCCTACGCTTTGCCGTGTTCCCTCGATTTCCCGTCATGCACTACAACACTGCAACATGACGACCGAGGTGGGTGATGGACTCCAATGCTTAAGTATGGACCCGCCCCCCCAAATTCGGGATGATGAACTACCATGCTTCGGTGTGGCCCCTTGATTTGGGCTTATGGACTCCCACGCTTCGCTTTAGCCCCTGGAGTGTGCGTGAAGGACTCGCATGCTTTGGTGTGGCCCCTCGAGTTGGGTTTCCGACCTTCCTCCCTGGCGGGCGACCCCTCGAGCCAAGGTTATGAACTGCCACTATTCCATGTGGCCCGTCATTTTGGTGCATGGACTCCCATGCTTGAGTGCACACCCTTGAAATTCGGTGATGGACTAGCAATCTCCGGTTGTGGTTGGTCGAGTTCGCCTTATGGACTCCCATGCCGCATTGTAGCTCCTTCAGTTGGGGTGATGGATGCACACCATTTGGTGTGGCCCGTGGATTAGCGGTGATGGATCTCCACTCTTTGCAATGGTCCGCCGATTCGGGATGATGGCCTCTAACGCTTCGCTGTGGCCCTATGAGCGGGGGTTCTGGCCTCCCACACCTCGGTGTGGCCCAATTGGACTGGCACATGTCGCAAATTGCTTTGCTTCGTATGTCGAAATCCCTAGGGATTTCCCATTTGGTTTTTCCCAAATCGCCGGCGATAGCGGTTGCCCTTCCCACCACCAATCTCTTTTTCCACACATGTTTTGTGGACCGGGGAGCCCCTTAAGTGCCGGCCGCGTCCGATGAAGGTGCCCATTTGTACGGCACTAAAGGGATGGAGGACCACGGACAGATTTGGTACCATTGATCGCTTACATGCACCTCTTTGTCCCGTGCCCGCCCGAACCTACCGGCTGAGAGTGTACAATGTGGGTATTTCCGGTGGTTGCTGGCGTTGCATGTACTCGACCTTTAGTTCATTGCCTGCCCCCCCTTTTTTTTGTCCTTGGCTTTGTGCATTTCTTGCTGTGCGCGCTGATGCAAGCAAGGCATTTTGGGAAAGTACTTCGCCCAATGCATGTGCCCTTTCAAACCTTTGCTTCTTTTTGTGCTTCATGTTGCATTCCAAGGTGCCAAATTTTGGATAGATGATAGGTCGTGATGGGCAGACATCGCAGGAGGTCAAGTTTGAGTACACCGGACCTAGTCCATGCAAACCCCCGGAACCCTGGGCCCCATCTGCGGGGCCCCATGGGAACGGGCCATGTGTACTGCATCTGTGGCCAGTGTGGCGCTTATCGGAGTGGGCAGCGGCGATGGACCCTGGTGACCATTGCAGACGCACGGCGGCGGCCCACATTCAACTATGCCAATGCCGCCCTTTTCCAATCCAAAAGGCAGCGGAAGGAACTGGCCAAAGGACGTCGGAAAGGTGAGGCAGTGAGAGGGACGTGCATCACGGGACGGGACGAGGAGACCAAGGTGTTATTTGTGTCAAACTGTGCTGAGGACTCGGCCGCGTCCTTTAATATCGGTCGGGTGTCACATCCGGGCACGGTTCGGACACAACCAATGAGTGTTGCCAAGATGCACGGACACATTCTTGTAGATGCGAGTAATTCGTCAGCTCTGACGCAGCAGTTTCTGATGCTCTTGTAGTTCCTCCTCTGTTGCCAGTGAGTCAAGCTCGCGTACCGACAGCGATGCTTGTACGAGTACAGCCACCCCCACCGGCAGAAGCTGCAGCAATAGTGAATCCCCCGTTCCCGTCCAACCGCGTCTCAAAATGTTTCACCGCTGTGGCACCCCAAGCAAACCAACTGTGAAGGTTGAGTGCATTGACATGGATGATGCATCCTCAAGCGCATCCTCTGCAACCTTTCTTCGCGAAAGTAACCATTACCCAACCGATTGCATTAACCGTTAACTGTTGATGACCTCTACCTCAAGAACCCACTCCTTGAGGTCCTTGGTGCGTCTGGGATATACCCAAACTGATGACACCCACCCTGAATTGGGCTGGGGCTGTGCAAATGTCGGACTTCAGAGCCTGGGCCGCATACCCAATTGTTGGGATGTGCCCGACGAGTGCGTTTTTTTGCACATTCCAGGGGTGTTTGGATGCTTTGGGGCGCACCGTACGTAGTGCGCGTTGCTGGCAAATTTTGCCATGGGCACTCCAAAACTCACTCGGGACTTATCCGGTGCCCGCTCGGGAAATTTTCTAGGCATATGTGAGCACGGTCGTAGGCATTTTCTAAAACATATCCCCGGCGATTTGAAGATACGAAGCAAAGCAATATAGCGACATGTGGTGGACTCCCACTCTTGGCATCGCCCTCCAAATTGGGATGATGGACACCCATCTTTAGGTTTGGCCCTTTTAGGTGGCGTAGCCGACACTCTTTTTTTGGTATAGCTTGTCCAATTGGGTTGGTCACCTCTCACCGTTTTGGTCTTGCCGCTTGAGTTGGGGTTATGAGCTGCCAGGCTTCACTGTGGCCCAAACACTTTGGTGTCTGGATTCCAACGCGTTGGTATAGCCTCCAGTTAGCTGCTAATGGTCTTCCACGCCGGCGTGGCACTTCCACTTGTCGTTGCGATCCCGTCTCTTTGGTGTGGCTTTGGGAGTGCGGTGATAGAGTATCATGCTTCGGCGTGGCTGTCCGAGTTGCGCTCATGGACCCTCACCCTTGTGTGTGGTCCTTCGATTTTGCACAATCCACTACCATGTTTCCGCGTGGTTCCTTAGGGTAGGGTGAGGGACTCCCACGCATTAGTGTGGCCCCTCGCGGTAGTGTGAAGGACCCATGTGCTTCGGCGTGCTCCTTGAGTTTGGGTTGGTGGATTCCCAAGCTTTGCTGTGGCCTGTGATTTGGCATATCGCCCTCTTAGGCCTTGGCATGGCGCGTCGACTTTGCACAATGGGCTCCGCCCCTTTGGTGCCGCCCCTCGACTTGGGATGATGGTTTGCCACCCTTTGTTGTGCCATCGTCCTTGGCTGAAGGAATCCCGGCCTTGTACCCCTCCTCCCTGAAGGACTCGGCTGAAGGACTCCCAAGCTTTTGTATGGCCCCTCCGGGATGGGTTGGAAAAAAATTTCTGCGAATTTTTTTCGTACCCCCCTCCCCCTCCGGGAGTACCCCTCGAAAAACAAGCTGGCGCCCCATGTAGGAATTTTTTTTCGCCACGAGGAATATTTTTACTGTGTGCTTCGTGAACTTGCATGGCACCTTCACTTTGCCACATTGTATGAGATTGGCACATGAACTACTGCTGAGATAAAAGTAAGTGGGTTTTTTTTTGCATGGCGCCATTGATTTCTCTCTAGTAGTGGGGGACACTTGTTAAATGCAATCGTCAGCCCGCGGACAAGGGGCCCCAAGTGCAGGGCGCTGCCACCCACATTGCGTCCGATCCAAGTACTCTCCAAGCGAAGCCGCTAGCCTTGCTACGCAAGCGGTGCCCCACTCATCAATGAGTGTGGGCGAAGCGTGGGGCCGCGTGACCACTAGCGTTTGGTGGCCGTGTGGCAACCCGGGAGTGGAATTGCGGTACACAATGTGAAATGTGGGGTGTTCCACTTGTTTGTTTGTTTGTTTCACAACCCCATAGCAGCAAACAGAGCAATAGTAGTAGCAACACGCAGGCCGAGAAGCGGAAGAAGAAGTAGATTCCGGAGAAGAAGAAGCACACGACAGCGAAATCCCCGGTAAAGCAGCAAGAGTGCAACATCCCTGCTCAACGTCCCCATAGAAGCATGGGAGTCCACCACCCCAACTTCAACGCTCACACCAAAATGTGTGAGATCTAAACCTTGGCCCAACTCCACGGTGCAAACTGAAGAATGGTGGTCTAGCCATCAAAATCAAGGAGTCACACAAAAGCATCGGATTCCATCACCCCACCTAGAGCACCACCCTGCAGACGAGGCACATCTAAGCAATGGGTGTCCATCACGCAAACTCCAGGGGCCGCACAGAGACGTGGGAGTCCGTAACTCCGACTATGGGGCCCACGTGGAAGCGTGGGAGTCTTTCACCCTCACTTGAGCCACCAGACTCTAGCGTGCGCGTCAACTGCCCTCCGTCGAGGGGCCGCACCAAATCAGGCAATTCTTGAGCCAGAAACCACAGGGCCAGACGAAAGCTTAGAACTCCATCATACGAACTTTAGGGGCCACACCGAAGGACGGTGGTCCTTGACCTCGACCCCAACGGCCGCACAGAGGGGTGGGTGTCCATAAAACCAAAACGAGGGGCCACACTGAAATGTGGCAAGTCATCACCCCCGATGGGGGCACCACGCGGAAGCATTGGAGTCCGTCACCCTAAATGAGTGGACCACATAAAAATACGGGAGTCCATCATCCCACCTTGAGTGGCAGCACTAAAGCGTGGGAGTCAATGACCACAACTCGGGTTGCTGGACTAGAGCATTGCGGTCCAGCACCGCAACTGAAGGAGTAACAAGGAAGCATGGCAGTAGATCACCAAAAGTGCAAAGGCCACATCGAAGAAGTGGAGGCCATAACCCCAATTGGAGGGGCCCAGAGGGGGGGGGTAGAAAAAAATTCCAGGTACCGGCGTGCAGCTTTTTTTTCGGGGGGTACCCCCGGAGGGGGAGGAGGGTAGGAAAAAAAATTCGCGCGAAAATTCTTCCGGACCCCAAAACCTGAAATTTCCTTTAGTCTACCCCACGCGTTTGGGCTTGGAAGGTGCAAGGAGGGTATTTTTCAAAGTAACCATGGATATTTCAGCCTAAATGGGTGGTATTTGTGTTTAAGGGCACAAAGACCCCCGGTCTGTTCCGTTTGCAGTGCAGTGCCCCACCGTGGCCTCTCATCGGAAGGAAAGAGTCCCAAGATACACATCGCCAAAAAAAATTCCTCGTATGGTTTTATCTCACCACAAAAAACGTATAGGTAAACGCGTGTTTATCGCTGCACCGCATGCACATCGTTCGTCCCCCCAACCGTAGCCCCATGTCTTACCAACCTTCATTGGCTTGCCAGCATTTCGCCCGCCTAACGGGGTGCCCACTCCCGTAAGGCAATCTCGAGTCCTTTCACGTTTCGAGTGGCATTACGCGGTCACCCCATTGCCGGCCAACGCACCTTGTTGCCGGTTATCCCTAATGGCTACTCATCGCTTCTTTGGCTTCCCACCTTGGGAAGTTGCGGGTCGCTTCTAGCCTGTGTTACCCGGGGCCTACACCCTGGCATGGCCCTCACTTTCTTGTTATGCACTCGTAGTTTTAGGTATGATCCCTCCAAGTGGGATAATGCATGACCCACTCGGGGACGGCAGAGTACCCCTCCGCTACATTGGGGCAAGGAACACCACAATCGCCATAGGGGCGGCTGCCCAAGTCGCCAAGTCCTTCACCCACCGCTAGGCCAAAGCCTCAACGTGGTCACGGCTAACCAATGGCATGGTGTGCGGGCAACACGTGGCTCACAATCCCACCGCCTATGCATCCTGGGAGATGTTGATGACATCCTCCATGTGGAGTTCGGTGATACACAACTGCCATGCGTGGATAGGCGCCATGTGACTTAGGGCTTTCGAAACCTAGTGCACACTTGGGCGCTCCTTGGGTTGCCCCTTCAACGTGCTGTTGACCCGTGTCGTAGTCAAGTAGGTACACGGCGTTGTTTCGGGCTTGCAATGGCTTGGCCCCACCGCCCAAACGGACCACCACGCTTTGGTGTGTCCCTCGGACTTGGGGTGATGGTTTGCCATGTTCTGGGTTGGCCGGCTCATTCAAGGTGAACAACTCCCAGCCTTTGGTGTGGACTCCCCTATTGGGGTTGTGGACGTGCTACTCTTCTGTGTGGCCCCTCCATTACGAGAGATGGACTCCCACTCTTTGATCTGACCCCTAAATGGATTTGCGTCCTCTTGTGTGGCACATGGTGCAATCCCACGCCTCGGTGTCACCCCCCAAGTAGGGATGATGCACTCCAAGTCTTTGGTCTTCCCCCGTCGATTTGTGGTAATGAACTCCCACAATGGTGTGGCCCTTCGAGTTGAAGTAATGTATTGAGACGCTCTGTTGTGCACCAGGAGTGCTGTTCATTGTCTCACACGCTTTTGCGTGGCCCCTCAAGTTGGCGTGATGACGTCCCTTGGTGCAGTATGGCTTCGTGAGTTAAGGTTATGGAGTCTCAACCTTTTTTGTGGTCCCCCGGGTTGAGGTGATGGAATCTAATGCTTCAGTGTCCTTCACGTCATAGACTCCCATGCATCGCTGTACACTTTTGAGGGAAGGGTCAAGGACTCCTACACTTTGTCGTGGGCCTGGAAGTTGGGCTTGTGGACTCATGCTTTCATGTGGCCTCTTGGCTATTTTGGTGCACACTGACCCCTGGAGTCCATGGGATCCACCTCTACTCTTCCATTGGGGCCCTGGAGTTGGGGTTATGGAATCCCACACCTCAGCGTGCCCTCCGGTGTTGGCGTCATGGACTCCCACCCCATGCTGTTGGCTCCTCTAGTTGGGCTCATGGGCTCCAATCCTCCGGTGCGGCCCCATATCTTGGGGTGGTGGACTCCCATGCGTCGGTGTGGCCCCGAAAGTCTGCGTGGTGGACTCCCGTTGTCAGGTCTTCCCCCCCAAAAGTGGATGATGCACTTCCACTCTTTGGTGTGCCCCCTTGATTCGGGGTGATATACTCCCATGGCGGTGTGGCCCTTCGAGTTTGGGGGAAACTATCGCGATGCTTTGGTGTCCCCTGAGGAATCCAGGCCATTGTCTCACACGTTTTTGCGTGGCTCCTCAAGTTGGGGTGATGATGTGCCTTGTTGCAATGTGGCTTCTTGAGTTGGGCTTTTGGAGTCTCACGCTTCTGTATGCTCCCTTGTGTTCGGGTGATGGAATCCCATGCTTCACCATTGCCCTTGTAGTGAAGGTGATACACTTCCATACTTCCGTCTAGCCTTTTGGAGGAAGGGTGAAGGGCTTCTACACTTTGTCGTGGGCCTTGAAGTTTGGGTTGTGGACTCATGCCTTCCTATGGCCCCTCAGGTGGGGTGATGTACTCTCACGCTTCGGTGTGCCCCCTGGAGTCAAGGGAATGGCCCCCTACTCTTGGTTGTGTCACCTCGAGTTAGGTTTGTCGACTCCCACACCTCGGCGTGGCCTCCTGGTTTAGGTCATGGACTTCCACACATGCTCTTGGCCCTTCTAGTTGAGCTCATTGGCTCCAATTCTTCTGTGTTCCCCCATATCTTGGGGTGATGGACTCCCATGCTCCAGTGTGGCCTCAAAAGTTGCGGTAATGGACGCCCACTCTCTGGTTTGGCCCTTCGAGTTGGGATTATCGATCCCACTCTTTCTCGTGGCCCGTCTCTTGGCATGACGAACTCTCACCTTGTGATTTGGCTCCTCGAGTTTGGGCTATGTACTCCCGCGCTTCGGTCTTACCCCCTAATTTGGGATGATGGATTTCCAGTGGTCGGTGTGGCCCTTTGACTTGAGGGTATCAATGTCAACGCTTCTCTGTGCCCCCGGGAGTGGGGGTCATGGATTCTGGTGCATCGATGTTTCCCCTCAAGTTGGGCTGTTGCACTCCCATACTCTGGTTTGGCCCTTCGGGTTGTTTTTCTCGACTCTTGCGCTTCTCTGTTGTCCCCGGAGTTGGGGTGAATGGCTCCCATGCTTCAGTGTGACCCTCGAGCGAGGGTGAAGGACGCCTTTTCTTCGGTGTGGCCTCTCCGGTTGCAGTGATACAGTCCAATGCTTCGGTGTGCCCCCGAAATTTCAGTTGAACGACGCTGAGGTGTAGTCAGACAAGATGAGGCTAACACCCTCCCCCCCCCTCCTGTCGTAGTCTATTTTTGCCACCCCATACCCCGCACCTGTGCGTGCTCTCGGGCTTTCTGTGCGCTCAGGCAGGTGAAAATAGCCCGCAGACACAAGTGGTTGCATTGTGCGCTTCCGTTTGGGAGAACTTTTTTTTTCACGACGGCCTCTGTGTTTGTACAAGATAGGGGGGCCATCGGACGATAGCCCCCCTGTCTTGTACCACCTATGCCACGACAGCTGCCCATCTTGATTTTTTTTCACCGGGAGACCGTCGTTCGGAAGCCCCCTCATGAGGATCTGTATCTTGAGGACTCCGTGGTCTTTCGGCAGAAGGACTGACAACGCTTTTGCACGGTTACACGAGTCCGTTACTACATATCCGGGAGTTTGCCATGAGGTACCTTGACAGGGTGCCAACGTCGTTTGCGGTTGACCAAAAGCGGCTCCACCTTTTGTGCCCCAAGTTGGTGCGCATTCCGAGTGGATCACCGGGGCTTGGTTATCGTGCGGTTCAAAGATACCTTCTCCCTGACGATGGTATCTTCCTCACCTCCTACACTCTAGTTGTTGCGTCACATGCGGTGGATAGTACAACCAGCCGGTACTGTGTCCCATTTAGTTCTGGAGGTTTGCCGCAGCCGTGGAACGCGTTGCCGCCATTCCCCACCGAGCCCGGCGAGTGGTTGGTTTGCCCATCCGACTGCATAGTTGCCTTCCTGATAAGTGCAGTTGTACGTATGAACCATTGGTCCTCGTTGTCATCCGCTATGGGACACATCGTGTGGCCCACCGTGCCGGGTATCTAGTTTCCCCGTTCCTTGAATGCACCGTGTCCCCTCCGCGCGACAATATTGGTCAAGTGGGACCATGCACAGATTGCATCAAGAAGCAACGCGCCAAAATAAGGTCCCCTTGTACCCTTTGTCAAGAAGAGTTGGTGTGCCGGAGCTGCTCCCAGGCAGGTAAACGTTGTGGTGTGTGCTGCACCAACCCAAATTGGCACTTGGAATTCAAGGCGAAGACCGTCACCAACATCCCTAGTCTACCGGGTATGGCAAGCTTCTTCATGTTGTGCGACGAGAATACCCACTTGTACCTCATGGTGCTGGACATGCCTCGGGCGGTCACGGAAGTGCGGAGCATGGAGGACATAGCACCCAGCCCTAAGCATTGCCCAGTGCGTCAGTTTGGCCATGGCAATTTCATTGTTTCCACCGCTTCCGACACTGTTCTTACCACCGTTCACGTCCCGCCCGGTGTCGGTATCATTTTTTGGAATGTACACTTTGGGGGCTTTGCTGTTCGGTCTGCTCTTGATCTGCAGTTGTGAGCCACATGCCGTTGTGTCTTGTTTGCACGCTTGTCCCCCCGCAAGGCAGATGAAAAATTCATTTGTGTGGGGGGGTGGGGGGGGGCTCACTCGAGCCCCCCAAAATTGGGGGGAGGTGGTCAAAAAAAGGGGCTCCCGTGACTGAGCAGTACTAAATTGGGGGAAGTTGGGTTTTGGGTCACCCCTGATTATCTATGTATCTTACCCTATTATGCCGCTTGCTTCAATTTGAGAGAATGCCACCCTCCCAAATTATTCCGGTACCCAGGGACAAATTGACATTGGGCTATGTCGTTTGCAGGCTTCTGGTTCATTGATGCTGCCAGAGGCCGCCCTTCTCTTCATGGAGGTCCCCGTGCATCCCCCACGATGCGTGCCCACCTGTTGAAGGGTCTGACAATCGAAAAGTGAGTGGTGCCCAGTAGTCTTGCATGGGCCGGGTGGGTGCCAAAGAAACTTGGCACGATGCTGTGTCGTTTGCAGGCTTTTGGTCCAGGGATGCTACCAAGGGCCGCCCTTCACTTCATGGAGGTCAAGGTAAATGCCCCACGATGCGTGCCCACGTGACGAGGAGTTTGACACTCGGAATCTGAGTGGTGCCCATTAGCCTTGCATGGGGTGGGTGGGTGGGTGCCACAAAACTAGGCACAGGGACAGTGACGGTTTTGCTGCTCAACATATAGTTGTAACATTGACAGCTTACCTTGCTTGTCCTATCTCTGGCTCTCTCCGATGTTGAAAATGGTTTGCTTCGCTCTGTTTTTTTTTGTCTTGTCTGTTGGGGCGGTTTTGGTCATGGCCTCTAGGCGGTCATGCTTGCTTGCTTGTGAGCGAGTGGTCGTTGGAAGAGAGATTCGGGGGGAGTCAAAGAGACATGGGCGCGGTCTCCAGCAATCCCATGCACCGGTTGAATGATTTCATGTTAGTGTTGCAGCACCCTAATATGGCCGGCATAAAAAAGAAGGAGAACTTACCATCATAAGTGATGGGAGGGTGGGACCATCAGGGGCGTAAGTAGGAAGTGCGGTTTGCACTGACACTTGAGCATGTAGTGAACCAGTGCAATTACACTGGTGCATTTGTTCGGGCTGCTGAACTGTCGTCATATAATGAGGTAGAACGGCAGAACGGCAGAACGGTGTGGAAACACAGTGTTTGCAAAAGGCGTGCTTCGAGGAGGCAATCGTGCTGCCAGCAGATGACCGAGTCCCCGCCAAAGTGGTCCTTGTAGTGCGGCGTCGGCGGTTTCACAATGTTCTGGTTGCAGCCATTTCAGGTGGTATGTATGTAGGGCAACATATTCGCAGCTTAGTGTCCAACCCAACACTGGCAGGGTCTAATGTGTATTGTGCTGAGTTTCACACATATATTCGTGCTGTACTGGATGGGAAGGCGGACGATGTGCCGCTGGATGTGCGAATATCCAAAGGTTTTTGGAATTGCATAATTTTGTAGGATGCTACTCATTTTTTTTTGCAACACACTCACTTTTGCACACGCTGAAACACCTGTGCACGGCGGTTGATTATTCATTCCCACTTGTTTTGCAGACTTGTAGTGAATGGGGTGATTTACGTGATATTGCCCACTTTGTTGATGACCCACCGATCGGACCTAGTGGGGAATTTGAGCGAGCGCGGCAAGTGTTGCTGCATAAGGTAGCCGAAGGCATCCACACTGTCAAGGCAGACCCGCCCCTCTGTGGTTTGCAAAGCAGTATTTGAAAAAAACCCCACCCCTTCATAGGCTGAGTAGCTTGCACTTGCTGAAAATGCCCTCGGAAATGCGAATAAGTTCATTCTGTGCGGGAATGGTTTGCCAAGCGCCGCCACCAAGCATTGTCCAAAGCAAAAGACAAAATGACATGACGGTGTGGTCAAGTGGAACCTGGTGTGCTTGGCGACGTTGAGCGTTTGTTACGCCAATGACGTGGGTGTTTGGGTTTGAATGGGCAATGTACCGCCCACATCCTAAAGCGTGTCCTCGGGGCTATTGGATTGGTTTGCTGAGGCCGGAAGGCTGAATTGGTGCAACGCGTTCACAATCACAACCAGACCATCAACGATTTCTTGGGGTTACAAGCGGAAGTTGCCAGTGTGGAAGAGGAGTGTGTTTTGACTCAGGATGATTGGGAAGAGGACATTTTTTGTGTGCACTGTTTGAGTGGTGACGTGGAGGAAGGCAACAACATTGTGCTGTGCGATGGCGCCCGTTCCACCGGAGTGGGTCGCACCAGAAATCTTTGAGCCCCCCCCCCCCTTGTCAGATGTGCCTGATGGTGCCTGGTTGTGCCCCGCGTGTGTGAATGATGCTTCAGGACTGGGAAGCCGCCTCAGGGATCCCGATGACGCACCCTCCTCACGTGATGTGTCCTCCACGTCTGGTACTTCTCGCACCACTGCTTCAAGCTTCAGCAGTGGTTCCACGTCTGATGAGGATTCATCGGACTCCTCTTCTTGCCCGAGTGATTCCTCAAATTCAGACTTCAGCAGCGAGTGTGAGATGTCAGGATAATACCATACGGGAAGAAGTCGTACCAATGGGGGGCCAGGGTCGGGCACCAAAAAATTGTGGCCAGAAAGCACTGGGGGCCACGTGCTCTTTATCAAAAATACCACCACCATTGATACCAGTGTTAAGTGTTGTCCACGAACTAGGATACATCAGTTGTCATGAATATGCATCACGGCAACCCATTTAAAATGTTGGCCCAGAGAAGGGTCTTTTTTGGGGCTTTTGCCTCTTGGGAAATAGGCTCAGTCACGGGGGCCCTTTTTTTGGGGGGGGGGAAAGGGGGCTTGAGTGACCCCCACCCCCCGCAAATGAATTTTTTTGAAGCCCAAACGCGTTGGATTATCGTATGAGCCGGTACTACGACTGTATCACCCCACGGGAAAACAAATCCTCAAGGGTTTCCAAGTCGGCAACACCAAAGAAGGGGAAACGGGCCCATTTTGGCAGCGATGACATCAACACGGAGTAGGCAGCATGTGTACTACCCAGACAACTCCCGCGGTTCCCACGACGCGCGTTTCCTAATTTCGTTTGCGATCCTTGTGTTGCAAGAGTTGCCTATGACATGCTTACAGGCAGTAGTAGCCTGTGCCGCGATAGCACCCCACAACAGACCTGTTGACAGCCCCCTTGTCTGATGACAGACCCTGTCTTGCTCCCTGTCTTCATGCCTTTTTCGACGACAACCCCCCTGTCTCGTGCCGTGTCTTAGGGCCCTGTCATGCAACAGTTGCGTGTCTCGGTCTTTCTCATGCTTCCCTGTCCTTACGTGCTCTCCCACTTCAAGCCTCAGTGGATGTTCTTCCGGCCATGGACGTGACCACCCCTGTGCCCCCAGAGTTCGCCGCTTCGTTCCGTTCGTCGGGAACAAGGATGTGGGGCAGAGGGATGTGGGGCAGAAGGATATGGGGCAAAAGGATGGGGCACCGCTGCTTGTTCCGCGAGGGAATTCCCGCTCATGTCGGGCAAGGAGACCACGGACTCGGTCCCGTGCGCGTGTGCAGTGGTCCGGACACCGTCCAATCCTGCGTGGGACTCGAAGGGGGCGACCGTGTACTACATGAGAGTAGTCATCATCTTCTTCGACAACGAGGGGCATCTCAAGCAGTGCGACGTGAAGATGTACATTACGATCAACAACCCTACTTGGGACGGAACCGGTACGCTCGGAGCAGTGCTCCGGTGCACAACTCAGCCTCGCGGAGGGAGCCACACGCAGATCAAGGAGCGATTCCTCGTGCATGCCCCTTTGAACTACATATGGAAGCACAACCATTGGACCACCTGATCGAAGTTCACGACCATTGGGAGGCAGCCAATTGCGGGCCACGTACTCAGGTGGTTGGAGACGGGAACGAGAGGCGGTGCAACTCAAGTCGGAGAAGTCGTAGGCCCAAGCCACAGGGGATTTAGACTCGGACGCACACCGCCCGAAAAAGCGGAAAAACCACCAGGGGCCTCTTGGAGGAGCTTGTGTCATCAGCCAGGAGCGACGCAAGGGCAGAACAATCACCACGGCCCGCAAAGGGGGCTGCGTCCACTGAGATCAAGGCGCTCAACAAGGCAAGCGCCATGGATGTGTGTGCGCTAAAGAAGGGGGGAGCGGGCAAAGGTGTGGATGTGCTACGGCAGCCGAGAACGAAGGAAGGTGGGGTGAGTTGATGGGATAGCACGACAGGATACCGGGACAGGGTACACGACAGGGGATTTTTCTCGCAACAGGTTACCAAGACATGTCTGAAGACACGGGGGCTTTCTGGTGACAGACCCCCTGTTGTTGGCCATGTCTCTCCAATCTGTCATGGGACAGCTCCTTGTCATGACCGCTGTCTTCGTAGCCTGCCGTGAACCTGGTTTGTGAGCATGGCTATGGGTGAGGTGGATGGCCGCATTGCGTTGCATTGTTTGTTGACAGTGAATGGCCTCTGGCAACTTGTCTCAGATTATTGACATGTGCTCTAGTGTGGCCAAGCTCCACTTGACACCTAGTCGGACTTTGTCCAACTGATGGTGCCATGAGCGCTTACACATGCCCGAGAAAGCCGCTACTGCGATTCTCCGGGAACCCACCCGGATCATGGCCGACACCAAGGGGCACCACACCTTGCGGCTAGACAGGCAGTTTAAGGACTGCGGTGAGAGTGTGGAGGAGGATGTTCTGTTGGTGAGCCAGTTCCGAAGGATGAAAATTTCTGTCCGCAATTGGGACAAACTCCCGAGCACATGCAGGAGGTCCACCCTACGACGGGTACGCCAAGCCCTCATCCCCTGCCGGTCGATGCCCATGGTGTTCAAGCCCAGTGCGGGATGGCCTCGTTGCGGGGCCCTCTTCAACCTCCGGGATGTGGTGGGGCAACGTGTGAAGTTGCACTACACGCAACAACCCCAAGGCCGCGCACCTCCAAAGTTTCGTATCGTCATTTGTGTGGATGCCACCCCTTTTTGGAAGGCAGGTGCCATCCGTGGGGACGTGTACATCGACTTAGCAGATAGTACATGTAGCGCGGGAAGGCCTAGTTTGTGGTCCACCGGGTTTACGTTTGATGGATCGGATAATGCCGACCCCTTGCACCTAGCCGACAAGTTGGGGCAACTAGATGCCTAGGTGGCGGAGCTACAACGCAAAAGGATTGCCACCCCCACCGTGCCCGTTGAGGTGGAATGTTTCCTCAAGGGAGATGGGAAAGGGATGTGCGTTGGGCACACCAAACTGAAATGCCGTTGTTGGGATTGTGACCTCGCATTCGAGGACTTTGGAGGTGACAACCCTCATCCTACTGATGTTGTAATTTCCATCCAATGGGGGGTGTTCCTCCGTTCCATACCCCCAACACATCATCTTGGAGACATGGTGCATTGCTGTTGTAGAATGCTAAATGCAATTTTCAAAAGTTTATGCTCGGATGGCCGGTTTTCACAGGCCCGTGCCCTCCCCCTTTGCTACGTAGTGTAGTGCAATCGGTGATGCAAGCGACTGCCCACATTTCGTCCGAAACCAGGGATGCACCGCGGCCCACTAAGGATGGTGATTTTGATTTAGCGGGGGGAAGGTGGTTTGCCGGAGATCAAACCAAGCACGCGAAACTCGTGCAGCTTATTCAATGGCATGTGGGGCCTCATGAGCGTGTGGCTGTAGCCGGGACAAGCATCCCCCTGCATGCTGTCATCCACCGCATGTTGCTTAGTTTGTGGTATATGGAAAAGTATTGGTCAAACAAGATTGGTTTGACCAATAAGGTGCTGGAGTCGTATAGGCGGGTTGTGGGTCAGTTTGCCATTGATTGGCGCGCGCTGCAGTGGCATCCCACAGTGTGGGTGCATTGGACATGTGTCCATTCTAGGTGGTTCGCGGCCGAGTATCACAATTTTTATATTTTTTCCGGCATCCCCACCGAAAGGCGGAATGTGGAGTCCAAGATAGACATCCGCCATTCATTTTCGGGATATGAAATATCGCGCCCGTACTTTAGTGCACGGGCACTCAGCCACGTACTGGAGCTTGATGCTCTTGATGTGGGCTTGCAGGTGTGGCATGCTTTGCATGACACAAAGAACAAGAAGCGACACATCGGACGACAAAAGGCCTAAGGAGACAAATGAAATGCAACATGTTGCTTTCCGATAGGGCTGTGTTTGGGTAGTATTGCTGTATTAAGCCGCGAGTTGGAGCCCAGTACATTTTCACACATTCTTACACGAGGTACATGTTGGGTGGGCCCGAGGAGTTCCTAGTTGACCGTAGATGCACTTGTTGGTGTGTGCACGTTTGGTTGTGTGTTGTGCACCAGCTGTGGCTCACATACACTGCACTGAGATATGCACAGTGTGGGACAACACAGTGTGTTGTCGGGTGTCTCAGTGTCTACACGTGTCACAAACTGCCAATCCTCTTGATTTTTTTGTTATCAGCAACATAATATGTGGGACAGTATGTCGTAGCTTAGAGGGGCAAAACAGAAAATTAGCATGATTTTACAATCCTTCTCATCAGACAATAAATCACAACATTTCCTATCGCGCGCATCTGCGACACTTATCTCTGCATTTCCGCATCATTTCCGCACCTGGACTCTGCACACCTGCACTCCCCTCCCAGGACCATTGCACGGGCGTGCACATGGCCGAAAAGTTGCATAGGGGTGCAGAGCCGGGGCGATACACATGGCTGAGCCAACTCAGCATCCAATCCAGGGATGTCATACTACATTCAGGGCCATACCAAGGTCAACAACACCATTTCCATGCACTGTACACCCCACTTACATGACACCTCGGCTGTGGGTCGTGCTGGCGCCACTACATATGCATTAATTACAATGTCACAACAAAACAGGAGGGCACCGAGGGCTCACCTGACTTGTTTATTGCCCCACCAGAGCAAAGATGTGTGTAATAGGATTTCTCAGTTTGTGTTTACTCTTCTCATTTTGTGCTTAATTTTGCCTAGGGATGTGAACAGCTTTGTTTTTGAACCAGCGGTTTGCTGGTTGAACGTTTTGGGGACCTCCGTCACATGCTAATGTGATGTTGCCGTTGTACTCCGCCCGTGCTTCGCCAGAGGATTACGATGGTGATCAGGTGTTGGGATTCTGAAACTTGTTGCAGTGGTGCATCCGGTGACTAGACAACGCATGACCAATATCAAGTTTTGACAGTGGAGAACAAGTATCGTAGTTGGAGGTCTATCTGGGAATCCCGAAATGTTTTCAACGCGCTTTCAAGGCCGGAAACGAATTACTACCGGTGCCGAGACAGGGGGTTGTCGTGGGACAGTGGGTTGCGACAGGGTTCAAGGAAGGGGGGTGTCGTGAGACAACCGAACCAAGACAAGGCGGTTGTCGTGAAGACAAGGGCTGTCTTGGGGCTGTCGTGGGATTTTACGAAATGCGCACGGCACGTGCACACATGGCGGCACCGGTCTCCATGGGTTCCCATTGGCATAGGAAACATGTTTTAGTACCTAAAAGTCATAGGATGTGAGGGGGTATGGTGGAGGAATACACCACTTTTGGGGGGGGGGGGGGTTGTTGGCCTCATCGTGTTTGGCTGCACCTCAAGATGTGTGTATATGCATGGCAAACGGGATGGCTATCCCGAGGGGATGTAGGAAGGTTATGCGAATGTAGCATACGAATGTGCTTGCATATGCTAAATGCTAGCGTCAAATTTGCCCGATTTTCGTGAATCTAGGCATTCACAAAGTTGCAGACATAGGCAACATGTACGGTTCGAGAAGTGTATTTTGGGGGGCACCGTGGCACCGTAGTGTGTCAAGAAAGGGCCATTTGTTTTCGTAGGCACCAGGATTTTTTTTTTAGAATTTTTAAAAATATTGTTACCAACCCAACCCGATGAAAGAAGTTTTTTCCGGCCAAAACAGTACGTTTGTGCACCCATATTTTGGCCATATTTGCTCCCCATTCAAAAGTTCCCTTCCCGGCCGTTTGCAAAGGGTACAGCACCGCCTGAGGTGACTAGTGGGAGGGACCCGTTGAGGGCCTCGAGTGCGCTTAAGATCATCACCCAATTTCAATTTCAATTCCACAATACCCCTGGGCCTTTTCAGACCCCCCCCCCCCCCACCCCCAACCCATGCCCCCCCCCTTTCCGGACCCCCGAAAGTTTTGCCATGTGGTTGGGTGTCAATATTTGAAGAGGCCACCTCCCTCGGTGTGGATTGCGGTTTCAAGCCCTATCCCAACGGGGCAACGAGTGCAATGGTGCTCCGTGTCCCTCATTGCATTGCAGTAGCAGAGCTGGTTTTTATGCAGTTGAGATGGTGGTGGCAGGGCGAATCCTAATTGTCCCCCGTTGGCATCCTCCGGGCCTATTCTAACTGAGTGTAGGTTGCATTGGTGTGGCCTTGGAACAGAACATATGTTACAGTCCTAATGCCCTAGATTGCATTGGTAGGCCCCACGCTAACAGGGATGAGACTGCAGTTCAAGTGCCCATCCTAATGAAGCGTAGATTGCACTTCCAAGGTTTGTCCTAACGGGGCATCGCTTGCAATGGTAGGGCCTAAATTGCCGTGGTAGGGCCTATTCTAACCAAGCTTAGGATGCTCCGGCAGCGCTTGTCCTCACAAGGTGTAGATTTTAGTGGCAAGGCTTGTCCCAATGGGGCAAAGAATGTAGTTGCATGGCTTGTCGGAAAGATACGTAGATTGTAGTGAGAGGGCTAGTGTTAGAGGGGTGTATGTTGTGGTGGCAAGGAGTCTTCCATTCCAAAACTGCGTAGATTGCACTTGTAGGGCCTTCGTGGACTACACAACAAGTGCGCGTAAATTGCATTGGCAGGGCCGATCTAAACGGACCAAGATGGTAGTTGCGAGGCCTATTGTGACGGATTGCAGATGGCAATGGCGGGGCTTGTCTCAATACGGCATCGATGGTAGTGGTAGGGTTGTCCCGCCGAGGGCTAGATTGCAATTGCCGGCCCAATCCCCATGACACATTGGTTGTGGTGATAGGGCATGTCTTAACTATGCTCTAGTGGCATGCGAAGACTATCCCAACCGCCTAGATTGCAGTGGCAGGGCTCCCAATGGGGTGCAAATCGCAGTGACAAAGGTTGTGCAAATAGGGCCTAGGTTGCAGTGGCAGAGTCTACTGTCACGGGGCGTAGATTGTAGTTGCACAGCTTCTCCTCACAGAACGGATATTGCAATGGCAAGGTTTGTTCTAATGGGGCCTGGATTGCCATGGTAGGGCCTAGCGCAAATGGGTGAAGATTGTAGTGGCAAGGTCTATCCTAAGTTGGTGTGGATTCCAATTGCAAGGACTATCCTCGTGGGGCGTAAATTGTAGTGGTAGGGCCTATCTAAACATACCTAGATGGTAGTGGCAGGGCATATCCTTATAGGGCACAAAAGGCAGCGGTGGGGCCTGCTCTAACACGACGTAGATTGCGCCGGCAGAATTACTACTAGGCCTAATGGGGCTTATATTTTGTGGTCAGTGTGTGTCCTAACGGTGCTTGGATTGCACTTGCAACACCCATCCCAACTGGTCCGCCAGGGCATGTCCTAATGGGGCGTAGACTGCAGTGGCAGGGCCTGCCCTAACAGTGTGAATTGCAGTGACAGGACCTGTTCTAACAGGGCGTAGACATCAATGGTGGGGCCTATCCTAATGGCGCATACCATGCAGTACCATGTCTTGAGTGTGTGTCCTTGCCGCTGCACAGGTGAAAGGTGGCCAGGCAAATAGTAACCAGTTGGTGTTTCAGATCTGGCACAAGGAAGAGGGGCACAAAGGCGAGGTGTTTGAAAGGCTCAGGGCGGTGCTCAGCAATCTGACGGATTTGAACAACAGCTTCCATCGCGGTATGCATCCTTGTGCAGTGATAGGCTTTGGTGTAATTGTTCAGGTTCTCCGCGAGGTAGCAGGGAACCACATCTTTGGTCTTGGCTTTAGTGCCCTTGGCAATCAGTGGACATCTTTGTCCGTGAGGTACACATATGCAGTGTGCGTCAGAGATGCTGAAACATGCTGCACTGCAGTGGTAATGTATGGATTGGTGAGGGCATCTTTTCTCTGCAATGGTGATTTCTATGTCTCAGTGCCCGCGTTTCCTGTTTTATATTGTGTACTTTGTTACCATATTGCTGGAGTTCTGTGACCTCAAGAGAAGGCCCCCTGTCACTGAGACTTTGTGTTTTTGGGAGACATGGCATTGAGGTAGGGGATTTTGAGAAAACGGAAGATGAAAAGTCTGTGAATGCACAGTGGCGATCTGTATGGGGATCCGCAGCTCTACTAGGGGCACGCAAGAGGGGCGGATGTGGAGGACTTGTGGCGGACAGCCGTGGAACGCTGGGCTCGGTCAGTCCAGATTGGGCTGCACCCTTGCCTTGTTCTGCAACCTGCACGTGCCCTCTGGTGGGGTGGGGGGGGAGCGCGTAAGCCTGGTGCCTTGGAATGCAGAACACCGAAGATCGTGCATTTCTTTCGGTTTGTACAGCAAACGCCGACGAGATGCGGAAGGCGGCCGAACGTGTGGCCTAATCATCGACTGCAGCCCTTCTGGTGCTGCTGGCTACCGCCGTTTTCTCTGCATCTGTCAATGCAGCAGGGCGGCGTGTTGAAAGTTTTGCTCAGTTGAGCCTCGATTGACGCGCTTTTGCCTGCGGTGGCACATGCCCTGACTCTGACCGTACAACCTGCGAGCTCTGACCATGATTACCAACAAGCAAGCCTACTGAGAGCAGGAAGGCATTGGAGGAGGTTTACAGTTTGCCTCGGAGCACCCCTCTAGGACTCAACCCACAGCGGTTTTTCAGGACCTCGTTCCATTTTTCTTCTTTACTTTGTCAAAGACTGCCTTGAATACCGCTGTGGTTCCCTCCCCCAACCGCTGTCTGTCACCGTCCAAGCGCTGACTTCCATTAAGGCACCTTTTTCCATGTTTGCTTCTGCTTTTCACAAAGTTTTGCCTCTGGTGTCGCCTGGTATTTCCTGGCTGGTGGACCACCAACCGCTGTTGTTTACTTACTGATGAAGAAGACTGGGCAATTGGGCTGGTGTCTTGGAGGTCTGCTGTGCGTGGCGGCTCATTGGGGTGGACTGCGATGTGGTTGCGCTGTTGACATGGGTGGCGGTGTAGGGTGGGCTGGGACGCGACATCTGGTCACTGGGCATCTGGTAATTTGCACTACAACCCGGGTTGCACTTCACTGCAGCTCACTGTGCCGTTCTGGGCCCTGCTTGCCCCACTGCACTGCGCGCTGGCGCCTGCTGTCTGTGGCACAATGCCGGCCGCTGCTCCATATGATACAGTGCTGGCAGCAATGGTTGGTGGTGATGGGCCATGTGGTCGCAAGGAGAGGGCAGTCGTTGGTGGAGAGAGCCACTCTTGTGATGCGTGGCGATGCTAAGGGGTGCACTGCGCACTGCGCACTCATTGTGTAGGGTCTAGACACGCGCATCCATGGCAACCACCTCATCAGGTCCCTCTTCTCTGGGCCGTATGTCTTTCCCGAAAAATCTGTTGACTGTACAAGTGACTGGTATGGGCCCATTGCGCATCTTGAGATGTGCTGTCGTCCGCAGGGGACTTGGGATGACGCAATTATCCGCAAGACGTTGGAATTTGGCATTCCTGGGGATTTCCTGTCCTGTTCAATGGAATAAAGAGCAAAGAACGAGTTCAGTGCAGCCATTTGAAATAAATCCTCCTTTCAATCAGATTGACTCACCTTTTGGCCTGGTATCAATCGTTTGCCTGTGCGGCTTACGCCCCCCCCCCCCCCCCTGTGCATGTGTAGTACCCCAGCTTCCTGATAATAACGCTGCTGCTGGTGTCCCCCCTCCCCCACAGCCCCAGCCCCTGCCAAAGAGCTACGCATGGGATGCCTAGCGACCGCAGGGTGATTCTCGGCTCCCATTGCTACAGGGTCAGCACTGCTGTGTGAGCCCTAGCAGCGTTGCCAGGCTCTCCCTCACTAATTTTCGTCCTTTTTCTGCCAACTCCCAGCCGGTCTCTGCGACTGTGTCCCGTTCCTGCCATCGGTGTGTGGTGGGTTCTGGGCACTGAGACATCACATTATCTACTGTGTCCGCAACAAAGCTCGTACCCTGCCACCCATCGGCAGAGGGGGGAGAGGATTGCGCCGCAGCAAGCCCCACTGTCGGCGAAGAGGAGTCAGCTGGAACAGAAGGAAATGCGGCAGCCCTTTCGGGGGTATGCCATGGCAGGCGTCACCTTGGGCAGCAGGGAAGGCCAGTCAAGAAATCAGCAACCACTCCTGCCAAGCACTGTGCTATCTTGCGCAGTCGTTTGTGGGGATAGTACCCAGCGTGTCAGCACTGCTACTGCGGTCACACCAAGTGTCCGTCTGCTGACTTTAAAAGCAATGAGCCCCCAAAGTGGTCTCCAATGGTCAATGGTGATTTGGGCATTTGGTGCATGTCCATGTCCGTGGGGTGTGTGTGCAACACAACGTTTTCTGTTCTACACAGTCATTGTTGGCGTTTGCCATGTTATTGGGACCGCTGCCCTGTATACTGCAGTATCTGCTGCCGGCGCTGCTGGTTGCTCGTCCATGTGTTACTGAGGCCCCAGAGGACTCAATCACGGAAGCGGAGGCGCTGAAACCATGCGAGGACGGTGTCACCCCCCCCCCCCCCCCAACCAGGGGCCACACAGCACGGACGCGCTTCATCTGACCTGGGCGGTTTTTGTACTGTCTGCAGCTCCATGACTATTGCCCTGCATATCCATTTTGTAAGATTACAGCCTTTTTTTTTGTAAGATTATGGAGGTTTTTGGGAAAGATTTTGGGTATTTTTGGTAACATTTGGGTTTTTTTTGAATTTTTTTGATTTTTTGGGGGGTTTTTCGGCAAGATTTGGGACTTTTTTTGGTAAGATTTCGGGTTTTTTTTGGTCAGGGTTTGGGGGGTTTTCTGGTGAGATTTGGGGCGGTTTTTGGTAAGATTTTTGCTGGGATGGTTGTTCAGTAGTATTGAGGGGTTGTTTTGGCAAGATTTGGGGTTTTGTTTCGTAATTTTTGTTGTCCGGTCGGTTTTTTTTGTTAAAAACACGGGGTAGTAGTAAACTGTTTCCTTTTTTTGGGTATGTTCTGGGGGATTTCTTGGTACCATGCGGGGGGTGTTTTGGTACATACCACTGTGGTGCCGGGACCAATGGTTCTTGCAGAGCTGCAGTGCGCCTGCAAAGCGACCAACCTACGTGCTGCATCGCGAAGCGTGTGGCAGAAACGAGCTCGGCACAGTCACAGCAACACAGAGGGTCTCCTGCGTGATAAGTCATCAGAAAAGATGTTGTTCCCGGCAATCCCCTTTGCCTTTGGTTTGCACCTACCCCCCCCCCCCCTGCGCGCCAAAGCGTCCTGCCAATGTTGCGGTTGCTCAGATGCTACATGCTGCTTGCCTTTCATAGTATGGAGCGCACCAAAGCAGCTTGTAAATAGGCAGTGCTGATGGTGCCACAGTTATGGCCACATGAGCAGCAGGATGGCCAGTTAGGAAAGCAATTTTCCAGGTGCATATTCTGAGGATGTGGGTCGGTGACCGTGAAGAATTGAAGCTTGATGTTTCAGTGGAGCTTAGGGAGTGTTTTGTCATTGCATTTCCTTGTCGTCCAATTCCAGACCAATGTGCGCAGCATATGTTAGGTACAGTCATTATAACTTTGCCCATATGCAGAGGTTGCATCGCTGGACACTTCGCATTTTGCACCGTGGCATTGCATACTCTGCCTCATCAGCTGCATTGGAGCCTGACACTAATAGGCCCAAGGTCTTCAAATTCAGCCTCTGCGACCACAGTACATTATTCTTAGCGTTTGACCTAGTGCTCCTGCCCCCAAAATGCTGCCTGTGCTGGCAATCGGATGCTTTGCAACACAAGCCTGACGTCCTCCCATTGGGACAGAATTCTTTACAGAAGCTGCTAGACCGAGAGTGTCGTGCTGCCACTTGCATGCATCCATATTTGTGTGGGGCATCCTTCTGCACAGATCAGGCTTACCAGGTCGAATGGAGCTGCCTATCAATGCTCATTAAGCCATGTCTGAAAAAGAGCACAATGCATTTGCAAACTGAGACAAACCCCTCAATAGGGTCCAAGCATTTTTAGATGCGACATCTTATTTGTGAGTACTTTTCTTAATTTTCAGCATAAAAGAAAGATTTTGTGCTAAAAAGAGATTTTTAAATGATCAGCATGTATTTCTGAAAAAGTTGCGCGGGGGGTATACAGGGAGTGCTACTGCACCGAGCCCATCCCCTACTCCTACCCCTCTCCCAAGGTGTGCTTCAGAGATGTCTAGAACCCCCCCCTCCCCCAGAGTGAGTTCATTGTGGAGGAACAGAGGCAATGCCTGAATTTTGTAAAGTAGGGTACTCAGCTTGGTCAAAGCCCATGTGCACAATTTTGTACACTAGGGGAGCCTGGGTTTCTGGACTGACAGGGTATGCACCCAGTGGCCCCCTTTCCTTGTTGCCTGGTGCATGCGGTGAGGAGGTACTGTTTGCAGGGTTGTCATGAAAGTGCAAGGTTTTGGGTGCATTACCCGGATCTTGTGTTGCACAACAGGGGTCCCCCTTCGGGGGGTATGCAGAGAGTTCGTTTGAGAGGATCAGAAAGTAGTGTACTCAGCCACCTTGGCCAGAGCCCCCCATGTGCACAAATTCATATACTTGGGGAACAGCGGTCTCCCTTCGCGGGGGGGGGGGGGCTACGGAGACAGTTCATTTCAAAGGATCAGAGTCCAGTTATTCTCACACGTTCCATCGGTGAGCACGTGGATGCCACAATGAAGGGACCTTCAGAGAAGGGGGAGTTGTTTGCAGTGTTGGTACATGAAGGGTGGGCAGGTGGTCACACACCCCTGTGCCCCTCTTCAAAAAATTGCTGGTAGTTGTATGCTGGTAGTTGTATGTGTCATGTGCAAGCTACGGCCTTGTCTAAGCTACAGTAGGCGTAGAGACCGTATTAATTCCGTACTTTTGCATAGCCTACACGGGGGGGGGGGGGAAACGTCCCCACGCTCAGCTCAGGTGGGTGGGGCCAGCCCTACACAGGAGGCTACCCAGCCAGGGACATAGTGAACTCGTGCAGATCACCTATTCATCAAGGGACAAGTTTTGAGGTGCCCTCGGGGTACACAGGTTATCTCCCCAGCGACCAACAGAGATGTGACGATTCTGGAAGGTCATTGTACGTGACAAGCGAAAGGCTTCTGAGATCTGCCTTTCGCCTGAGAACCAGGCACGCGCATGCCTCTATGAGAAAACAACAGGCAGTAAGATGACCAGAGAACAGCTTGTTTTTCTGCGGGTTTGTGGTGAGTATATGGTAGCTCCTTGACAGTGATCCCCCCTGCTTGCCTGTCTACACAAGCAGTGTGTTCTGGTTGCTGAGTGGGGACCACTTTTCAGACGCAGAGTGATCCAGCCAGGTTGTTTCTGCTCATTTCTTCTGCAGTGCATTGTGCCGCCCACCTGCCCCTGCATTGCTGCAGTGTTTAACATTCACAGTGATCATCGCATGGCAGCGTTGCATCCTGAAACGGATGTTCAAACGATGTATGCTCATTTTTTGCAGTCTTTGCAGTCTTGCCACTCAGACGAAGTTTCAGATTCCTGAGACCCTGCTTAGAAGCAGTATTCAGTGCACCAAGAGGAGTTGCTCTGCCTGGACGAGGTTCTTTTCAGGCACTACTCAGTGGGAATACAATTCAGCCCATGATTTCATGCAGTATCCAATCAGTTTTGGTGTTTGATTTTTTTTCATCATACCTTTAGTGTCCGGGCTGACATTTTTTTGGTCTTTGATTGTTTCCAAATGTCTTCAAATGGTGGTCACCGTTAGTGGACAAGGGTGCACACAGGGAGGGATGGAGGTTCTGTATTTGTATCGCCCTCAAGGTGGTCATGTCATGTCATTTCATGTCATGTAGCCCTTGTATCTTGTGCATCATTTGCACAGTGGCAGGGTGCGATGCCATCAAGTGGTTTGGATGATCTTCCATATTCACCTGATCATCTTCATCATCTTCACCTGATGCAATGTGTACTGCAACAGTCAGTTCTGAAAGTGCTCAACCAACTGCAATATGGCATCAGGTGGTATTCTGTGCGGCTGCGCCCTGTTTTTCAGGGTTTGCTGAGGAATGTGGATGATTCATCTGGTGGCGTGCCAGCTGGCTCCCCTAGGAGCTGAATTTCAGCCCCCCCCCCCCCGACAAAATATTTCTGATTAGACGCAAAAATATTTTTTTAGATGCGCTAAAAAATAATACAACCTCTAAAAAAATACAAAACATCTAAAATTCAATACAAAACATCTAAAAAAAAAAGGCCAAAAGTGACCAAAATTTGAGATGGCTCTCCAAAAAATAATCCGCTGCAAATCTAGAAAAAAAGTAAAACAACGCTTCAGGAACAGACTTTGAGATCTAAGAAAAAATACAACCCCTAAAAAAATAATCCGCCTCTAAAAAAATAAGATAACGGATGACGCCACCCCCACGTCCTTGCCCTGCCCTTACAGGCAACATGCAATAGAAACCACTGATTCACACTGTTCGTTGCATCTAGGGACAACATGACGCCCAGCATGACACCACTGCCAACAAGATTGCCTGATGCCAGATGCATTTTCCGAACGTGCTGTTGCAGTACACTTTAGATTACGAGAGGATGATGCATAATGCAACCCATTTGATGGCGTAGGAACCTGTCACTGTCACTGTGCAACTCATGCACAAGACGCCTTCGTTGTGGACAAGGGCTGGAGTGCCATGGATTTTTGGACATGACTCAAACAAATACAGAACCAGCATCCCTCCCTGTGTGCACCCTGGTCGGCCTATGTTGACCCATCATCTGAAGACATTTGGAAAGAGCAACACTTGAGCATGATATTATGGGTAAATTTGTGCACCGACTGAGTAGTGCTTGAATACCACCTCCTAGAGGCAAAACCACTCGTCTTTGTGCACCGAATAATAGTCTGAGCAAGGAATCTCGAACTTGGGACTGGGCAGACTGCGAGAGCCGCAAAAAATGCATGAAATTTTGTGCTGGGATGCAGGGTTGTAAGGAGTTGATAACTATGGCTGTCAGACAGTGCAGCACAGCCACGTGGGTGGCACGTTGTACTTCAGACAAAATGAGTAGAAAAAGCTTGGCTAGATCACCCTGTGTCTGGGTATTCTGGTGGGAAGTTGAGCATAGGGACATTTTTCGGTCAGTAGCTTCGTGCTCAGCCTCCAGATACAAAGGGGCCCCTGATGCACTATCCGAACTCGGAATGCTATGAAAAGCAGTAAGAGACACATCTGTAATAGAACGGGAACTGGCTTTCTGTTCTGTCTACCAGTTGATCGTGCACTCAGAGCCCTCCACTGCGAGCACCTTACCCCAACCCTTGAAATTGTGCCCCCGGGCTTTGGCCAAGGTGGCTGTGTACCCTACTTCACAAAACTCCGGGATTATGTATGATCCGTTCAAATGACCTCTCCGCATAGGTTCCCCAGCGAAGGAGGACGCCTGTTCTCTAAGCAGATGGATTTGTGCACATGGGCGCTGGCCAAGGTGGCTGAGTACCCTACTTTACAACAGTAAGATAGTACCTGTGATCCTTTGCAATGAAATCTCTGCATAGGTCCCCCAGCGAAGGACTACCCCTATTCTCTAAGGAGATGAATCTGTGCGCAGGGACTCTAGCCCAGGTGGCTGAGTTCGGTACTTTACAACATTCAGATAGTACCTATGATCCTTTGCGACGAATTCTCTGCATAGGTCCCCTAGCGAAGGAAGCCCCCTGTACTCTCGTTTCTCCCGGCAGATAAATCTGTGGACATGGGCTCTGGCCAACGTGGCTGAGTACCGTACTTCATAACATGTATGTAGTACCTGTGATCCGTTGCAATGAACTCTCTGCACAATTCTCCCAGCGAAGGAAGACCCCTGTTCTCTGAGCAGATGAATCTGTGCACAAGGGCTCTGGCCAAGGTGGCTGAGTACGCTACTTTACAACATTCAGATAGTACCTGTGATCCTTTGCGATGAACTCCTTGATACGACCATCTGCATCTCCAAAGAGAATTGCGCCCATAGACTGCTGGGCACTGTCTGCCGCGAAAAGGTCGGGGCGGGGGTGGGGGAGAGGAGGATCGGTCCATAGAATGCTGTGCATTGAATGGAGTTAACCCGACACCTTAAGGACGTTCGCTTCAGTCACCCATTTCCAAAAAACACGAAGAAAAATGCATGTCAACCGATCAACGTTCACACGCTGTGCAAAATCCCTGTTTTGGGCATCTAGGCAGCGCATGGCTTCTTGCGTGCCACCCCTACACTTCTTCAATCGTGTGCAGGTTAGTTTTGTGGCACTAGGTAAGCTCTCCAGCCCACCTTGACAACCGGGGGACTCTGGCGCCCAAGGCATACCGCCCTTCTCAACTTCTTCACGAAGGGCTGCCAAAAACTGACGCACCACTTCTTTGCGATCCACAATGGCCACACACACACAGCCAAGGGCAACAGGTGATGTGCCTGGTCGCATCTGCCCAGAGTTTGCATTGTCAAGCCTTCTACGGTTATCGAGAATTGCCCACCAATGGATAGATAATCCTCTCCTCGACCTCTCCGCGCATTACGGATGAGGTTTGGAGTAGTAAAGCTCGCAACAAATCATGACCCATCCTCCTTGATTGTGTGCACGAAGCAATATGGGTCATGCCCGTCGTGCTTCCTAGGGGCGAAATCATTGATGCACTTCTCCAATGCCGCCTTGGTACTAGGGGGCGGTGGCATACGATGCTGGGACCAACATACCAAGGGTTAAGATTCCGTCTCCCAAACATAATGCCTCCAGCAAGCAGTATTGCAAGCCCATGGTGCATTTGTTGCAATAATGTGGGGGCCAAGACGGACTGCTGGTGGAAGTACCAATAAATTTACAATGATCTATGTATCCCCCTTTCCACGTGTATTTTTTTTTTGCAACACTGGTCATCTCAGCATGCCATATCCGCTTCATTGTGCAATGCTTGTTGGAAGGAGGAGTGCTTTTGCAATTTATGCGGTTAATGTGTTTGCTATTCTTAGGTGCCTTCCTGAGAGTGGGAGGGGCTGAAAACCATGGCACTGCAAATGATCATCCCGAAAGCATAGTACTCTTGCTCTAAATTACCGTCTATTTGGCCAATTGAATGGTCGTTTGCTTTCTTTGCATACCAACAAGGCTACATGGGCTATTCTCAGTTATTTTTCAGTCGTCGCCGGGCATTAGCCCAAGAATGAGGTCACCATTAAGGGCCGACGGGGCTGCGGAGACGAGCCATACCCTAGAGGGAGTTGTTTTTTTGGCGTAGGTCAACATTTGATTGCTTCACCTCTGTCTTTTCAAGTGCATTGATGTTTATTACACTTACCCGAGCACACCAAATGGCATTAGCAGCCAAGCAGTGGGCCTGGGCGGAACAACATTCTATGAAGTGTTACGCTCTGGTTCGCAAATCAAAGAGCGCAATGTTTACATAATCCTTTTACAATTTTCGTTTGATGTTGTATATCAAAGGTTGTGAAACAACTCAAAGCTTTTGAACCTCTGCTTGCTTTTTGCTCAAGTCGCGGATGTCTTCACCTAAGCCCCCTTTTTTTGGAGAACGAGATTTATAGGTCTTCACTATGGCTTTTGAGATGAGCAGAGGCAATCCAATGCAGTGTGAAAGAAGAAACTCAAACTGAGGCCGCTGAGACTGCTTGGTTCAGACCCTTGCTTTGGATTGAAAAAAAGGGAAACAAGGGTGTACTTGAGTGCTGGCCCTTAAGCACAAAAAAAGTGCTTTTTCAGCGCCGCAGCCGCTAGAAGCCAAATGCTTTTTTCTCATTTTACTTACGCGACCTAGATCTGGGTTCGAAAAAATAGAAACTTGACGAAGACAGCAAAATAAGAGCGACCAATGCACAAAGTGACTTACTACTCATGCACAAGGCTGAGGGCAGGCGCGTTGCCTTCCAGCGTTCAATGCGGTTCAATAGTGCGATATCCTCACGATCCAAAGACAAATGCGATGAGCTGTCCAGTTCCACGGTTATCCCACAACTCAGTGTGAGGCGAAAGATGACAGAAAGTGAGCATAAGCTAGGTCTGAAACTAGACTATGCGCTTACAGACTGCCGCTCCAACGGCTCTCAAACATGGGTATAGAAGGTGACACAACACAAACGTACGCAGCCTTTAAAAGGCTTTCTAGCTTGGAATCTAGTTCCACTATGGAGGTGCCTTCGTGCACATGGGACCTATCCTCGACACTTTCTTCCTCTGTTACTCCTTGGTCCTGGTACGTTCGGGCGACATTCTTCTTTCCCTTGACCCTTGCATTAACATTGCTGTGCACTAGAGCGTTGTGCTTCTTGTACTCCTTGCGCCGGCGCACTTGAAGTACTACAGAGGGTAAAACCGACCGGAAAGAGCATGGGAACGCTGTGTCACCTCGCTGAACTCAGAGCCCTACATCAACTGGTTGCTCGGCCTTGTTTGATTCTACCTGACCGCCAACGCGATGGTCTGTGTGCCAAACCAGAATGTCGAGAAGGGACTGAACATCACCATACCACGTACAATGCAGCAGCTACACCAGGTAGCACAACTTGGAGCTCAACCTCAAGAGGGGAGTCAGCCGAGCACCCTTTTGGGTGCAGCTCTAGATGAGCTAATATCGCCGCAAAGGGTTACCCACTCCAATTCATGAGAGTCGAGCGCACATTGCACAGCTTTTGTTGCTATAGGGTGTGTATTGTTCGCTTTGGGGCCTCGAAAATATTCATGTAGGAGGGCTTTTGTTGTACCCCACCCAACTTTGTAACCTATACCCATTCAGCACTTTTAGCTCCACCAGTTCTCCGGCTAGCTGCATGTCCCAGCTTCAAAAACTCCAGCAAGTGGCAAAGCGCGAGCAGCGTATACAGTGAATTTGTTGCCGCTCCACTTCTCGACATTTCAGAATCTCTGACGGCCACCGCTAATCAAAGACTAATAACGGATGGCAAAAGAATTCTGTATTTTGGACTTGATCCCAAATATTCATTATCTCAAACCTTGTTCCCACAGCACCAAAAGCATCAATGTTGAGTCGTTGTCGAATTCTTGTGATACTTCAAGCCATCTCACAGTCAAAACGTACTTTGAAATCATATCCAACCTCAAATGGCTCATTTTCTGTATTTTGTATCACGAAAAATGTTCATTTTGTTCCAACCAAGGGACCTACGTGTAAATGCTGTAATGGCAAGCGCGCTCATCGTTGCTGGACGCAGTCCGAGCTCAGCATGAACCCACCACACAACGGCAGTGGCCGGTCCCATCGTTCTCATAGAGCAAAGCGGTTTAAGGTCCTTGGAATTCTGAGATACAAGAAATGATGCTATGTACACTCCACGCACATGTACACACCATAAAGCCAGATAGGATTTAGGACGGGCTGAAAACCCCATGTGGCATTAGGCACCGGAGACATCTTCACATTCCCACCTCCACCTACACCTCCCCAGTGGCATGCACGTATTGGGATGAGAACATAGCCCACAAATGTGCCCCGGTATGACCCAAGACGCCTCAGATGGGAGGGCTGTCCTGAGCAGCCAGGGACTCTTACGGAGGTAGCAAGGGACTTCCTTGCAAATCAACAAGGCTCTTTGTCCTCCTGATTGGTGTGGTTGAACTTCCATTTTAGCTGAAGTCATTGTCTCGCCATTTGGCCGAAGGAGGTGTCTTGTCCAAATGGGCTGCTTCCGCACACATTTTGACTGAGACAAATAGTGGAGAAACGACTGCACAGCCAGGGAGTATGAGGGCCATACTCAGACCAACCAGGTAAATATTCCTTGAACGAGGACCTGATAGAGGTGCTGTGTCCCCTAGCTCCTGTAGAATCTCTGACATCCTAGGGTCGGGGCGTTCCCAAGTTGGGCAAGAACGTCAATTTTCCCTAAATTGCCCCTCTGGGCCGCAATGCCAGCGTCCAGCGTACGGTAGTTTTTTCAGGCTCTCACAACTTGATTTGGGCCCTGCATCACTTGACATCATCCGGCTAAACCTCCTGACGCCTTCTTGACGCCGTCCTGGCACCTTTGTGGCGCCTCTTGGCGCATCGTTACGCAATCTTGATGCCCAGACCACCAGCTTGACACACCCGTAACGCCTCCCTTATGTCATCCTGATGCTGTCCCAACGCCATCTTATTGGCATGTTGATGCTACCCTGAGGCCATCGTGACGAAATTTGACAATGCTAACACTTCTTGATGCCATCATGATGGCATCTTGACGCTCCATGACGCCATGTTGACGCAATCTTTGCGCTTTCCTGACGTCTTCCTTACGCCCTCCTTACGCCACTGTGAAGCTTGTTGATGCATCCATGAACCATTTCTGACGCTACCTTGACACCATCCTAACGCCATCCTGCCGCCATCCCACCGCAATTTTGGCACATTCTGACAACATGCCGAAGCACCCTGCTGCCCTTGTAGTTCAAGGCCCAAGTCGAACATCGCAGGTAGGTAGGTGGGTATCTTTGGGAGCTCGGGATGCCTCCTCTGACAATGCAGGAAGAAGATCTTACCAAGTGGACGTTCTGTCCCTCCTGCCCTAGTTCAGGTGCCCCTTAAGCCGCTCCCGCAGGCGCTTGCGAAGGCCGTGTTGCGGCCACCCGCTCGAAGTGTCCCGCCTGGGAGGTTGTTCCCACATGTGTGCATGGGTAGGGCCACATGCCCCCTCCTTTGGGAGGCAGCTGCGGGGGTTGCCCAGTCGTTTGGAGTATCTCTCCGCACAGGGGGTATTGCTCCCGCGAGTCTAACATACATTTGCCTCACCTCTGTGGCTTGAGTTACGGAGCCTCGCTGCTTGGCAGGCGACCCCCTCCTGGACTGTGTACCGGCTCGCCTGTCAACAGTTGCTCCCATGGCTCCGGGTGACGCTTGCCATGGTCCCCGATGCACCCTGGCCGGGCTCGGACCTGCGGCCCTGGGGTACCGCCCCTGCTGCTGGCCTAATGGGTTGGCTGGGTCGCCCCAGTGCGCCCGATCCATGGGGTGTGGTTTGTTGTTACCCGTCCCTCAGCTGCCCTAGGTGCGCACTCTTTTTGCGGTGTCAGTTGCCACTTGGCGCTTGTTCACCGGTGTGCGCACCTGTTGTGTTCTGTGTGCGGTGTCTCTGACCACTTGGCGCTTGTTCACCCTAGTGCGTGTTGTGTGCGGCTCGCGAGTAGTGTTGATGGCATTATTGGCCCCCCCCTCCTTTTTCCTGCTCTTTTTTTCTTTTTTTCTTTGTTCTTTTTTTCCGTTGTTGCCTGCTTGATGCTTTCCTGTTTTTGTTTTTGCTTTTTTTTTGGAGGAAAAGCGGAAAAGGGGCGCGCGAACACTACAGGCACCAGCATGGGCAGTTGGAGCAGCGCCACAGCAGTGCTGTGTTCCTCGTGGTGGTGCGCCTTGCTGGTGTCTTCCCGGCTGTCACAGCCCAAGGTTGCGGCTCGCGTGTCATAATGTACACGGGTGCAGGTCAGTGTAGGTTCCGCTGGGTGTCCCTTTGCGCCCGGCTCACGCTTCGGGCGGGGCTAGTGGGCGTGACTCGTGGGTCAGGTGGTTCTAGCAGGTCAGGCGGCTGTGATGGCTTCAGGCGTGGGGTCCGGTTACTGTTCTGCCGCGGTGGGCGGGGTCAGGCCCCGAGGGCTAGGGGCTGCTGAGTGTGGTTCCTGTTCGTTGGCTCCTGTCTCGGTTAAGCTTAGGGTGGGGTCCGTGGTCGTGATTTGCGGGTTGCCCCGTTTAGGCAGGTTAGGCGTGCAAGGCTTCGGCCATGGGTTTGGCGCCCTCGGGCGTGGTGGGTGATCCTCGGCTTGTGTGTTGGCGTCCAGCTGCTCCTGGTTCGTGCGGCCTCTTCTGGGTGGGGTCCGGCGTTTTGTTCGGTTGCGGTGCCTGGCCGTGCAATGGGCATTGAGTGGGTCATTGTGGCGGGGCAATGCTGGGCGTGGGCGTCTGGCCGGGCCGGGTCGAGGGCGGTTCGGCCGGTGGGTTCGGGCGCTCTCGCTGGCCGGTCGGGTGCCCCGGACGTGGTCAGGGTTGGTCCGGGCGCGTGCGGGCCGCGGTTGCTCGCGGTGCGTTGTGGCTGGCGGCACGCCCCCTCCGGCATCGACGTGTGCTACGGCGACGCACCTCCATCATCCGGGCAGAGGCCCGGTACTGCCCCCTCCTGCTGGGACCCGCAAGCCATAGGCCCTTAAACTTCGGCCTCACCATCCCAAACCTTTCCCCCAACCCCGCGGAGGATGCGGACCAAGGCTTGCCGCCCTCCCTGAAAATGCTTCCACTGCATGACAAGCAAGCCAGGTTTCAATGCCACAGGGCCATAGACGGCGCCTGGCGCAACCAACAGGACCCCACCAACCTGCTCAAAGCCATGCGCATGGCTGCTGCCCCCTGCGGCTTCCAGAAGCAACCCCAGGCTGAGGACGAGAAACCACCCACGGCTCTTGGGGATATGCTCAATGCCCTCTGGCATGCGAAGCGACAGTTGGCAACCCTTCTCGACACCAGCAGCCCGCAAGCCTGCCACCACACACACGACTGCGAAACACAGATAGCCCACATCAGGCCGGACCTGCAGCAGTGGCACATCCACAGACAACAGCGCATTGCCCAAAAACACGAGCGATGTGCGCGCCAGGAACTCCCCTACAAAGCCATACGCCACCTCAAGAACGCCATGACCGACACCGGCCACCGCACCATCCCCAAAGTCCGGCAGGAAAACGGCTCCCTCACCAACAACCCGGCCACAGTGCGCCAGGCCACCCAAGACAGCTTCCTTCACCAGCACAACCCCACCCAGGACACAATAGACACAGACACCCAAAACAAGTTCAAATGCCTCACCATGGTCTTCAACCAAGCGCAGAGAAGGAAACTGGAGAAGGGCCCCTTCACCATCCACGAAGTCCGGAAGGCCATCCACAATCCCCGGCAACACAAAACCCCGGGCTACAACGGCCTCCCTGCGGAGGCATACTACCACCTCCCCGCCGATCTGCTCTGCCTCCTCGCCCAACGCCTGTGGGACATCGTTGCGGGACATACCCCCCCACCACCGGACTGGGCCAAGGTTGTCCGCCCCCTCTACAAAAGGGGGTCTGGGCCAACCCGGACAACCGGCGCCCAATATTGTGTGCAGTCACGGAGGTCAAGATGGTCCGGACCATCCTCCTGCGCCTCATTCGCCGCACTTGGACCCCCACATACCAGCCTCCGAGGGCCTATTCAGGGCCGGTCCCCACGTGAGGCCATCTTCCTCCACGACGCCATCACCGACATGGACCCGCTACACCTCATCATTGCCTCCCTCGACGTCAAGGGAGGCTTCCTGAACACCCCCTGGCTCCTCTCGGAAGCGGTCTGGAAACGCCTGGACCTCCCCTTCTACAACTTCAACTCCAATTACATCCGGCTCCACAAGTACGCAGTCCGCACCAGAGCGGGCCTCAGCCCCTTCCTAGAGCCGGGCAGCGGGGTCCCCGAGGGAGGAGCAGAAGGGCCCTTCCTGTACCTCCTCGTGACACTGCCCCTGGCCCTCAACATTGAGCAGGACTACCCAGCCTACGCACCCTACCCCCTCTTCCCCCCCCTGGTGGGCTTTGCGGACAACATGAACCTAACGGTCGCACACACCCCTCACGAACTCCACACACCAGACGACAAACCCACAGCCGACCAGCAAGCGGACCACTTACTGGAAGTAACCATATCCTACCTCTCGCACAACGACCTCATCGTCCACCCTACTAAGTGGGTGGCAATGATCAAAGGGGCTGCCACAGCCCCCACCCTGGGACCACAAGGGCCCTCCATGAACGTCATGGAAGCCGGCACCCACTTGGGAGTAATCCAGACCGCCGACCCCAACGACACCACCCTTCCACCCAAGTTGCAGTCGCACCTGGCCCACTTCCCACGACATGCGTCCCCGCCCACAAAAGCCCTCTCCCTATAGTAGGAAAAAGTTTATTTCCATGCCTATGGGTAGGCCCTATTTCTTTTAGAGATGACTGGAGGCCTACTACATTTTTTTCTTAGTATTGGCCAAACCAAAGAGGGGTGACAAGACATTTTGACCTATAAAACCAAGCACTAAAATTAGGAAGTTGTGTGCACCCCTGACACCCCAACAATCTGACATAAACACCATATCCTGGACTGACTGAGGCGCTGACATTGGTTCAGATTGGTTCATTTTTCTATATTCTCTCATGAATGCTTAGCTATCCTAGTGGTCTGCACCCTCGGGGGCTGGGGCACCTCTTTTTGGGGATCCCGGTTTCAATACCAGGTCACTCTAGCTAAGTAGGAAGTTCCCATGTGGCATGGCAGTGCCCTCAACGCCACATGCCATGCCACCTCAGCACCCAGGAAACCCAAAAAAAAAATGCACATCTCTGGATGGGCCCACAAAAGTAGAGAGTCCCTACAAGGGTAGTTTTACCTTTTCCTTTCCCAAAATCTGTGGTCTTTGTGATTTCTCTTGTGAAAAAACACTGTCTATCTCATCTCCATCGACTGCAGCCCTTCATGTTGTGGATTTGATCCTGAATTTCCTCTTATTGCACTGTGGGTACGTGGGAGCTTTGGTCTATCATTTCATTGTACCAAAACATTGACATTTGGAAACACTGAGCTACATCAAGAAGCAGCAAGGGCAAGCAGGAGCACAAAACAAAACGATATCATCCAGAGCATCAACAGGGCCTGGCAAGCCACAAAAGGTGCCGTTCAGTGCAAAAAAAAATCCAGAGCATCAACAGTGAAAGTCTGTTCAAATTTTCTGGTAGCAGAGGTTTACAGTCTTTGCGTACCTGCAACCCCGTGCAGTCCAACCAGTACGCCGACACTGACTACACTCTTGAAGGGCCGAAGAATATAACATGGACACTGCCGAGAAGACAGCGCCCTCGGCGGCACCAGCAAAGCCAGCACGAGAGCCCACACCTGGTGAACCTGAACCTGTGGAGGCTGTACCTTCAGTGCCATTGGGTGGGCGCGAGGACGATTCGTTGGAGGGCCTGGGTGCCGCCTTCAGTGGACTACGTGTGCGTTCACCTGAGAAGGAGAAGGAGAACGAAGCAGTGCATATGGGAGCCGAAGAGGAACACCCTTGAGCTGAACACGATCCATCCGATGAGGTACCCTTCAATGACAAACCCTCTGAGAGCGCACCAAACGCCTCCAAACACCCTGCAGCATCCTCTCCAACGGCCACTACACACCCAGCCACACATCCAGCAACATCCTCAGCCACAACCACACCACCTATGGCTGAGTGTCTAGGCTTTACTGGTATGCCTTACTCCACCTCTGGTGTGGACCCAGTCGCGACTGCGCCACCTATGGCAATTGCAGTCAGCGAACCAGTGGCATCCAGCTCCACCTACACCGGTATCGATGAGCCTATGCCACGCCGCTACGCTGAGTACTATCAGAGGCCCCCTACTGGTGTGGGCCCAACCTTTCCTCCTGCCTATGCAGAGCCAAAGACTGGCTATGCCATGCCAGCGCGTGGCTTCACCTCTCTGAGGGGCCTTTGGGGCCTTGAGTCATGTGGAGCAAGGAGCAGGGGATCGGGAAGATCCTCCAACAAGTCCTTGACTCAATCGGAGATACGGTAAGCTCTTTGAGGCGCCACTGCAGACCCAGTGGGCGGTCCTACTCAAGAAAAACGGGCTAAATTGGAGCCCCTGATTGCTCCACAAGGGTGACTTACGCCCATGGGAACTTCGCCACATCGTGTACAGGCCGATCACCTGGTGGCGGGACTAACTGACATCTTCGGGGGCGTGAGAAGTCGACCTATGCCGACCCCTGCAGCTATACCAAGGGGTCCCTTCGTACCAAGAACTGCCCAGCCGCCCTATATCCATGTGGAGAACTCCACCCGAGGCCAGCCGGATCAGTTGGGACTGACAGCCCTGAGGGCTATGGTGGAAGTGGAGCTCTACAGCTCCAGTGACACGGGCGGAGATCCTTCGGATGATGAACTGCTGTCTCTAGCATCAGGCTCACCCTCCGAAGACCATGACCCTGAGGACCCCGAAAATCCGAGGGACAAAAAGAACAGGAGGAAAAAGAAGAGCTGGCGCCATGAGAGGCGTCGCTCCAAGGAGGCCAAGGCTATCGCGCCCTCCAAGATCGTGATGAGTCTGCCTGATTTCACTGGGAAGGACCTCAGCCAGTTCGTCGAGAGTGTTGGTCGGTCTCTAAGGATGACCACCCAGACCCACGCTAGTGGTCGAGTGAAGTGCGACCTGCTCTTGCAGTGTTGCAAGACCAGAGACCTGGAGAAGCAGGTCAAGCAGATGGTGACGAAGTCCACTGCCTTCGCCGACGTGTTGGTTGCCTTTGAGAGGCAGTACCCTTCCTATGAGACTGACCTCTCCATCCGGACCGAGATGCAGAACCTGCTTATGTTGCCCAACAACCCGCAGGCTGCCCGCATATCTAAGCTATTGGCTGACTTGGACCATTGGGTAGGGCGACTGACGCCTGGATCCTACTTGAGCGACAAGTTGCTCTTCTGGTTGGTGGCCAAGGTTCCCTGAGACCCCTGCGACTAGTGCAGGGCGACGGCCGAGTGCAAGGCAAGGACCATCACCTACCAGGGCTTGTCCGTCCTCCTTTTGGAGGTTGCGTTGGAGAACGAGAGTGACCAGCACCTGTATGCCTATCACCCTGGAGGAGGCAATGCCGCGAACCAAGGCCGAGAGTACCAAGGACCCCGACCTGGACAGGGGACATCCCCAACAAAAGCTCGCTATATGAGCAATGTCCGGGAGCTGTTCTGGTGGATGCCAGATATGAGCAGGGCTACCTGGTTCATGCCCCGGACTGCGATCAGCATGAGTGCTTCGTGGTCCAAGGGAAGAAGCATGAGACCAACAACGGCGGCAAGGCCAAGATACCAGACCACTACAGGTGTACTATCACCCGTGCCTTCTGCGGCAAGAGGAAGCACTATGAGGACGAGTGCTGCCATAGGCAACGCCTCTCGGCGAAGCTTAAGAGCGAGAACGGCAGTGGCAAGGGCAACGCCGACAAGGACACGGACAAGGGCAAGGGCAAGTCCAAGGGCCGCGGCAAAGGCCGAAAAAAGGGCAAAGATTGACGTGGACGCCCGGACCGTAAGCCCGACAAGGACAACAACCAGGACAAGTCCGTGGGGAACAGAAAGATGTCCTTGATTAGTGTCCTATAGATTTTGATGAAATCCTAAAGGTTTTTGATGGCGAAATCCCGAAACCAAAGGAGCAAGTAGAGCAAGAACAGGATGTGGATCGAATCAATCAATAGTTTGAAATCCAGTATAACACAGAACGGCTGCAGATAGACAAAGCAGGTTTAAATACAAAGATTCGATCACAAATGGATAGTACAAAAGACTTTATGTGAAAACTGGCCTGACTCTAGCCTCCAAGTTAGCATCAAGGACTCCATGTGCACTCTTTTGGATGAAATTTAGCTGGTTAGGTACGTGGGCCAAAGGAGTTAGGCCAGAAACAGATTATAACTTGGCCAAGCAACTGAATTCAGAAACAGTTAAAAAATAGAACCACAATAAGTGGTAGAGACAATTGAGTATAGGGGTTGTGGGGTGGGAGACCACTAGGCTTAACCTCCAAGGCCTAAAGCATGAAATGCCCATTTTACTTCGGTATATCCTCCATGAAGGAAGATGCCTCCGCTCAGTTGAGTGGTAGGGGTGAACTTCATGGGGGGGTTAGGGTTACAACCCTAGTTACTTTGAGAAAGTGTACTAGAAGCTTCAAAAGATTGATAAAAATACTTACGTTACTCTTAGCATCAACAAAAGAGTTTTAAGGGGGGCTGGGCCTGGATCAAGCCCTCCAAGAAAGAAATGGCAGTGACTTTTTCTTACTCCCCCCTGGAGTACTAGTTAGCTAAGCTAGTAGGACCGAGGAAAAAGGCTCATATATTCCCAAAATTACCTCAGAAAATGCACTAAACCTACCAAAAACATTCTCATCAGTTCATAGAAGCTTATCACACTGTAGGTACCCCTGAAGGACAGTGTAATGTACCGTGAATGATGTCCCTTTGATGGGGCATTCCTCAAAACTCGCCAGCGTGCGACGAAAACCTTTGGTACAAATTTGGGGGTAGTGGGGTTTGAACCCAGGACTCCCTCCCCAGAGCACATATGCTTGCCCACTAGGGTACAGTGGAACGCTGTAATGCGGACGGCCATCGCTGCATAAACTGCACTTTAGTAAATGTCCTGACCAAGGGCCAGGGCGGAGCAATACTCCCAATGGAGGACACAAATTCCCAGGAGCTCAAAAAAATAGTAAATGAAACCAACAGGGAATGAATCCTGTGGTTTGGCCAAAGGTGTAGCGATTTAAGAAGTCAAATCGCTAAAAATTGACGAAATCACGCGAGAAATCGTCAGTTTTAAACCAAAACTCATAGTCGCAGACAAGCGCAACAGAAGCGGACTTCACAAACAGGGTTGCGCAAGCGTAAACGGCTCTTGAAAAAGAAGGTATGAGCCGTAGTTGTTAAAGTTCTAGAGGAAGCTTTTGCACAGTTGCATCAAAATGTTTATAGACCTTAGGGAAAAGTATCCAAAATCAACCAACACCACAGAGCAGGTGGACAACCCACCTCTCAGGTATGCCAGCGTAATTTCAAGCGCATGCATTGCGTTCGTGTTGGCTGCTTCGTTAAAATGTTAGGGTTGTCAACGCTGTGCTGGCTGGGGGTTCGGGTGCTCCTCTCTTTTGCTCCGCACAGGTCAAAACAGGAATGAAAGGTATGCGATGCGAATGGAGCGCGCAGCGCCACGTGGGGTTGGAATATGCGCTGTGCTCGCGATGCATGTGCCTAATTGAGGCATTCACACGCTGTGGCGCTTTCCCTGTACCCCAATTCACCCTTGTTCTCTCTTCACAGGTAAGAAGAGAAAGTGCTTGCTCGTGTTTGTGTTGCTGTAGGGCTAAGGTAGGGTTGCTTAAAACGCTTAGGCTTGTTTTGCGCTGTGCAGTGCGCCGCTCTCTCTCGTCTCTCTGCAGGAAACAAGACAAGGGAAGCATGCATGACACACAGTGCATTAATTGCTTAGGGTGGTTTATGATTCGCCGTAGGTTTCTTTAAGCGCGTAGGTTTCTTTTGCGCTCGTGTTTTCCTCGGCATTCACATGATGCGTGGTGAGTAAGGTAGGTAAGCCCAGGAGAAGCTCACCTCCTGGTTGAGTCAGACTTGTGATTGGTTATGTTGGGTTAAATTAGGTAGGAACAGCAGGAAATGGAGAAATTGTGCATACCTGTGCATGCATACGACGCCTCAAAGGGTAGGCCACACGAAGTGCGCACGGTATAACCCTTGTTTAGGTTACCCAGGGGCTCCACCCTACGTTCTATAAGAGAACGGGTGGAGCTTCTTAAGCTTGCTTGCTTGATAGGGGCTTTTGTGGACAGCGTATTATAGGGCAGACTGAGAAGCGTATAACACGTGGAGTGTGTCTTGGTTTCCCCGCTGCAAACGCTCCTGCATCCGCCTTTGCTCTTCAGGTGGGAAGGTAAGGGTGATTGGTGCAGTCCCACTTTGGCAGCGCTAAAATATGCTGCACGGATCACAAAAACAAATAACTGCAACTCAACCAGGAGTGGTGAGTGCAGTCCGACTTCATCGCCATCCACGCTGTGCACGCACACTGAGCACCCCCTCCCTCCAAGCCCTGACAGGGAAACGCGTAGTGGCGTCCCTGTTAGGCCACAGCCGCTTAGTAGCGCTGTGTTCCCTTGCTTTCTCACAGGAGGGTCAGTAGGACCCGTGACTCCTTCAACAGCAACACCAAGTAGCGTGTGTAGGTGTTAGGGTCAGCAGGCCTGGCAAGAGTTGAGTGCAAGTGATCAGTGGTCACCCTGCCTTCGAAGGCCGGTGCTGGCGTTAGTGAGTGTAGTGTAGTGGTGTCTCCTGTCCCGCGTGCTTTTCCACGTGGGCAGGGATGTGCATCAGCTTTTGGCCTTTAGCAAAAATGGGCGTTTTGTATGCCCTTAGCACACTTGGCCACCCCTCCCCTCTAGTAGGTAGGGCTTTTGCCGTCTTCCCCCAAGATAGGCGCCAGCACAGAAATTGGGCGCCATAGGAGTGGTAGTAGTAACTGACTAGGACCTTCCGTCCGACATCAGCGAAGCCCGTTCAGTCGGGAGCAACGCCTGGGAGAGAAGTGAGACACACACAGACATACGTAGCACACTTCGGGGTAAGGTAAACCCTGTAAGGAAGGGTAGAACCCCATGGGTCTGGACCACTCAGAGGTCCTAACTGTGGGCTCGCTTGTCCCCAAGGAGGGAAGGCACACCTTGCCTCATAACACCTTGCTTGTCATTCCCCCCGCTTGTAGTAAGCGACCGTTCTTCGTTGGCTCCCCAAGGTCATTACATCAGGGCAGTCCCTATGCAACATATGGTCAACAAGGCATACGCTCGCTGGGTGGCCGCAAAAGTGATAAGCGGCCGCCTGGTCCATGCTGGAATCCATAGGCATGGGACTGCAGGGCACAGACAGGGTCAATGCAGTGCTCAGTAAGCAGTGGTCTGTGAAAAACCAATGGCCTTCGGCCAGGGAGTGGTTGCCACGGGGGGCTAACGGTACTGTCCTGCGATGCAATGCGGGGCAACTGTGACAACTGCTCTTTCACCCATACACAGGCACGTCTGCACAAGAGTGCTGACTGCACCTGTAAGGTTAGAACACAGTCAGTAGACTGACGCAGGGATATTAGTTTTTCTTTTTACGCTGGGACAGAGTCTCAGCACGGGTTAGTAGCTGCCCCTCGTTGTTCTCAACGAGATAGGAGCGGAAGATGGGGTTGTGACTTCCATCTGGTCGTATGAAGGCTGACATAGGTTCCCACGTCGCCTCAGATAACCCATAGCCATCCCACAGGGTTAGGAACTTCCAGCCCTGTTTATACTCGTGGCAAGCAATATCTGCAACCACGTAGTAACCATCGACTGCCATCTCATCGGCAGTCATCTCTTCGAGTTTGTCTGCCTCCTCTGGACTGGCAGCGTTCTCTAGGTCTCTACGCTGGACCTCACTGTCGCTGAGGCGCCACTCATCCCAGGACAAATCGTCAGGGGAGTGATAGTGCCTCAACTGTTTAGGTGCACACAGCAGTTCACCACCTAGACGTGGACTGCAGCTGACATGGATCCTGGATCCATCTATCCTGATGATACGATAGGGTCCAAAATAAGGGTCCTGTAGGCAGTTACGTGGGCAGTAGGGTAGGCGTCAATGGTGAACCAGAACAATGTCACCAACCCTGAAGCTGACAGGTCGCCGTAGGCGGTTACGTGGGCTCAGTTCACGGTCACAAATGTGTCTCAGGTTAGTCCCAGCCTGGTTAGCCAGAGACTGCTTGTGTTCAAACCAATCTCCCACAGGGCTCTTGAGGTCCTCAGGAAAGGAGGTTTTGAAGAACCAAGCAGGTCGTCCTCCATGCAACAGTTCGTGGGCGGTGAAACCCGTAGAAGAGTTCCGCTGTGAGTTCATGGTCAGCACTGCCCAGGGCACTAGGCGTACCCAGTCCTTGGTACGCTCCTGCTTCATCAGGATTCTTAGGTTTTGCTCAACCACACGGTTCTGTCTCTCCCAAAGAGGGTTAGACGTGTGGGTATAGGGCACACCTGTGGTTATCTCTACTTTGAGGGCATTTAGCACTCGTTTGTACCACCCAGTGTCACTGCGGTTGGGTACATTCTCATCAGAGTGCACCTGTTTAGGTGCTCCATAGGGTTGGAACCATTGTTCGACCAACATTTTCACAGTCTGCTCACCTGTGATTTTCTTATTGCAAGGGAACACACGGGTGAAGCGGAATAGGCCACAGGTGACCACTAGGCAACTATCATAGCTGCCGAAGCGTGGTAGGCCTCGGATGAAATCCACATAGAGAAGAGAGTTAGCACAATAGGTTATGGGTAAGCTGGAATTCAGGCCCCTATCCCTACTGTCGCTCTGCTTGCTGGCATGACAGCCACAAGCATCCACAATGGTCTGCATACGAGACCTCAGTTCAGTCAGGGTTAGACTAGAGTAGAAACACTCACGGAAGAAGTCCACTGAGCGATTAGCGCCAGTGTGACCAGAACTGAGATGCGACCACTGTAGGCACTCATCCAGCCGTGCCTCAGGCACAACAACTTGGTCCTCATAGAAGAGGTACTGATTGTTTTTATACCACTGGTGCCCGTCAATGACACGGGGTTTGAGACCAGTGCTGAGGGTTTGGAGAATTTCTTCTTACTCTGACTGATAGTCGGTTAGACTCCAACCCTCCAGGATTCCATCAGTGCGCATCGACAGGTCAAGTTCGACATCCATACGCTGGAAGGCCTCTTTGGCAAGCGCCTCAGAGCTCTCACCTATAAGCGCATCGAGGTTATTGCGCGATATATAGTCAGACAGTTCATTTTTTATACCGGAAATATGATGAACTGTCAGCCTGAACTGGCTCAGGTAAGTCCACCACCGCTTTAGTTTTGCTTTCTCTGGTGGTGGGCCCTTCTGAAAAGACTTCACAGGTTCTTGGTCACGTAGCCAGACAATAGGGTTAGATCCCAGGAGTCGGGATTGTGACAAAAGCACCAACATACCGGCCAGGAGTTCCTGGTCATAGGTGCTGTAATTGGAACGCGCCTGGTTCCATTTCAAATTCCAGTGTCCCAGTGGCACCAGCCGCCACTCAGTGGTAGGATAGTCATGTTTCAACGAGCGGACACGGTTCAGTCTACTAGTACGATAATGGCAGTGGGTTAGTTCAGCTGGGTTAAGCTCCTGCTGTTGGTAGATCGTTCCACCCCCCCCTACATCACTGCCGTCAGTTATCAGGACTATCTCGCGCTTAGGGCGGGGCACTCCCAGGCAGTTGGAGGAGGCAATTTTCTTCTTCAACTCCTGGAAACATTCCTCCTCTCTGGCGGTCCACCTCGCGGGAGTAGTTTTCTTGATTAGGTCAGTGACGGGGGCAGAGGAGTAGGTAAAATTGTGGATGTGACGCCGGTAGAAATCACAGGCGCCCACAAAACTCCTCACGTCATGTAAACCCTTCTTAGGGTCATCGCGAATCTGCATGTTCTGTAGGGGCTGGATCTTAGATGCGGCGGGTTTCCACCAGCCATACCCCACGTCGGACCCAAATATTCCATCTCCTCTTTCATAAACTCACATTTTTGAGTTTGATTCGGAGATGGTTTTCTTGACAAACAATGAAAAATTCACGGAGGAGAAGGACATGGTCCTCTTGGGTATTAGTACCCAAAGTCACGTCGTCGATGTGGGCCTCCATTTCTGCACCCCGAGAAATCAAGTCCTGTACTAGAGGCCTGCGACTCAGTATGTACAAAATTTTGTTAATTAGCACCTGGAAGAGCGCTGGGGCATTAGCCACCTCGAAAGGCATGACCTTCCACTTAAAGACACGACCCTTAGGGGTTATAAAAACCAGCAGCTCCTTAGGTCCACCTGCCAGAAACCAGAGCGTTTGTCCATTTTGGTCTTGTACCTGCATTTGGCAATACGCTCCAGGGTATTTTCCGTGTTACGAATACTCCCTGAGTAGTTCTGGGCTTTCTTGTTGACCTCACCATAGTCAACAACCAGTCGTAGGGCAGTTGACCCTGGTTTAGCAACCAAGAAACAGGGACTGCAGTGATTAGGGTAGTCCCCCTTGTTATATTCTTCAACGAGGCCAGCATCAATACATTCCTGGATCTGGCGCTCGATTTCTTCAACCTGTTCCTGTGGAGCCGGATAGGGACGACGCCTCACTCGCGTCTTTTCAAATTCAGGTTTGAGTTTCAGGTCCATCTGGACCAGTGTTTTACAAGAGAGGTGGGGCGGCAAGGCGCCGAACACCTCCTCATAGGTTAGCAGCAGTTTCCTCAGTCGGGGGTCAAGGTGAAGACTCTCGAGTTTCTGCAAGAAATCCTCCTCAGCATGGAGGTCGCTCTTTCCATGTTCTTTCTTTTTCTGCAGATCAGCAGTTTTGGCAGGTACGGAACCATCGTCCCACTCAGGGGAACATTGCTGCCCATAGTGCAAGGAATACACTAGCGGTATCTCAGGATCAGGCAGCGTATAGGAATCATCGTCCTCCTCAGACCAGATGGAGGATTTCTAGGTCTGTCTGAGGTATTGTAGCCGCTCTTGGCGCTCAATACCTTCGGCCTTCAGGTACAACAGCCGTTGGAGTTCCTGATTGTCATGCTCAGACAGTGGCATGTTATTAGAAGCAGGCCGCGCTAGGGCATCAGGACTCCGGGCCACGGGTTCACCTGTGTGCATAGGCTGCATGTGTAGCACTGGCTTCCCAACAGGGGAAGCAGGTTCTGAGGTTGACTCTAGATCCACTTCCTCCAGCAACAGCTGGGCTAGGAATGCACCATGCTTTAGGTCAATACAGCTGGGATCAACAGGAGGGATAGTGCTGGCGATCTCAGACAGTTGGTCGTCAGCATCCTCCTTAACAACTGCAGGTTCCAGATAGCCATCGGGAGATTATCACCCTGTAAGTGTAGCAGAAAGGTGCCCAGGAGATCTATTTTTGAGATCAGAAAGAGTCAGGCCCCGATTTTGGGCCATGACCTCTTTCAGTAGCACCTGGTCTAGGTCACACAGGGGTACAGCATTTTCAAGAACGTGACGGGCCAATTGGTAGTTTTCAGTACGATGATTATTCTTGGATGGGTAGCGCAGCCCAGACTCTTTTCGTCCTGACAGCTCCAAAGGTACGGAGAGGAGCCCACTGCCAAAGTCGCAGTGCAAAGAATAGGGGCGCTGGAGAGAGAGCATTTCTACCTGGGGGTTTCTTCGTAGGAAGATGGTACCAATGATGATGTCAAAGGCGTCGGTGTCCACCACTCTGCAGTGTTGGGTCACAGTTTCGTCGCCCAGGCATATAGTCACATCAACCCCCCCCAAAGAATGGGTGGTACGCCCATCCCCTACTCTTATGGCCACGGTCTTAGTTTTGGTGAATGTTTTTAGCAGGCGCCGGGCCACTATCGAAAGTGTTGCACCGGTGTCAAGCACCGCTCGAAGAAGTTTATTCCAGATTTTCACGAGGATCAAGAAAACCAAGTCCTCCTCTTCGGAGCCGCCCCCCTACTCTTCATCAGGGAACTTGACATCCACCCCTGCAGCCATGAGGGACTTGGCGATCTAGGCCAGTCGCCTCTTCTTGGAGTTATTCCGCTCAGGGGAAGCGTTATCCCCCTGTGGGCGCTTCTTGGGGTCACCTGCGGCTGGAGGGGGAGTTGCAGCGGGCGCTGATGAGCGCCTCTGGGGGTTAGGGGGTCCACCTTTGCCACCCCCCTTGCCACCTCCTTTACCAACTTTATCCCCATTCTGGGGGTTTCTGGTCGGTGTTTGGGTCCTCTGGCGTTCAGCCTCCTGCCGCTTGAGTGTATCAATCTCGCGTTTCTTTATGTGACATTCGTCTTCGTACTGACGACGTTTGCCACAATTGGCACAGGTGATGGTTCACCTGAAATGATCCTGATGAGTCACAGTTTTCCCATCCTTGGAATGCTGCTGTGGTTTCATCTGCAGCATACAACTACTGCGCTGGTCGCAGTCAGGGGCATGACAAAGTCCCCCCTTGTCAATGACAGGCTTACAGTAAAACAGAGGGGGTATATCTGCATCAGGTTTAATCTCATTCATGGCACGTAGGTTACCCCTTCCTTAACCACCTCCCTGGTTGGCGTTAGTGGGATTTTCAGGCCCTATCCCTTCGCCACGGTCGGTGGTAGGTGTACCCCCTCGATTCAAGTGCTTCTTGAAGAATTTCTCCATGTGGGAGTCATTCTCCCTCTCAGGAGCTAGCCCAATCAGCAGGTCCACCAGTTCGTCGTACGAGTGGGTCCAGCTCTTCCTCTCAGAGGTAGCGCTGCAGTCATCCCACGTACGTTGGGGGATCTTACTCATGAGCCACAGGTGGGGCTCAGTGGCTCCATAGGAGCCCACGTTCATTCGTGAAAACAGATACTCTAGGTCGCACACGTATTCAGAGACTCGCGCAGCGGAAGGAAACTCAGCGAGCATAGGTAGCTCCTCTATCTGTGTGCGCACACTGAGGTCAGTCTCAGAGACTGGAAATGTTTTCTCCAGTCTTTGGAGTACCTCTACCCAGGTTGAACAGGTTTACACAATCTGTTTCACCCGTTTTTGCAAAAATGTCTTCTTGCAGGAGCGTTTCAGCAGGGAGCACTTGGTGGCCACATCCACATGGCATTGGCCAGTGAGCAAAAGAAACTCAGCAAATTCTTCTACCCATTCGGGCAGATTTTTCCGGTCAAACTCGGGCAGTTCTAGCTGGATGTTTGCATGGGCAATAGGTCTGTTCATCTTCCCAACCCCCTGGATTAGGCGAGAAGGAGAAGGGGATACGCCGGCAAGAGGTGCCAGAGCTGACAGCCCTCTTTTCTCAGTCTCCGTCACCGGCACGTCCTGTAGTTCAGCAATTGGGACTGTCCTGGCGCGAGGATGAAAAGGGCTGGGGCAAGTGACCTTGGGTAGCAACCTGGACACCCTTGATCTTTTGAGATCATCAGCCAACGTATTCCATCCGGGTGAAGGTGAGAGTACCGCTGGCTTGGTTGAGGGTTCAGTGATACCCAAATTAGCCTTGACAGCCTCTGACAGAGCTGTCACATCCAGGTCTTCCTATCCGGATAGAAGTTTGGCCAAACGTTCAGCCGTATGATCCAGAGCCCCATGGGTGGGCTCTTGGCGAAGAGGATCCAGACTGTTTTCAGGAGCCATTGAAGTTATAGGCAGGTCGGGATGCCATGCTCTCGGGTGCTCGTGTACTCTTGGTCGTCTCGGTAGTGATACTGTGTCCGCCATGTCTGTAGAAGGCCCAGCAGAAAGGAAGGAGCCCATCGCAGGTTGGGGCGGCGACCCGAGGGCATCAAGAGGTATTTCTCCATCTTCTCCTACGGTGGACTTGTGGTACTCTTCGTGGAGCATGAACTCGTCCATCCTCCTTCGTAGGTCCTCTTGTTCTTCAGGATCACCTCCAAGTACGGTAGAAGACGAAGCCGGACAGGCCGAACGGGCGATGGAGGCTTCGACACGCCTGCGGAGCCTTTGCAGGCTGTCTTCACCATGGGCCGCTAAGGTTTCCATGGTTACTTGGGTTGTTCTGGGCGGATTTAGTTTCGCCCTTCTGTGCTCTGGATCTTCCTGACACCCAGATGCTGCTCTGAGTGGCGGTTCACTCTTTGGGTGGGCTACACTGCCAAGTTGTACTTGTACACTTCTGATCGGCCAGGTTCGGGAGGACAGTTGAGTGGACATGTTCAATGTGCTTTTCAGTGTGCTTTTCTTGTGCTTCTGCTCAGAGTCGGTTCAAAAGGTTCTCAGGGTTTGCCTCTGCTACTGGAAAGATGTCCTTGATTAGTGTCCTATAGATTTTGATAAAGGCTGCGGGTTTTTGATGGTGAAATCCCAAAACCGAAGGAGCAAGTAGAGCAAGAACAGGATGTGGATCGAATCAATCAATAGTTTGAAATCCAGTATAACACAGAAGGGCTGCAGATAGACAAAGCAGGTTTGAATACAAAGATTCAATCACAAAGGGATAGTACAAAAGATTTTATGTGAAAACTGGTCTGACTCTAGCCTCCAACTTAGCATCAAGGACTCCATTCGCACTCCTTTGGATGAAATGGAGCTGGTTAGGTATGTGGGGCAAAGGAGTTAGGCCAGACACAGATTATGACTTGGCCAAGCAACTGAATTCAGAAACAGTTAAAAAGTAGAACCACAATAAGTGGTAGAGACAATTGAGTATAGGGGTTGTGGGGTGGGAGACCACTAGGCTTAACCTCCAAGGCCTAAAGCAAGAAATGCCTACTTTTTTTCGGTATATCCTGCAAGAAGGAAGATGCCTCCGCTCAGTTGAGTGGTAGGGGTGAACTTCATGGGGGGGCTAGGGTTATAACCCTAGTTACTTTGAGAAGGTGTACTAAAAGCTTCAAAAGAGTGATAAGAAAACGTAAGTTAGTCTTAGCATCAACATAAGGGTTTTGAGGGAGGCTTGGCCTGCATCAAGCCTTCCAAGAAAGACATGGCAGTGACTTTTTTTTACTGAAGCCCCCAGCCTACACCAGAGGGGAACCCTGAGCCCTGTGTTGGGCAGCCGAACCCGGGGCCTACGACTCGTTCCGAGACGCAAGCTCAACAAGAAGAAGGAGCTAAGCGTGGCAACAAAAATGGGGAGGAGTCTAACCCTTGTAAACGTTCCGGCTTCATGCGGATGGCGCGAAAAGTGCGCATGAAGGGGTTTCACGTGACCTGTCCCACCGAGTTCAGTAAGGAAAAGTGCTTTTCAAATGCTTCGAGGCATACTCTATGCACTGAGCACGCAGGCATTTCAATCTTAGTATTGGCCCAACCAAAGGTGGTGATAACACATTTTGGCCTATGGAACCAAACATCAAATCAGGATATGGAGTGGACCCCTTAACCCTAAACTAACACTAAAACATCTTTTCCCGGATTTCCGAGGCACTGACATACTGCAGGCAGAGCCTATGAATTTATCTATGTTTTCTCATGAATTCTTAGCTGTCCTAGTGGTATGCACCCTAGGGGGCTGGGCACCTCTTTTTGAGAGGTCCTGGGTTCAATTCCCGGTCAGCCTAGCTAAGTAGGAAGATCCCATGTGACATGGCAGTGACCTCATCGCCACATGCCCTGCCACCTCAGCACATATGGGACCCAAAACAAAGAGTGCACATCTCCTGAGATGGCACTATGGAGATTGAGTGACCATGGGGCAGTTTTCCAACCCTTTTTCCAAAGCATTTCAGCTATCTTTGTGAATATGCAATCTGATTTAACCTGGGTTGCAGTTTTTGTGAATATCTTTCATCTTTCACTGTTTACACTGTAGCCCTTCATGCTTTGATCCTGATTCTCTTCTACTTGCTTATCTCTGGCTTGGGCTATCCTGGATTGATTGTATTTCAGCAACTAAAACATTTTCATCTTCAAAAACAAGCAGCAGGAAACCCTACACCAGCAGCAAGCAGCAGGAGAGGCACAAACACAGTGTTGAAATCACTATAAAACTTTCTGGTAGCAAGAGGCAGACTGTCTCTGCGTACCGGCAGCAACCCCGTGCCGTACAACCAGTGCGCCGAGAACAGTCACATATAAGCAGAAGGGCGAACGAAGATGGACACAAAGAAGGAGGACACAAACGTGAAGACAGCGCCTGAGGCACCAGCAAGGCCAGCACCTGTTGAACCTGGACCTGGACCTAGCGCTGTACCTTCGGAGCCCTTACATGGGCCAGTGGACGTGGCAGAGGATTCTTTGGAAGGACTCCAGTCGGCCTTCCGAGCCCTCTCAGTCAAGGGGGTGGTCAGTCATCCTGTGAAGAGGAAGAGAGAGAGCGAGAAGGATGCTGGAGAAGGCATAGCAGATGAAGGAGAAGACCAAGGGCAAGACCTGACAAATGAGCCTACCTTTGAAGGCGCACCAAGCGCTTCTGGCCTCCACGCATCACCCTCTCCTATAAACACCACACGCCCAATTCCAGACCCAGCCGCTGCAACATCCACACCCATAGCCAACCCGCCTATGGCTGAGGGCACAGGCTTTACTGGCATGCCTACCTACCCTGCCTATGGTTTGGGCCCACCTACCACTGCGTTTCCTGAGGCAACTTCTGCCAGTGAGCCGGTGGCCTCCAGTTCTGCGCCGCGATGGTATGCGGCTGACTATCACCATCCTCTACCCGCTACGGGAGGAACCTATGTGGATGTTCCTGGGTATGCAACCTTGAGTGGGCTGAGAAGAGGACCTGAGTCTCTTGGAGGCAGGAGTAGAGGATCGGGGAGATCCTCCAACAGGTCCCTGACGCGGTCGGAGATCAACGAGGTGCTCCGAGGAGCCACCTCTAAAATCGTTGGCAACCTCACTGAAGAAATCCGAGAGGAACTGGAGCCCCTGATGATACCGCTCCAAGCGTCACCTACCATGGTGGGAGTGTCATCCCATCCACTACAGGCCAACCACCTGGTGGCAGGGCTGACAAACACCCTGGGGAGCCTGAGGAGCCGACCGATGCCGACCCCTGCAGCGATACTGACAAGTCTTTTCGTACCGAGAACGGCCCAGCCGCCCTACAGCCACGTGACGAACTCTACGAGAGCCGAGCTGGACCGGCTGGGGCTGACAGCCTTGAGGGCAATGGTGGACGTGGAGCCTTATGGCTCTAGTGATCTAGGCGGAGACCCCTCCGATGATGACCCGCCGTCTATGACTTCTGCTTCACCCTCGGAGGACGATGACCCGGAGGACCCCGAGAACCCAAGTGGGAAGAAGAAGAAGAAGAAGAGGAAGATCCGACGCCCTGAGGGACGCAGGTCTCAGGAGGCGAAGGCTATTGCCACCTCCAAGATCGTGGTGAACCTGCCTGAGTTCACAGGCAAGGACCTCAGCGAGTTCGCTGAGAATTTGGGCCGGTTTCTGCGATTGACCGGCCAAACCCACGCTAGTGGACGGGTCAAGTGCGATCTGCTCCTGCAGTACTGCAAGACCAAGTACCTGGAGAAGCAGGTCAGGCAGATCGTGACTAACTCCGCCACCTTCGCCGATGTGTTGGTTGCCTTGGAGAGGCAGTACTTGACCTACGAAACCAACCTCTCAATCAGGGCCGAGATCCAGAACCTGCCCGTGCTGCCCAATAACCCCAAACCTGGCAGGGTCTCTGAGCTGTTGGCTGACCTGGATCACTGGGCTGGACGATTGACGCCCGGTTCCTCCAGCAGCGACAACCTGCTCTTCTGGTTGGTGGCTAAGCTCCCTCGAGAGCTGTGGGACGAGTGCCGTTCAACGGCAGAGGGCAAGGCTAGATCCCTCCGCTACGAGGATATATGCGTGCTACTCCTGGAGCTGGCGCTGGAGAAAGAAAGCGACCAGCACCTGAACAACTACCGTCCAGGAGGTGGAGGCTCTGGAGGCCAAGGCAAAGGGTACCAAGTATCCCGACCTGGGCAGGGAACTACCCCGAAACACGCCCACGCCCGAATCATGGAGAACGTCAAGCAGCTCTTCTGGTGTGATGCCAGAGACGAGCAGGGACACCTGCAGCACGCCCCTGACTGCGAGCAGCGAGACTGCTTCGTAGTCCAGGGGAAGCAGCAGGAGAAGAACACCGGCGCCAAAGCGAAGCTGCCGGATCATTACAGGTGCACCATCACGTGTGCCTTCTGTGGGAAGAGGAAGCACTACGAGGATGAGTGCTACCATAAGCAACGCCTATCGGCGAAGCTAAACGGTGAAGATCCTGGCAAAGGCTCAGGCAAAGGTGGAGGCAAGGGCAAAGGCAACGACTCCGGCAAGGGCAAGTCGAAAGGATGTGGACAAGGGCAAGACAAGAGTCAAGGTGGACGAGGAGGAGGCGCTAACCGCCAGCCAGACAAGGACAACAAGAACACTGACAAGAACGGAGGCAACCCCAACCCTAATCCAGGGGGGAACTCCGAGCCCTCTGGAGGGCAGTCTGGTCCTACCACACGCTCACAGACGCAGGCCCAGAAAGAACAAGGGGCCAAGCGGGAGCACGAAGGTGGTGATGACGGCAACGCTAAGAAGAGAAGCCGTTTCATGCGGATGGCCCGCAAGCTGCGGAACAAGGGGTTCGAGCTGACCTGTCCCGCGGAGTTCTGACGGGGACGCTCCGGTGGCACCCAGGACCTGGTGTTTTGGGTACGTATCCGACTAGGGGGACGCGAATACCCTGGGGGTATTGGATACTGGGGCCACCATATCTATAGTGGCGAAGAAAATTTTACCTTGTGGGAGCCTGAAGAACACCATGACCACCGCTGCTATACGAATGAGGGATGGACATGTGGTGCACAGCTGCGGGGACTGTGAAGTGGAGGTATCTATGGGCTCCTGGACTATCGCCCATCAGTTCTATGTGATGGACATTGAGGCCTTCGACTTTGTATTGGGGACTGACCTCTTCGTGCAGCACTCCCAGATACAATCCCTGACGCTGCAAGCGCCCCACCTCCTCTACGTGGACCACGGCAGTGGCAGAGAGTCTGTGCCACCCGAGCAGTCGGAACATACCTGGAGTTACCTGAGGCTATCGAAGGAGGAGCCCTCGAACATGATGGCAGCCTCCAAAACTGAGGACTATGAACTATTGGGGGAAGCCCTAGACCAAGGTCTGAAGGAGTTGGGTTACTCTGGAGAAGACCTGAGCGTGGAGTTGTTCGCCAGCGACAAGCAGCATGTACTGGACCTTTACTGCAGCAAGGGGAAGAACTGCAGCTACAAATTTTACTGGCCCTCTTTCGGGATGGCCTACGGGAACCCCACCTTCAGTGAACTGGGGAAGGTCCTGACCAAGGTGGCCTTGGAACGTTCCCGTATGGTCCTATGTTTCCCCGATTGGGGAGCCCATCGGGGCAACGAGTACTGGCAAAACCTCCTGGACAGGCTGACTATCAGCTCTGTTCGGTTACCTGATGAGGCCATCTACGTGCCTCTGGGGCGTAAGACGCCTATTGGGAAACCCGGATGGGGGAATATGCTCAGCGTGGTGGACGGAGGTCTTACCTCCATCCCCTGGGAGGATCTGGACCCGACTCTGGTCCAGGCTATACAACGAGAAAGCGATGGACTCGCCTTTGGTGACTTGAAGGATCGACTACGACCTCAAGATGCTATTGAGACTATACCCGGAGGAGATGAGTACGTCGTGACTGACACCAACGCCCCCAGCTCTCCCTGCCATGTACCTGTTCCTGATGGAGTCTCTGAGTGTGGACTATCCGAGCTACCTAGCTCTATCCACTCGGATGACGAAACTGAGCACGGTGCCTTCTTCGCGCACACCTGTGTGGAGGAAGTGGAGAACGCCGAGTATGTCGCCCCACTGAAACCCCTACTCTCCATGAGGGTCGAAGAACCCGCGGACGAAGAGCTGGACCCTCGATCCAGGCTAAGGGAGTATGTGGACTCCAAGAGGAAGTTGGTGGCGAAAAAGCTATGCTACGCTAAGCCTACCCTCAGCTCATGGCCACTGAAGCAAGGACGTATGGGAGATCTACCCCAATTGAAGGAGGACCTCGAACAGAAGATCACCACCTGGCAAAGGGAGGTGGATCTTACGGTCATGAAGAGCGTGTGGGGCGCCCATGTGAGGACCCCAGGGGAGGACGACCTCTCGGAGGAATGTGTATGTGAACCCCCTCGAGCGTGCCTATGTTGCCATCGTCCACCGGAGATGGTTGAACAAGACCTTCTATGTGCCTACCAAGGGTTCAAGGACACTACCAAGGGCGAAGAGTCGGTGGAGGATCACCTCCCGACGTCTATTACGCAGGGGGCAAGCAACTTACACTCTGACGAGGACATCGAGGACAAGATCAAGCTACTGGACCCGCGGGTGCAGAAGCTTATAAGGACCCATCTGGAGGTGTTTGGAGAACTACCCCCTCCAGCCTCATGTGACAAGCTGGTACAGATGGACCTCAAGCTGAAACCCGAGTTCGTGGGTCACAAGATCCGGAGGAGACCCTATCCAGCTCCTAAAGAGCAGGCCGACGAGATTGAGCGACAGATACAAGAATGTATCGACGCTGGCCTAGTCCTGGAGTACAAGGACGGGGACTACCCCCTACACTGCAGGCCCTGTTTCCTGGTGGCTAAACCTGGGTCTACCGCCAAACGGCTGGTAGTGGACTACGGAGAGCTGAACAAGAAGACGTTGAACCACTCAGGGTCCATTCCCAATATGGAGTCTACCCTGGAGAAGATAGCCTCCTGTCGCTACAAGACCAAGATGGACAAGAGGAGCGGATCCTGGCAAGTGGACCTGACGCCCAACGCTCAGGAGCTACTGGCCTTCATCACCCCTCAGGGGAGGGTGTTCAAGTGGAGGGTCATGCCATTTGGCGTGGCCAACACACTCGCTCTATTCCAAGAGCTGATGAACAAGATCTTGTCCATCCTACTGACGCGTTCCCGTGGGGGGCCGGCCACGGGACGCTGCGGGACACCCACAAGTGAGCAGGCAGGCAAAGCACTACGCTCACAGCGGCATCAATGCGCTCATGTCATGTGACAAAGCGTTTCAGAATCCTTGCCACTCTGAAATGAGGGAACGAAAGTATGTACAGCAACACATCAGGATATGTACACATGGGGTTAAGACTGGACTGAGGTAAGGGCATCACAGGACAATAGACACTCAGTCCTAACTCATATCCCAATCCCAGGTCCGACCCTCCCAGTGGCTGTTGGGGGCGGGGGCTCAAACACAACCCATGCCCTGCTCAGTCCGGACCCTGGAACCCTGCCAATGGGAGAGGTGTCCTGCCTAGCCACAGGCGAGTTCCTGGGAACCAAGAGGGCTCCAAGGCCAACCGACAGTGGCTCCCCATGCTCCCTTAACGGCAGGTCCCAACTCCACTCTGAGCCAGAGATATGGCCCCGCCATTATCACCCCGGAGTTGGTAGCTGAAAATGGGCTGTTTCAGCCCAAACTGATATTAACTCAAAAATCCCCAAAATTGACCTCTCGTCCGGACCCGCCAGAGGTAGGGACGAGGCAACTGACCCTATGCCCTTCGAGTACGAACTCTCTGGAGCCCTCACCCAACCTGGTTCCCTGTGAGGTCCCGGCATCAGGGCAACACGGATGAGTCAAGTGGGGTCATGATGCCAAAATCACCAAAATTGGCGTCATTCCTCGCCCGGCCAAGGTAAGGCCAATGGCTCACAGGATAGGAGACAGGACCTAGGACTCATATCTGAGTGTACAACTTGGATCTAGGTCCGGGCTCTCTGTGGGCATAGAGAAATGGGGCCGCCAATTGACCACACGGAAGGGGGAAATTGGGGTCTCAAAATTGGGTCATTTTGGCTGCTTGAAATGAGCCAAAATTCAGTGTGCTCCCAATAGTATATCTCCACGCCGGCTTGGAGATCGGATCCGCCATTCCATACGCGATCCACCGGGAGTCCAACTGAGACTCCCATGCGCTTGGCTCTCAAGGATCTCCATGCCACTCGGCGTGGTGACGATCCCAATGGGGTCCACAAATGCCAAAATGGCAAAACTGCCCACACTCACTTTGGGCTAGCGCCTTAACGAAGGTTGCTCCGCTTCGCCCACGTGGTGTGTGAACCATGGGGACCAATATCCATATCACCCATGTCATATATGGTCCATTGGCCCATGCGTCCGGCGTGCACGAGGGTTAGAACATAGTGCACGGCGGGCAGCAAAAGTGGAAAATTGCTCAAAATGGCCAAAAATGCGCACACTCATGGTTGGGGCAAATGAGGCACATGCCCGACTCGGACTGGAGTGTGCCATAGGATTGGTGTCAAGTCATGTTGGTCCAACATATCTTTTGGGCGTCGCCCAACTCCTCCGATATTGGGAATGGCAGGGTCGCCAAGTGAGCCCATGATTTGGGATAGTCCCAAATCGCCAACATGGCGGCCACGGTATGCCAAGCCTAAGAGGAGTTATTCGCCGGGTCCAAGATATGTTGGGCACCGAAGTATGTACCCTCATATCATACTTGGGTCATGATGTCAATTGAGCGCAACGTTGAGATACATGGTCGCCACTTGAAATCATGACGGGCCAAAAATGGCAAAATTGGCACAAGCACACACAAAAGTGCCTTGAAGGGTGCATAATTATATTATAATATCTTCGGCTTGGATCGTGCAATCACTGAATCCTTCTACACACAATGACTTGACACCAATGACCTTCGATTCCACATATGTGCTCCACTTGGGGCGCCTTGAAAGGTCACGAGCGCTACTTCCCAACTGGGCACATGAAATTATGGAAAATTGTAAAACACACACCTTGCTCCGAACACATCGCTTCGGGTTCACCACACAAGCTTCCCTTCACGAAGGTTAGGCTTGCAATTGACTGTAGGGAGTATGGAGAAGGGGCTTGCACAATATGAGGTCCATTGGCGGGTTCGGCTTGGAGCAATGGACCCGCCAAATGGGCACGCAACACAACACATGGCACATACCACATATTGCCCAAAAAGGTAGCTCCCACCACGATATGTCATGCCCCTCCAAGGGCATAACTTTGTGTCAATCGCTCATAGGAACTCAAGGAGAGTTCCTATGCAACACCAACACTTGCGCGCTACACTCGAAAGTTATCTTAACGCACGCAATATCATGGCCAATGAGTTGTAACGCAAACTCTACCCTCTTGACCATGATCCATTACACTAGCGCGCACGTGTGGGGACGCAAGGCATATAATGCTTCCTAAATTACGTCGGGAGTATTGTGAATACATCCCACGTTTTCTTATTGTCATTCCTCGCAAGCAACACGAGATATGACCTTCACAAGTGGCCTCACGAATCAGCTTTGTTTTGCCCATATCTTTAAGACAAATGGAGGGCAGGATAAAAGGAAAGTTGATTCGTGCATAGGGAAGCATGTAGGTCCACTCGAAAGAGGTCAAATCAAGTGCGGGGATGTCGAAGTCGAAAATCCGATTTCGACATCCTGAAAAATTCGGATTAAGGTTGCGAGTGTAAGATGTGAAAATTGCGGAAGCGTCCATGCAGTTCCTGAAGGCTTTGGAGCCTTCGTGACGGATTGCGTTAAAATTTCCATTATAAACAGTTAAACTGGCGGTTACGGTAAAGTCGCGATCCAACCGCCAGCAGTCAAAACAGTGAATATCAGAACGGAAGCGTAAAAATTGACGGAAACAATATGAAAATAAAACCCTGTTGATTCCTGATGTTCTGGTATACAAATCCCCGCTGGCGGTGCATCGGTTGCCGATGCGGGGCTTTACGGCACGGAACGGAGCGTCAACGGGCGTCCATGGGGTTAGTGGACCGGAGACCGGTTGTATGCCGTAACCTAGCCATGGGGTTCTGGGTACCGCTTTACCCCCCTCCTTAGAGCAAACCCTGGGGGGGGCTCGATAACACCCACGCATGGCAGCGGGTACCCAGGACCACTTCCTGAAAGGGGGGGGGGTGCCACATCCTCACTTCAGTAAGTCACAGTAAGATAGGTATGCTGTTGTATAAGCTCGTAGCACATGTATAGTATCAAGTATCAAGTATCAAGTCCCGGGTCCTGGCGGCGATTGTTCGGCATCCAAAGGACCCGTTAACCCATACCAGGCGCACCGGGTGCCGGCTGCTACGGTCACCACCACAGTGGTAGTGGCATACACGGCCAACATAGGCGACACACGACGACCGAGGTGGTCCCACAAGTCGAGAGCGACCACAAAGATCCATCAGGCTACCCCAAGCTTCCCAAGGCCCGCCGACTGGGGAGAGTCCCCACGGGTCCTTCCTCGGGCGCACCATGTCCATATCCATACGACGCGAGTCCAGAGTGCCATAGTCGAACTCCTTAAGAACCCCAGATCTTAAGGGAACTCCTCCTTAAGGGATCGGGCATCAAGGCCGTCTTTTCCCTCGCCCTACTGCCACGAAGGCCATACATGAGGGAGTCCTCATGCAGTGTGGGCGGAGGCGTCGACTCCTCAACCCACCAGTTTCCCAGGCAGACTGACCGAGGTCAGGAGCACCGGAGGCCGCCATCCGAATGCAAGTGCGTCTGCGAATCGGTAGGCTCACACTGGGACTGACAGTGGCGGACCGCTGGGAGTGTAGTCAGGCAACTGGGCTTCCCGCCTGGCGCCATCAGGATCTCCACACATCACAGCGAATAGGGCAACACGGTATTACGGGCACTCAAACAGTAGAATCTGTTTTCGGGTACTGGTCCAGGCTGGACCAGGCTGTATGAACATGTACCCGGCGACTCAAGGCGCCTTCGTATTCGATCAGTGAAAAACAGTCCACACTCCGGTGATGGGCTGAAGACAGCAACATACAGATGCACATATCCTGGAGGGCAGAAAAGCAGAACAAGCGGGGTAAATAGGCGTGTAAACACACTCTGAACAGAGCGCCAAACCACGCCACGGTCAGGATAAGGCAAATGCAGGAGGGTGGACAGGAAAACGCCTGAGTTCAGGCCATATATAGTCTCGAGACACACGTCGACTGGTCTGGATCCCGCAAATGCCATGGGACCAGACCACACACCAAAAATCGCAATGCCGATGACAGCGGCATCCGTTGCGCAACGTCGTATGGGCTTCAAGGCCCCAAGAGCTCAGAAAAATGAAGGTCAGTCGCCCTACCTGGTTTCCCAAGGATTCAGCAGGGGGGTGAGTGACGAATAGAATTGAAAGAGAGGGGCCATCCTCCTCTGGATTCAGCAGGGGGGGGTATATGGCCACTCTGTCACCAAAAGATGGAAGAGAGCAAGCAAGTAAGGGACGATTCGTCGGCCTCGCAAGCGCTCAAAACGCATCAGGGGAGAGCTCGGGGCGCTGATCAGGCACCCCTGGCTGCAATCGCCCGGGTGAGTGCTGCCAAGTCCGAAACATGGATCTTGGTCTTGTGCTTGCGGATGTACTCTATGAAGGGAGTATTGACCCGCGGCACGAAAGAGGAGACGGGTTCCCAGGTATCGTGGGACGGCCCATAGCCTCGCCAACGAACCTTGAACTCCAGACCTTCGGGTGCCGAGGCCTTCTGACGCTGAGCCAGGATCTTCTCAACTGTATAGACGTCCTGCTCAGCATAGTCGTCGTCCGAATCGGCCTCATGTGCGGCGTAGCTCAGGGACACATGTTCGCCACGGAGGTCGGGTTCCCGCACACGGAGTTGACTCTCGTGGCGCTCCCGGAACTGTCCGTGACCCACCTTGATGCGGTAGGTGTCCTCACCAATCCTGCGGACCACCTCGCCGGGTGTGAACCAGGTCTTGGTGCGGTGGGTGCCCATAGGGCGGGGTCTGATCACCCACACCGGGTCTCCCACCCTGAACTTCTGCGCTGTCGAGCTCGGGGCGGACTTCTGACGCTCAGCATGCTCCTTTTCAAGCTGCTGGCGGATGTCCCGCGCCGTTTGCTCTTGCCGCGCGAAGAACTCCTTGGCATCCATAGCCATGCCATCACCAGACAAGGGAAGTCCCCTACCCAGGGGGTCCCTGCCGAACAGAATCTGGTGAGGGGACAAACCGCCCGGAGTGGGGGTGTCATGATGGGCCTTCAGAGCAGGCCACATCTCCTCGAACCAGTTCCGCCGTGGATTGGTGATTTGGATCTTGCGCAGCTTCTCGAACAGCTGCCGTCCAGCCACTTCAGCACGGCCGTTAGACCGGCTGAGATAGGCGACGCTATTGGCATGACGTATCCCCATCAGGGAACACATAGCCTTGAACCAGCCACCAGTAAACTGGGGCCCTCGGTCACTGCAAATGGTGCGGGGGATGTCAAAGACGGTCAGCCAATGACGAATCATCATGACTGCCACTTCCTTGGCAAGCAACCCCTTTTTGCGTGCCGGAACGGCTACAACGTAGCCGCTGTGGCGGTCCACACAAAGAACCACACAGTCAAAGGTCTCCTTGCCAATGTGCACCTCGGGCATGGAGAAGACGTCCATGGCCACGCTCTCCATGGGCTGATCAGGAACCGGGGTCCATTGGGCTTCCCCCTTGACGTTCCGGTTGTCGGGACTGCAGGCCTGACAGACCGAGCAACCCTTCCTGACCTTCTTGATGGCGGTGTAGAGAACGATATGGTCGATCTCGAACCGACGCTGCATGTCAAGAGCCTGCTTCTTGACCCCTGGGTGCAGCATGTGGTGGTGCCAAGCTTCGCACAGCTCGAGCACCCGGGACTCCGGTACTAGCAGCTTACCATTCCGGTAGAGCTTGCCATCTTCCTCAGTCAGCCCCTTTGGCCACTTCTGCCCGTCGTCAGGGTCGGTCACAGCCCTATACTCGGCCGCAAAGGCCTCAGACTTGGCGTAGTCGTCGGTCCAGTCGTCCTGGAGGCAAGACTCCGGGAAGAGGTGCTTGTCGGACTCAGCTCCATCAGGGGCGAGTACTCTGACCGCTCTGCTCACCCTCGACGCGAGGGGGGCATCCGCAGCCATGACGACGAAGCATTTTGCACCCTCCTCCTCCATCAGGCGCTCCATTTCAATGATCCTCTTGGCTTCAGCGGTCTCAGCCTCATCGCCATGGGCAGAGATATCCTGCATGCCCTTGCTGACGGGATAGGCCCACCTACTGAGACAGTCCGCCACGGTGTTATCCTTTCCAGGAATATACACAACCGTGAGGTCGAACTTGGCCAAGGTCTCATGCCATCTTGCCCGTCGGGAGGCGGGACCTGAGGGGGTGTCCACGTGCTCCTTGTGCCACGACTGCAGACTCTGATGGTCGGTGCAGACGGTGACGGGATGGAGGGCTATGTACCCAGCCCATTTTCCTGAGAGCCATGACAATGGCGTACGCCTCCTTTTCACGGGGCGTCCACGTCCGTCTCTGGCCTTCAGCCAGGACTCGGCTCCAGAAGGCCACGGGCACGTGCCTCCCGTCGTCAAGCACTTGCTCCAACACAGCGCCAATGGCGTAGTCGGAAGCGTCGGTGCGCAGGACGAACCCTCGGTCGGGATCCACGAGGTGCAGACCCACTGCGGATAGCAGCGCCTGCTTCATCCCCTCAAAGGCACGGTCAGACTCTTCAGTCCAGACCAGAGCCTTCTTGGACCCCTTCTTGGTCTCCTCTCGGTTGCCCTTGAGCATGGTCGTCATGGGGGCTGCATACTCGGCATACATCTTGATATACCCCGAGTAGTAGTTGCAGAACCCCAGATACGCCCGTAGCTCAGAGACCGTTTTGGGCTTTTCCCAGTGCTCAATCGCAGCCACCTTGCCAGGTATGGGCTTTCGCTGCCCGTTCCCGACTACGTGGCCAGCAAAGACCACCTCGCTTACCGCAATGGTGGCCTTGTCACTGCTGCCCGTGAGTTTGTGCCGAACCAGAAGGTCCAGCACCCGGGTGACGTCCCTCTCGTGTGCCTCCAGGAGCTCCTCGTAGCTCATACTGGGGTCCCCGGACGCGATGATCACGTCGTCCACGAAGGGGTCCGCACAGTCGCGCACCGGCTCAAGCAGGTTCTCCAGCATCCGCTGAAAAGCCGCATTGCCGTTGGTAACGCCCATGGGCATCACCTTCCACTGGAGAGGTCCAAGTGGGGTGCTCATGGCTGTGCAGGCACGGGACTCCTCAGCGAGAGGCATCTGATGATAACCATGTTTCAGGTCAATCACCGTGAAGATCCTCCGCCGGTGTTGCTTTTGCAGCATATCCTCAATGAGGGGCAGCGTATAGCTGTCGTGCTGCGTTTGGGCGTTTAGGCCGCGGTAGTCAACCACGAGCCGCCACTCACCGGCAACCTTCTTGGGGACGACGAAGCAGGGAGAGGCCCACTCAGAGTGGCACGGCTCAAGCCAGCCTCTTTGGATGAAGTCACGGAGGATCTTCTCCATGGCCTCTTTCCTCTCGCCCCTCAGGGCAAACTCCCGGTGCCGATACACACGGGGGTCCTGCTTCAGTCGTATCTTGGCCTCGCCATACGGTCCACGCACCGGTGGGGGGAACACAGGTTTTCCGCTGAAGAAGGTCTCGCCATACTTCTGCTTCAGCCTGTCCCTCAACGCCTGGATCTTGGGGCAGTCATCGGACTCCGCCTTGGCTTTTCCGGGCACTTGAACCACGGAGCTTACTTGAGGGGTAGCTACTCCGCTCGCTTTCGGCTCAGGTGGTCTTCCCAGGTGGCCCAAAGGGCCATCTCTGGTCTTGCCTCGGAACAGATCGCCGTAGGTGGGTGGGTTACCGCCAGGCGGCTCGTCTTGGCTGGACATGTGATCCAGCACCCTCTGTACGAAGGTATTCCCGTCATAGGAACCGGAGACGATTGAGTCCACTTCCCACCAGGCTTTGTCCTGGCCTTTGCCCTCACGCTGGTTTCCCCAGTCGTGAAAGGGCTGATCCATATACCCCTGAACCAGATCCCATTCCTCTTCAGTGAGGGGGTCTTCGGATTCCGATTCTTCGATGTCAACAGGGGGAACCGCAAAGCATTGCCGCCAGGGCTCTGCTATGATGCGGTTGACACACACGAAGTCCGTGGTATCGGCCTGATCAAGGCCCCCATCCACATAGTGGAATTCCGTTGGCCATCTCTGGGGTGGCATGGGCTGTCCCTTAGCGTCCTGATAGACACTCTCTCCAGCCGGTAGGACGACCTTGTTCAAGGTCATGTTGGTCAATGAGGCTACCCAATGTCGGGTACTTTCCTCCTCGGTGCATCCCATAGGAACAACCAGCACTGCCTTGGAGCGGTCCTTGCGAATCTTCGCTATCGCTCTTGGAATGTCCCAACGGGGGCAATGGATCCACATCAATCCCTGATGCGGACCCCAGTGCTTCTTCCACGCGGAGTCCTGGGCGCTCCAGTACTTCTCACATACCTGAAGATGGGCGGAGGTTCCTGAAGAGAACGCATCCAGGGCCAGATCCGACGCTCCCAGGTCCGCGACCACTCGGTTCGCCACTTCCGGCCTTACGCCGTACTCCTCGTTTGCTGGCCCAGTGGGCTCAGTGTCGGGCGCGGCCACTTCGAGCTGATTGCGTTCGGGGTGGATCCATTGGCATTCCACATGGTGCTCAGGTGACGAAAGCCACGAGAGCTGGTCGTCCTGGTACAGGGTCATGGAGGCCTGGGCCGGGAGAACGCCGGAGTCCGTCTCCATCATGAAGTCGTATCCAACGATCATGTCCCAGTCCATCTCGGCCTCGTAGAAGCGACCGTGCAGGAGGATTTCCTTGCCGAGGTCTGGGCGGCTCAGCTCACGATGGTTCACGAACTGCAGCCCAATGGCCGCTTCCTTCGTGCCTCCCACCATGTACTGGCCGTTCGCCACCTTCAGCCTGACAGGCTTCCGACTGTCGGTCAGACACTCTGGCGGAAGTAGGCCAGCCTTGACCAAGCTGACTTGAGCTCCCGTGTCGACCAACACGTCGAAAACCTTTTCCACTTCCCCGCATAAGGCACGGACCTTAAGATGCAACTGCCGCTCGCGACCGACACGGCGCACGGCGTGCAAACTCAGGATCTCCGGCCGCTCCAGAAGCTCAACAAGCGACTGGTTCAGGTCGTGGACAATGAGCTCAGGCTGCCCATCTGCAGCATCCAGCTGCGGTCCGGGTGATCCTCCGATACTCTCGGATAGATCCTGTAGTACATCAAACACATTCTTGGTCGCGAAGGACGGACGGGTGCAAGGGTTCGTGCCTTCACTTGCCCTCACCCCGCCTCCGCAACTGGGTGCCAGACCAGGCCTTCCGCCCGCGGTAGTCCCCTTGTGCTTATTGACTCCCGACTGGGATGGTTCGGCGCTTCCCACGTCGCCATCCTGCGACCGCCCTAGCTGGGGCCCTTGGCTGCAGGGGCTCCGCTAGGGGGCGTCGGTTGTGGAGGAAGGGGTGTTCTCCTCCGCATCAACCTCGTTGATGCCCTTCTTCCTTCCCCCTTTCTTACCCTTGTTCTTGTCCTTATCCTTGTTCTGGTCATTCAGGTCGTTCTCCTTGTTCTTGCTGTCCGACCTGGGGACCCAGTTCCTCTTGATCTCCTGGATCTCCTTGGCCAACTCGGTCCCCAGGGACGACATCAGCTTGGCCAGCTCGTCCTTGTCGACCTCCATTTTGGCTTCCCGGATACCCGCGGGCGCACGCTTCTTCGACCCGTGCGCCTTCCTGTAAGCCTCCGTGTCGGCCTTGTGGACGGGGCATGTTCGGTGGTCATGGTTGAAGCCTCGCTTCCTCCCATAACACACGAAACAGCCCTGAGGGTGAGCTCGTATGAACTCCCCAAAGGACAGCGGAGGGTCGCCAATGCGGCGAGGGTCCCTCTTCTCCTGCTTCCTCCAACCCTGCTGCAGGGGCTTCCAGTTTCCCGGTTTGCTCCCCGCGCTCAGGTTCCTGGCCACGAAGGCACAAACGGCCACTTCGGCGGGCTCATCGTCGTCGTCATCGTCGACGAGAGTCTCATCGCCGCCGGCTCCCGCTGGGTCCATGGCATCTTCCCCGCCAGGTCCCTCGCCAACGTAGTTGACGTCGCGGTCGCCGGGCCTCAACCCGCGGGTGTGGTGGAGGTTTCGGTACTCCTTGAGTACTTCCTCGCCAACCCACTCCAGGATCTCGTCGCAGCTCATCCGCGCCGGGATGGGCTGCAGACGGATGGTCTGGCCGCTCAACTCACAATCGTCAAGGCGCCACATCGCGGTCTTCTCGCGATCGCCCGAGACGGTGATGAGAAGAGCGTTCCGCAGGGAGTGCCGTTTGACGTCCCGGGCCACGTTCTTCTTCGCCCAAGCCACCACGTTCGTATGATACTCCTTGGGGAGCATCATCTTGACCGTGTGGTTGAACTTGGCCCTCTTGGATTCCTCCTTGGTGACCCTCTTGATCCATGCTTCCGGCAGCATGGAGAGCAGGCGAGCCTGCTCGTCACCCTCGTTCCAATCCTCCACGTTGCGGCGGAAGAGGGTGTATTTCCCTCAGAAGTCTCGCCACTCTCGTAGGCGGATCTCCCCTCCATCATGCTCAAGCTTGACGGACTTCCAGCGCTTGGCCGCCACCTGCGGAGCGTCCACCCGCTCCTGCTCGTTGAGCCACTTCTTGGCTTCCTTGAAGGTTTTGATTTCCCCCTCCTTAGTCGCCATGAAGTATAGCTCTCCGAGCACTTCCGGCAGGCGGTACCTGAACCGTTTGAAGACATACTTCTCCGCATCAGCGGGAGGCAGGTCTTCAGTGACGGTCAGCCCCCAATCGTCCAGCTTCTCCAAGAAGCGGTTGAGGTTGAGGGGGTTGCCGTCGTACATGGGGGGCCTGATGTCCTTCAAGTCTTCCCACACGGCGGCATCCGCGGCCTTAGAGACCATGAACGCCGGCCGCGAGGTCGACCGAGGTTCCCATCGGCCTCGCCCACGGACTCCCACGGCCGCCACGTCCATCTCCTCCATGGAACCCCTGTGGCTACGCCGCGGTTCCTCCACGTACGCTGAACCAAAGTGTTCACGCCGTACTGCATCCATGTACGCATCCTCATCACGGCGCCATCGGCTGCGTTCAGCGGCCTCCCGTCGTACACCACGCGGCAGGCTGATGTCGAACTCCTCCAGGTCCAGGTCCAGGTCCTCACCTTCGCCGACATCCCACTCCACGTCTCCTCTGGGGACCTCGTCCCTGAGTCCACCATAACGTCCTCCAGCCATTGGGATTGGCACCGGGGCTGGTGCCGGGCGTCGGGGGCGTACTGGTGTCCGCGGTGGAGCACGGCGGTTGCGGTACTCCGCGCTGAGCCACTCATCACGCCATTCCTCACTGCCACTGCCGGGCGGCACGCGCTCGTTGCGGCGGCCCGCGCTGTGGTGAGAGGGGGCGGTGAGAGAGGGGGCACTGGCGCTGGGGCGACTCCTGGGGGCTCTGCCGGGGGCGTGGGGTCTGCCCTGGACCTGGTCCGGGTCCCCAGCCGTCGTCCGACGAGCCAGACTCCAGGGGTGGGTGGTCGCTGCCGACGCTCCCACGGGCCTCCAGCGCGTCCAGCCTCTCCTGCAGGCCGCTGACGACATTGGTCAGCGACTTGGTCTCCGCCCTGGCGATGTCCAGCTCCTTCTGCGCGCGCGCGGCGACCCTGGAGATGCGAGCCATCTCGCCCTTGCCCGTGTCTACCTCCAGCTCGAGCAACTGGACCCTCCTGCGGAGGTAGACAATCCACCGCCAGGTGGTATCCGGGTCGCCGTTCCCTGGTGGGTCGTCGGGGTCCCCAGGGGGTCCTCCAGGAGGGCCTCTGCCGGGTCTGCCCGGTCCAGGGGGTCCTCCCCCGCCCGGTGGTCTGCCTCCAGGGGGTCCGCTTGGTGGGCGTCCTCCAGGGGGTCCTGATGGTCCTCCGCCAGGGGGTCCCGGTGGGTCTCCGCCGGGTCGCCTCGGTGGGTCCGAGGATGGGCGTCTCTTCGTGATGCCGAAGTCCATGTCGTCATCCTCGCCCATGTCGCCCCACCTGGGCGTCTCGGTCTCGGAAGGCTCCGAGCTCCGGTAGGGAGGAGGGAGATCCTCATCCTCACCTTCCGGTTCCATGGGGACGTCTCCGCCTCCTCCGCCCGTCCAAGCCATCACTTGGCGATGTCGGCGGCCTCGTTCATCCCCGTCACTGGCGGTGAAGTAGGGGTCACTGTCGTGGGGGTGTCCACCCGCTGGCCTCCGCGGCCTCTCGGGGGTCTTCCCTTTGCCCTTCCTCCGTCGACGGGCGGTGGGGCCACTGCTCCCACTGCTGCCCGTGTCGGCCTCGTCCAGCGCCATCCTGGAGGAGGCGTCCCCTTCGAAAAGATTTCGAAGGGTCTCCACCCGTGATCCTCCCGGGTGAGTCTCGCGGCGGAGTTTGGCCTCTGCCTCCTCCATTGCGGCGGCGGTGGTTGCGGCAGCTCGCGCTTCGGCTTCCTCCGAGCACGAGCCGCCTCGGCTTCCCGGGCCTGCTGCAGCCGCGCCTTCTGCGCTTCCAACGCCGCCAGCTCCGTCTCCGTCTTGGCCTTCTCCTCAGCGACCTTCCGTCGCGCGGCCTCGATGGCTTCCATCTTGGCGGCGTCCTCCTGGGCCTTAGCCGTTGCTTCGGCGTGGGCCCTTTCCTCCGCCTCCTTCTTTGCCCTCTCTTTGGCAAGCGCCTCTTCCAGCGCCTTCACCTCGGCCTCCTTGCAGGCAATGGCCTCCTGCGTCTGGCGGGCTTCCTCGTCGGTTGCCCTGATCCGGGCAGCCACTGCCTCATGGGCGGCCGCAGCCGTGAGACCGGCCGCGATGGCTGCCACTTTCGAGGCGTGGTAGTCCATGCCTCTGCCCCACTCGGTGGCCTCCTCATGGGCGATGCCGACGGCGCCCTCCACGGCAGCGTTCTGCTGCGTGGCCCGTTGCCGGGCAACCCGAAGGTTGCAGGGCGCCCCACAGACGCGCTCACAGGCGCGCGCCACGTCCCTGTTGGCGGGAACGGCGCTGCTGCTGGAGCTGGCCTGGTCGGCTGGCATCCTCCCGCGGTGGGCCGACTCCACGTCGCTGCTGGGGCCTGCTGGGGCCTGCTGGGGCCTCAGGAGCAGCTGACCGGGCTTGGCCCTGGTCTGCTTGGCGACTTCCATGAAGTCACCAAGGGTGGCGTGGCCGGGGTGGTGACCACCATTGGCCCGTTGGGGACTGGGGGCTGGGGTTCCGCCCTTGGCGCCTTGGGCGGCTTCGGCGGCCAGGGACTCCTGGTACTCCCGCCACTTCCGGTCCCGCTTCTTGTCCCCGGCGGACCGCTTCTCCTTCGCCGGAGACGCGCTGCTGCTGCCCTGCAGCCTGCGCTCGCTCCCCGGTTCCGGGAACTTCTTCTCGATCATGTCCCACAGGGAGACATTGATCGAGGCCCCCGACGGGTACTCGTTGGGGGTCTCGTCCTCCTCGATCCCGTCGGGGCGCAGCCCTTCGCCGGGCCTGTCCGGCCGGGTCCACATCCTCCAGCGCTTGCGGCGGAAGCGCCACTCGTAGCCTTCCGCCCGCAGCCACTCCTCCACTGCCCGCAGGCGGTCCTCCCCCATGTCCTCGCGGAGCTCGAAGCTCCCGGGCATGCCGCCTTCACACTGGGGGTGGCTGTGGCGGTAGTGCTGGTCCCAAACCAACCCACGCAGCAGGCGTGCCGCATGGGGATGGGGCCGCGGCCACAACCTACCCGCTTCCTGCCAGTTTACCATGGCAGCGGGGGCGTAGTTGGTCTTGAGGTCCTGGGTATGCACTCGTTCAACTCAACGAACTGGTGGTGATTGTTGAGGCGGGTGCTGCAGCACTGGATTGGAAGTGCGGCTGGTGCTGGTCAGCCGGTGGTTGTGGAGGTGGTTGACGCGGCCTTGCTGGTCGGCCGATGGGACACCGGGCCGGCCGATTAGGCTGATGCAGGAGTCCTGGTCTGTGCACCTCTTTCACGGTCGCTGCGCGGTCAGGGCGATGCTCTGGACGGCGCTGCGGGCTCTGTGACGAACTCGGCGCTGTCGCTGGGCGGCGCTGCGAGCCGCTGCGCTGCGCTGCGAGCTGCTGCGCTGCGCTGCGAGCTGCTAGCTGCGAGCTGCTGCGACGCGCTACTCGGGGTTGGGGGCCCCGAGTGGCACGCGAGGGTTGGGTAACCCCGCGGCGGTGAAACGCTTTTGACGCATTCCCGTGGGGGGCCGGCCACGGGACGCTGCGGGACACGCACAAGTGAGCAGGCAGGCAAAGCACTACGCTCACAGGGGCATCAATGCGCTCATGTCATGTGACAAAGCGCTTCAGAATCCTTGCCACTCTGAAATGAGGGAACGAAAGTATGTACAGCAACACATCAGGATATGTACACATGGGGTTAAGACTGGACTGAGGTAAGGGCATCACAGGACAATAGACACTCAGTCCTAACTCATATCCCAATCCCAGGTCCGACCCTCTCAGTGGCTGGTGGGGGCGGGGGCTCAAACACAACCCATGCCCTGCTCAGTCCGGACCCTGAAACCCTGCCATTGGGAGAGGTGTCCCGCCTGACCACAAGCGAGTTCCTGCGAACCAAGGAGCTCCGAGGCCAACCGACAGTGGCTCCCTATGCTCCCTAAATGGCAGGTCCCAACTCCCCTCCGAGCCAGAGATATGGCCCCGCCATTATCACCCAGGAGTTGGTAGCTGAAAATGGGCTGTTTCAGCCCAAACTGATATTAACTCAAAAATCCCCGAAATTGACCTCTCGTCCGGACCCGCCAGAGGTGGGGACGAGGCAACTGACCCTATGCCCTTCGAGTATGAACTCTCTGGAGCCCTCATCCAACCTGGTTCCCTCTGAGGTCCCGGCATCAGGGCAACACGGATGAGTCAAGTGGGGTCATGATGCCAAAATCACCAAAATTGGCGTCATTCCCACGCGTGGCTCACCCGGCCAGGGTAAGGCCAATGGCTCACAGGATAGGAGACAGGATCTAGGACTTATATCTGAGTGTACAACTTTGATTCAGGTCCGGGCTCATTGTGGTCAGAGAGAAATGGGGCCGCCAATTGACCACACGGAAGGGGGAAATTGGGGTCCCAAAATTGGGTCATTTTGGCTGCTTGAAATGAGCCAAAATTTAGTGTGCTCCCAATAGTATATCTCCACGCCGGCTTGGAGATCGGATCTGCCATTCCATACGCGATCCACCGGGAGTCCAACTGAGACTCCCATGCCCTTGGCTCGCAAGGATCTTCATGCCACTAGGCGTGGTGACGATCCCAATAGGGTCCACAAATGCCAAAATGGCAAAACTGCCCACACTCACTTTGGGCTAGCGCCTTAACGAAGGTTGCTCCGCTTCGCCCACGTGGTGTGTGAACCATGGGGACCAATATCCATATCACCCATGTCATATATGGTCCATTGGTCCATGCGTCCGGCGTGCACGAGGGTTAGAACATAGTGCACGGCGGGCAGCAAAAGTGGAAAATTGCTCAAAATGGCCAAAAATGCGCACACTCATGGTTGGGGCAAATGAGGCACATGCCCGACTCGGACTAGAGTGTGCCATAGGATTGGTGTCAAGTCATGTTGGTCCAACAAATTGTTTGGGCGTCGCCCAACTCCTCCGATATTGGGAATGGCAGGGTCGCCAAGTGAGCCCATGATTTGGGATAGTCCCAAATCGCCAACATCGCGGCCACGGTATGCCAAGCCTAAGAGGAGTTATTCGCTGGGTCCAAGATATGTTGGGCACCGAAGTATGTACCCCCATATCATACTTGGGTCATGATGTCAATTGAGCGCAACGTTGAGATACACGGTCGCCACTTGACATCATGACGGGCCAAAAATGGCAAAATTGGCACAAGCACACACAAAAGTGCCTTGAAGGGTGCATAATTATATTATAATATCTTCGGCTTGGATCGTGCAATCACTTAATCCTTCTACACACAATGACTTGACACCAATGACCTTCGATTCCACATATGTGCTCCACTTGGGGCGCCTTGAAAGGTCACGAGCGCTACTTCCCAAGTGGGCACATGAAATTATGGAAAATTGTAAAACACACACCTTGCTCCCAACACATCGCTTCGGGTTCACCACACAAGCTTCCCTTCACGAAAGTTAGGCTCGCAATTGATGGTAGGGAGTATGGAGAAGAGGCTTGCACAATATGAGGTGCATTGGCAAGTTCGGCTTGGAGCAATGGACCCGCCAAATGGGCACGCAACACAACACATGGCACATACCACATATTGCCCAAAAAGGTAGCTCCCACCACGATATGTCATGCCCCTCCAAGGGCATAACTTTGTGTCAATCGCTCATAGGAACTCAAGGAGAGTTCCTATGCAACACCAACACTTGCGCGCTACACTCGAAAGTTATCTTAACGCACGCAATATCATGGCCAATGAGTTGTAACGCAAACTCTACCCTCTTGACCATGATCCATTACACTAGCGCGCACGTGTGGGGACGCAAGGCATATAATGCCTCCTAAATTAAGTCGGGAGTATTGTGAATACATCCCACGTTTCCTTATTGTCATTCCTCGCAAGCAACACGAGATATGACCTTCACAAGTGGCCTCACGAATCAGCTTTGTTTTGCCCATATCTTTAAGACAAATGGAGGGCAGGATAAAAGGAAAGTTGATTCGTGCATAGGGAAGCACGTAGGTCCACTCGAAAGAGGTCAAATCAAGTGCGGGGATGTCGAAGTCGAGAATCCGATTTCGACATCTTGAAAAATTCGGATTAAGGTTGCGAGTGTAAGATGTGAAAATTGCGGAAGCGTCCATGCAGTTCCTGAAGGCTTTGGAGCCTTCGTGACGGATTGCGTTAAAATTTCCATTATAAACAGTTAAACTGGCGGATACGGTAAAGTCGCGATCCAACCGCCAGCAGTCAAAACAGTGAATATCAGAACGAAAGCGTAAAAATTGACGGAAACAATATGAAAATAAAACCCTGTTGATTCCTGATGTTCTGGTATACAAATCCCCGCTGGCGGTGCATCAGTTGCCGATGCGGGGCTTTACGGCACGGAACGGAGCGTCAACGGGCGTCCATGGGGTTAGTGGACCGGAGACCGGTTGTATGCCGTAACCTAGCCATGGGGTTCTGGGTACCGCTTCACTACGAAGGAGACCTAAGGTGCAGGAGCTTAGTTCCCGTGGGGCCCAGATGGAGGCTCACATCGACGATGTATGCCTCGGGACCAATACCCAGGAAGATCACCTAATCCTCTTGGGTGAGTTCTTTGCGGTCTGCCAGAAGAACCACACACGACTCAAGCTGGAGAAGTGTGAGTTCATGCAGGAGACCATGCAGTACCTGGGGTTTGACGTTGGCTATGGGTGGTGGACCCCAGCGGCCTCTAAGGCCAAACCCCTGATGGATGCTAAGGTACGACACGAAGACCCGGAGAAAGGACTTCATGATGTACGCAGTTTCATTGGGGCGTGCAACTTCTATCGCCGCCATATCAAAACCTTCACCTACACCAGCGCCATTCTGACGGACTTGATTAAGAAGAGTACTACTTGGCGCTGGGGCCCACAAGAGCAACAAGCGTTTGACGAGCTCAAAGACAAGGTGGCCAACGCTAAGTGCTTGGGCGTGCGTAGGGCACAAGGGGAGATTATCCTGATGACCGACGCCAGCAATGTGGGCGGTGGTGGAACGTTGTTCCAATGGCAATCACTAGAGAAGGAGGAGTTCGACTCGGCCATTTCCCAACGGGGGACGGAAGGTCTCAACCGAGATGGAACCCTCAAGCACAGCTACCCTGATGACAAGTGGGTCCTAGTACCTCTGGGCCACTGGAACTGGAAGTGGAACCAGGCCAGGGGGAACTACTCCACCTACGAGCAGGAATTGCTCGCGGGTATGCTGGTGCTATCCTCACAAGCACGACTGTTGGGGAGTAACCCTGTGGTCTGGCTGTGCGACCAAGAACCGGTCCGCAGTTTCCAGAAGGGCCCCCCACCTGAGAAGGCCAAGCTACGGCGCTGGTGGACCTACCTCAGTCAACTACAGCTGACGGTACACCATATCCAGGGAGTGAAGAACGAGTGTGCAGACTACATCAGCCGCAACAACTTCGACGCCCTGATTGCTGCCCGGTCTGAAGCGCTGGCTAAGGAGGCGTTCAGCCGTATGGACGTCCACTTGGACTTCAACATGACGATGATACGTCCCCTGGAAGGACTCCAACAATCGGAGTACCTGAAGGAGTTTGGGGATATCTACAAGCGCCTGGAGAAACGCCTTGAACCCCTCCTGGTCAACCAAGATCAGTGGAAGAGGGACAAGACCTACCTCTGGCACGAGGACCGCATCGTGGTGCCTAGTGACAGAGTCCCAGCGCTGCTGAAGTGGACCCACATGTCCAGCGGTCATTTGGGTGCTGACCGTACCCTGAGGCTGTTCAAGCAGTGGTTCCACACTACGTGTACTGACGACCAACTGCGGAAAACCCTCCAGCCTATCGTAGACAAGTGCCCGTGCAGGTCCTGCAAACCAGGGGATATCGAGGACAGAGGTCTCTACTCGACCCTGCCCATCCCTCACTGTGCTAACAGTGTTCTATACGTGGACTACACGGAGATGCCGAAGTTCAGGGGCTATGACTTCGCCCTCGTGGTGACCTGTGGGTTGACCAGGTTTACCAGGGTGTTCCCATGTACCAAGCACATTACCCGGGAGGAGACTATCAAGATACTCCTGGAGGAGTGGTTTTGTGTCTATGGGGCGCCCAAGGAGATCAACTCCGATGAGGACGTACGAGTACGCTCAGATACCGGTTGGTACAAGAGGGTCTTGTGATTCCCCAATGTCCAGGTGTCTACGGGGATTCCCTACTCGCACACGAGCAACCCCCTATGTGAGCGACAGATCCGTGTCCTCAAGGAGAATGTAAGGATATGGTGCAAAACTGAACGCACCAGAGACTGGGTGAGACTACTCCCCGTCATATCTTTGATGATGAACTCCCAAGAGAGTTCGGCTACTGGCTACTCGCCCCATGAGCTATTCCTAGGGCGCCCGGCATGGTTCCTACATGCCCCCTATCGAGAGGACACCCATTCTTCTGTGGCTGAATGGGTCCAAGAGCAACAAGCGAAGGTGGACAAGGCCAAGGCTATGCTCCAGAGAGTGAGGGAGCGTCAGTGGAACAAGAAGAACAAGCACCGAGTACCGGCCACCTACCAAGAGGGGGACTGGGTGCTGGTGCACCACAGTCGACTACCTGCCTGGCCACGCTCTACCAGCGATGACCCATACTTCGGGTCGTACAAGATTCTACCAGTGGATGGACACCGTATCACCGTGCGGTGTTCTCCCTGTCTAGGGGGGACCCTGGTGTGCGCTGCTCAACACCTGAAGCGCTACTATGATCCTGAAGACCTCTCTGGGGAGGAGTGGGAGCTGAACGACGAGGAAATCGCCGCCCTAGACCTACAACGGGCTGCCAGCCCTATGGAAGTTGAAGGGGAACTCCCCGACATGAACGCCCAGGAGATGGCTAAGGAGGGCTTCTACCTGTTGAAGTCTGTCCTAGGCCACCGCTATCGCCAGGGTTGGCGCTTCCCCACCCTCTGGGAAGGGTTTGGAGTCGAAGAGGACACCTGGGAGCCCTTCTCTGCGTTTGTTCTACCTGAGGGACGCCTAAACTCAGTTCTGGTTGACTAATTATCCCAGAACAACCTTGGTGAGTTGCTGAGGCTCGCTGAGACGCTTGCCTCCAAGACTAAAGCTAGGGACTGAACCTTACCCCTAAGTGTGCTACGTATGTCTGTGTGTGTCTCACTTCTCTCCCGGGCGTGGCTCCCGGAGACCGGGCTTCGCTGATGTCGGACCGAAGGTCCTAGTCAGGTACTGGTACCACTCCTATGGCGCCCAATTTCTGTGCTGGCGCCTATCCTCTGGGGAAGACAGCAAAAGCCCTACCTACTAGAGGGGAGGGGTGGCCAAGTGTGCTAAGGGCATTCAAAACGCCCATTTTTGCTAAAGGCCAAAAGCTAACGCACTCCCCTGCCCACGAGGAAAAGCACACGGGACAGGAGACACCACTACACTACACACCCTACCTACAGTGGCACCATCCTGGTGGGCGAGCACTTCTGCAACTGGCCCAAGCCCCCACTCAGGACTACCACTCCTACACGCACTCTCTACTGGGTGGTGTTGAAGATCAAGTCGCGAGTCCTAATGACCCTCCTGTGAAGAAGACAAGAAAACACAGCGCTGCTAAGCAACTGTGGCCTAACAGGGGACGCCACAACGCGTTTCCCCTGCTAGGGCTTGGAGGGAAGGGGTGCTCTTGTTGCGTGCACAGCGTGGATGTCGATGAAGTCGAACTGCCCTCGCCACTCCTGGCAGAGGTGCAGTCAATTGTTTGTGTGATCAGCGCCCTTTTTTAGCAGGGCTAGAAAAAAAATGGTATGCTGCTGCACCAATCACCCTACCTGCCGACCTGTAAAGCAAATGCAAATGAAGGGGTGTTTGCGGCTGAGGAACCAAGCCACACTCCACGTATTATACGCTTCTCAGTGTGACCTATAATACACTGTCCTCAAACATTCCCTGTCAAGCAAGCAAGCGTTAAGAGACTCCTCAGGTTCTTTTCAAGAACGTACCGAGGAGCCCCTGGGTAACCTAAACAAGGTTTACCGTGGGCATTTCGCGTGGCCTACCCTTTAACGCGTGTGTGAATGCACGAGCATGCACGAGTGTACGATCCGGCTTTGGCAAACCTGCCAATCTGAACCCCAATCACGAATTCCACCATGGGGTGGCCCCACCTGGGCTTACTCACCTTAGCTACCGCTGGAGAGTGAAGCAAGGTGAGGAGAAGAACGAGGCGCAAGCGAAAAACGTTGCTATGCACTTGTGTTTATGTCTAATCACCCTGATCTGACCTCTAAACATCTGCAATCTTTCTAATCTAGCCCCCTATCGTTTGTTAGCGCTGCTACAAGACTCGTTCACGGAGACACGAGACGAGCAATGCGTATGCTGCATACGAGACGAGCACACCTGTGGTTTATACCTGATTCATTGAAGTCTTTTCGTTGATTTTCGAATTCTTGGATTTTTGATTCTTCTATCAGTGTGGGTGGAATCTGTATGTTTATTTATTAATGTGTGTCTCGTCATTTTCCGAGTCTACGTGAGACATACGTTTATAATCTCATTGTTTCTGCCTTCTTCGGCGCTTTGATAGGCGCCGCTCCTGCGCGCAGCCTTTTTATGCGTAGGAATTTCTTGATTTAACAAATCGAGAGATGACTATAATTTTTATAAAAATGTGCTTCTGTTGCACAATTGGATTCTGCTCAGGTGTGTTGTCTTAGAAAAATTCTAGGCCGTCATTTGACGGATTTAGGTGTTGTCGCTTTGCGTTTGCGTGTATTAGTCCATAATTCTCCCATTCCTGTCTGTACAGATACCCACGCGCAGCCTCGCTGAGTAGGCCGTGATCGGGCCAAAGCGCAGCAGCCTGGAGAGACTGAGCAGAACCCAAGACCCCATCAAGGGGCAATTTAATTTTTTTAACGACTTCTGTCGCCCTAAGACAGGTCACAGGTCGCCAGCAGGTTTACGAGAACCCGTGCGAGTGTGTATATTGTGTCTTGCTTTGGGTTTATGTCGCGCTGCGTTTTGGAGGGAGGGATGCACATGCACATTGTTTTGGCATGCTCCCAGCCTAACCCAACCAAGCCACAGGAATCCCGGCAGCGCCATGAGCGCTGAGCTTTCTGTAGGAAATGTCACGAACAAAGCAGCAAAAAGACGCCAGCCATGGTGAGCGTCCATTTTTCTGTGTGAGCGAGCCTATAGGTATTTTAAAGTAGATGTGGAAACCAAGGAAATGCCAAGAAAAAATCCCTCTTTCCTGAAAATGCGACAGTGGTGGCCACCACAGCACAAGGGGGGAGTAAGAAAAAGTGCTTTTCCAATGCTTTGAGGCATGGTCCAGTTGTATTAGAGATGCACTGAGCACACAGGCATTTCAATCTTAGTATTGGCCAAACCAAAAGTGGTGATAACACATTTTGACCTATGGAACCAAACATCAAATCAGGCTATGGAGTGGATCAATGTGAGGCAATTCATCGTTTCCTGAGTCGACTGAGAACTGACATATCCAGGGCAGAGCCTATGAGTTTATCTATGTTTTCTCATGAATTTCTAGGTGTCCTAGTGGTATGCACCCTAGGGGGCTGGGCACCTCTTTTTGAGAGGTCCTGGGTTCAATTCCCAGTCAGCCTAGCTAAGTAGGAAGATCCCATGTGACATGGCAGTGACCTCATTGCCACATGCCCTGCCACCTCAGCACATATGGGACCGAAAACAAAGAGTGCACATCTCCTGAGATGGCACTATGGAGATTGAGTGACCATGGGGCAGTTTTCCAACTCTTTTTCCAAAACATTTCAGCTATCTTTGTGAATATGCAATCCAATTCAACCTGAGTTGCAGTTTCTGTGAATATGCTTTCATCTTCCACTGTTTACACTGCAGCCCTCCATGATTTGATCCTGATTCTCTTCTACTTGCTTATCTCCGGCTTGGGCTATCCTGGATTGATTGTATTTCAGCAACTAAAACATTTTCATCTTCAAAAACAAGCAGCAGGAAACCGTACACCAGTAGGAAGCAGCAGGAGAGGCACAAACACAGTGTTGAAATCACTATAAACCTTTCTAGTTCTAACAGGGACGCTCTGGGGGATCAACGGACTTGGTGTGCTGGGTACGTATTTGTCTTGGGGGACGAGAATTCCCCGGGAGCCGCCTGTCACATGGAGAGGTTCAGGTCTAGTTTTGCCTGCTGGTAGAGGACGCGGTCCACTGCACGGTAGTACGTCCACCATTTGTGTGTTTTGTGCTCGCCTCCGGGCTTGAGTGGGCCTGTTCGTCTTGGTCTGCGTCTTTGGAGAAGATCGGGGGCACGTGCAGCACTTTGTGCTATACTTTCTGAGTGTCTATTTTTTTTCGACTGATGAGGGCCTAGTGTTGGGCCGAAACCGGTCTCGTTTTTTGGCTTTGTTTGTGGACGCTTGCATGTGAGCCGTGTGTGAAGTAGCCTGTGACCACCGCTGATTTTCTGATTGAGGACCCCTTCTCAGGATTTTCCGGCGAGGACAAGCTCAAAGCTCATCCCAAAAAATTCCAAAAAAATTCCAAAAACGGGCGATGTCTGGTGGCTTTGGGTGGCAGGTCGTTGCACCGTGTCCGCGTCACCTCCACATGCGCAGTGTCTGTCAGTAGCACAGGTTGATGCGTGAGTCCGTCGAGCCTGCTTGGGGAGGTTGGTGTGAGGGTTGGCCCCGTAGGGAGGCTGTGAGGTCCTGCAGGCCCAGGTGCTGCATGGTTACTTTCAGAGCTGTGTCCTCCGGAGTGGGCCGCCCCCCGCAGTCATCCATTGTGGGGGCGGCGTTGGAGTCTCCGATGATGACGGTTGGGCCCATAATGGCGAGTTGCCTGTAGGCTTCAATGAGGTGCCTGAGGAAGGTGTGCGTGGCGTCGCCGAATGAGACATGCACGTTGATCACGTCCAGCTGTCAGGCCAGGCCCACTAGTTTGTGTGCCGCCAGACGGCTCTCGATGCCCAGGTGATGGTGGACATGAACTTGGATCTCCCCTTTGTGGGATATGGGCACGCCTTTCACCCAGGTAGTGCGGTATTGGTACCCTGTTCTGGTGAGTATGGGGGTGAAGTCCGGGCCGCTCGTGTGGCTTTTGAGAGCTTTTTTCTGCCATGGCATGGTGTCAGCATCACATCCTGCCATGACAGGTATGTCTCGTAGGTCTGGCAGCTTGGCTGTGTCGTACACGACGCCTGGTTTGTTTAGGGACATCAGGGTGACCAGTGCGGCGGTGATCTCGTCGTTCCGTGCCCTGTTGGTCCGTTTTGCATGTCGTGCCTGGCGGGCTAAGAGTCATTGTCCCAGGCGCAGTGGGTGGCTCATTGCCGCTGCCACCCGCTGCTCCTCAGGCATGTTGGGTTCCTCCAGTCATGCTGCAGGCACATCACCGGTCCAGACGGCTCCGGGTGCCACCTGATTTTCTAGTGTACGGAGTTGTAGCGGTCACTCCGGGAATGGTCTGTCATCGCAGAGCTCGAAGGTTGACGCCTCTGCTTTCTCGTATCATTTCCACAGGGCTTGGCATGCAATTTCGAGTTGCAGAGCGCCGTTGCCTGATATTGCCAGCCTATACTCCACCGTGCCCCGGAACCGGACCCACCGCTTGGGTTGCCCTTTTAGCGTGGCGCCGAATACATCTTGAACTTCCGCACCGTCAGGGTACTCTGTATGCATTGTGTTGCCTTCTTTTCGCGTGTAGAATGGGCACCTTTGGGGCTTTGGCTTGGGTTCGGGCGAGGGCGGTGCTGCTTTGGGTACTGTGTTAGGTCTCTTGGCCCATCAGGCCGGTGCCCCTGCTCCCTCAGGCCCAGGCCGTGCTTTGGGTCGCGCCCGCTTGGGTGCTGGATTTGGGGCTTGTTTGGGAACGTTGCATCCTTGAAAAATGCTATACGTTGGTCTGTGGCCCTCGCTGCGCCGGTGCATGCCCGGCAGCTTGTTTGCTTGGGCTTGTAGGTTGGTGGTGCGGAGATTGAGGATCTGTTCCGTGTCCGCCGGCCATGACATGGAGCGCTGTGCCTGTGTTATCCCGTGCCGGCGTACATAAGCGGCAGAGCTGCGGTTCAGGGTGAGCCAAGTTGTGGATAGCGGAGTGTCGGTGGCTGGGGCATCCAGTGTCTGGTGCATAGCCGTTTTGAGCGCCAGCCAGTGCGCCAGGGGGTGCCCGGTGTTGTTGAAGCAGGTCACAACCCTACCCTAGCATATTCCTCTTAAGGGATCATTATATGGCCCTATATATGGGATATATATGGGATAGTGTATATTATATTCCATTTCCCTGTTAGGAACATAGGATATGGGATAGATAAGGCAATCTTGGGTGTGTGGTAGTTATATCAATTAGTGGATGTTAGGGTGGATTTCTCATATGTGCATTTCAGGTATTTCATTGGCTATGTGTGTCATATCTGTTTGCAGGATACTATTGAATCAACACCATCGTTATGTCTTCTGTGCCAGGCAATGTTGCTGCCCAGGCCACTGGGACCTCTGCTCCTGAACACCCGGTCTGGTTTCAATGTAGCAGAGGTGAAAACCTTTCGTCTCTGTTGGGCGTTTGGCATCGCGGAAAGCGATCGGTCCGCGACATCGTGGACCAAATCCAAGTTAAAATCTCTTCCCCGGGAGGGATAGCTGAGGGTGTCCAGGTCCTCTCTCTCAGGACCTCCTCGGCCCTGACCCCATCGACCGTGCAGGGGCTGCAAAAGCGGGCCAGGCTGCAAGTGGCTACAAATCCCAAGTCTCCGAAATCCCCGAATGTTCCCATCAGGGCCCCCAAACCCCAAGATCCAGCAGGTGTACCTGGGATGGTTGGGGGGGAAATAGGACGCCACCCTCAGGGAGAGCTAAGAGGACCACAATTGCGTATTACAGGCTCCAGAACCGTTATTAGCGCCGGGAATTGGTCAATAATCGACTCATCTACTGGGGTGATCGAGCGTACGAACGCTGCACCCTCGCGCACTGCCGAGTGGGGTGCAATCGCTTCGCCAATGGGCCCCATTGTGGTCGACTCTGGCACTTTTCCGTCGCTAGGGGGGTTGCCAGAGTCTCAGGTCAGAAAAAACCTGTTTGCGGCAGGGCCCATCAGCCCTATTGCTGACCAACTCGACACTGAAAATCGACGAGTCAACTCGCTCACACCTGATCCCCATGGCCATCTGGGTCCTGCTTGTGAGGCCCTGGCCCTGATCCAGCAACTCCTGTCGGGGCCTAGGCAGAACCCCACTATGGTGGAATTGCCGCCCACTCCAATGGATGGATCGCGGCCGTTTTCCTCCCTGGTCAAGTAGTCTCCTTCCTGGGCAGCAAATCCTGATCCTCCAAGCGGATCCAGGCCACATCTTACGATCATCGAGGAATCCCCCACGCTAGTTGAGGGGGATGAGTGTGACCCTTGGTTCCCGCTGGCGTTGGGACAGGGGAACAAGGACGAGGAGGAGGAGAATGGAGTGCTGGAACGTCATGAACTCCATCATTCCCCTATTTCTGTTGCCTCGTTGCCTGCCCTGCCTGAACCTATGTCAGGGACCAGGGATCGCCCCATGCTTGTCGAAGAATCCCCAGCGGCCCACTACATCATGGTTGAGGACTCTCCGGCCCTTCAGTGCATTCTTGTGGAGGAATCCGCGGTGCCTATGTGCGGCGTCAAAGACCGCCCGTGTCTTTCATTGGAATCTCCGGAACCTACGGAGGACCAGGCCTGTACTACATCTCCAGTGCCTATGAGTGGCACAAAAGATTGCCCATCCCTAGTCTGTGCTTGGTGGCAGGGAATCTGGTGGGGGGGAGGCTCAGGAACCCGCCCAATAAACGTGAGCTCTCCCCCCTCAACTACATCTCCTATGAAGGACCCCCAACGACGGGTACTGCCCAATCTGGGGGGGGTCCAGATGTTGCAATGGGCTCGGAGCCTGTTTTTGCTTCCCATCCGAGAATCCAATCAGCTATGGTGGTTCATGAGTCACCAAAATTAATTGTTGTGGACGGGTCCCCACCGCCAGCGCGCGGCCTAATACTGTTGGTCCTGTTTCCCCTCCGCCGTCACCCCGCCCCCGCCAGGCGGCTTACATCGAGTGAGTGCACGGAATCCCGCACCTGATTTGACCATCCTGTGTTCGGGGTTCGGGGGGGGGGGCATTCCTCTAGTGGGGGGGCGCCTGCGCCTGTTGCTGCGGCCCCACATCGCCGTCTTGCCCTGCGGGGGGGCCCTCTGGTCCCTCTGTGGCAGGGGGGGCTGCTGGAGGAGGCGGTGGTGGGTCATTACCTCCTCGTTCGGGGGTGGTCCCTCGTTTCGACATTCTGTGGGCCCCGCTCACACATGGGGGGAGGCTGAACTCAAGCACACCTGTGGCTATCCCCGCTGTGTGGTGCACTATGAAACGTGCATCCAATCTCTGATGGCTCAGGTGCAGGACCTGCGAACTCAAAATCTAGAGTTGCACCGATCCCAGCAGGAACTTTCTCAGGCAGTAGCCTCTACCGCTGGCATCAGTCAGTTCTACGGGGACCAGATGACCCAAATCTTGTCCACGTTGGCTAACTCTGACGCGGTATTTCAAGGCTACCAACGGGAGTCTAAGGCAGTGGAGGCTAGTGTGTCGGATCATCTCAAAATGTCCAACAGCAACACGGCTAAATGCTTTAGCGTAGTGGAAACGCTCGCTACGAGTTACGCCGCCGTTGCATCTAGGATCGATGCGTGGGACCGCTGGTACTCCACGCCTGCAGAGCCCGATACGGTGGTCCCGCCCCCGCCATCGGCGCCTAAACACGTTCCTGATCCTGAGCCGGCGGCGCCTAGGGTGCCCATGGGCGCGCCATCCGGTCCATCTGGTGGTGGGTGTGTCCTTCCTATCTCCGTCCACCCATCTCAGGATTGCATCTACCATCCGAACGCTTGTCCAAATTCGGGCCGGCCGAGGAGGGGGGAGGAACACCACGAACACCCCGATCACCATAACCTACTTCGTGGAGGGGAACCGCCGAAAAGCAGAAGGAACCTGCTATCCCCGAGTGGAGGACGGCCCCTAAGGGGGAAGAACACCCCACAGAGCCTACGGCCCCGTGGACCAGTGCGGAGGAGAACACCTCTTCGTTGGGCAACATCAATCCCCTGACGAAAAATGTTTTCACTTCCCCCGAAAACCTTCATACACGTTCTCTCATCCTACGGAGACGTGTACAGTTTTACCAGTGAAGGTTGCACAAAGTGCAAGTGGAGGTGCACCCCCAACCATGGCTCCTCCCGCTTCCCACGCGTACCAAATGCCTATGGTGCAAAAAAGTTATACCAAAGCGGTGGAGGAGAGTGACATGCTTAAACCGCAATTTAATCGGCAGTTAGAGAGCTACGACGAGTGGGTGGAGAAGCTTCAACAATGGTTGCGGGTGTGTGATCCCATGTACAGAAAGGCCAACGAGGCAAAAATGATTTTGAGTACCTTGCTCTGATGGCTAAAAGGGATCATCAACGCACGAGTTGCCGAGGCCATGCACCACACACGAACGGCCCCCACGCTCAAAAAGTTTTGGGACTTCTTCAAACAAAGCTTCCACGAGTATGACCCCTCAAGGGCCAATGACAGGTGGCGAGCCCTCTCCCCCGGGGTGGCTAAAGGGCAAGTGACCCTCATCTACCTGGAAGATTTCTATGCTCGTTGGCAACGGTTGTTGCCTTCCAGCAACGAGACTCGCCCCAACGTGATCCGGGAGCAGCTCCTAAGTAAGCTCCCCTGGATCAAAGAGAAAGTGGTCAAAAGAGAGGCCAAGAATAGCCCGGACAGTTATGCGGTGGATTTTAGTGGCCTTGACCCTTCGCCGGGTCGCGCCCCATTCAAACAAGAACTCAGGAAATATACCGCTCAACGTTGCACTGCGGTTCCTGAAATTGTTTTTTATTCTGGGCCGGGGGTGATAGTTGATTGCAAAGACCCGTATCTACAGGAGTGGATCTTGCAACTCAACAACACACCTCACACACGCGGCTACACTATGAGAGTTGAGCAACATAGGCCTTGTTTGAAGCCTGAGGAAATCTACGCCCTTGCCCATAAAGGCGCATCGGAGAGGGAAGCTCCTGAATGCCTCAATAAGGGAGACAAGACGACTGTGACATACACTCATCGCCCTTCTCAAAGGAAAACCGCGGTCAATGCGGTTAATGCGGATGCTTTGGCAGACCCTATCACCTCCAGACCCGCTGACACCTCCGTCAACGCCGTGGGTCACTCTAAACCTCCTAAACCTCCGGCGAAGAAAACCGTCAACCCCGGGCCTAAACCGCCACCTTCCTTTTGGGTTCCGTGTTCCAAACATTGGAAAACACGTAAACAAACGGAGAAGCACATGTCTTGGATTGATTGAGGTGCCCCCAATAGCACCCTTTGGACTTGTAAGCCTCATTCTCCATGCAATGACACTCATTGAAGAGTTGCGAGTAAGTCTAAGGGTGGTAAGCTTAAGGGTGGTGGTGGCGATAAGGGTGGCGGTGGTGGTAAGGGTGGCGGCAGCAAGGGCGATAAGGGAGGAGAGGCGGCGCTGTACAGGCGCGGACGTTGGTAGGAGTGCCCGGAGGCGCCCCCTTCGAAAGAAGAAACCCTCGGGCACCACTTTGACACTACGGAGGCTCTGTTTCTATCGAGAGTCATGAAGGGGTATATAGTGACTAGTGAGGTTCAAACTGAACCCTCCGTTCAGGTTATTTTGCCCAATAAAGAATTTGAGGCTCTGTGTGTTTGGGTGGATTTTGGGTGCCAAGCGGTCGCCTTGGCCAACCCCAAAGTTTTTTTGAGACCAAATCTCTTCAAAAAATATGAATCTCCCCCACGGAGGCGCCTACTCCAAGCCGATAACAAGACGCCTCTGCCGCAGGGGGGTTGAGCAAATAGACGTCAAAATTCAATTTACGGGGTTTGTGGATGGTAGTGTTTTACTTCCTCGTGTTGACCAATATGGCGTGTCCCCGTACCTTGTCCCGAATTTACATTGGGAAATGGTTTTCGGGCACCCATGGGGTTAGGAACATTTTGTGACCCACTTTGCCCGTTTCAATTGTTTGTACTCTCACCATCCAGTGCACCCCCGCTTTTGGATTGAGGACTTCTGTGAAGCTCCACGAATCGGCAAGCTATTTTTGGTTTAACCCATTCATGGTAAAGTTTCACGTCAGTCTGTGTGGGGCATAACCGTTCAAATCATTGGGGGGCTCACACCTATGCACCTGGCCCCGGCAATTGTGGTTACGACCCCTGGTCGGGAACCGCCTAACCGTGTTGAGCCCGAGAAACACATATCCTATGCTTTGACCGCTTCCTGCGAGGCCCCTGTACAGGATCGGGCTTCTGCGTTGGAGCTCGTCGAATTTGCTCCCGAAACACTTGCCCGTGATGTTCTACCTGCACGGCCAGATGGGTCCGTTTTTGCACAGTCTGACTATGGCCTCACGCAATATTCGGATGCACGCGTCAAAAAACGATTTGGCAAAAGCCCCGATGTGGAGACCTTCAATAGGGTCCCTGGTATGGCTCAGGCTACTCGTTGGGTTTTGCCGCTCGAAGATTTCTTTTCCAGTCCCGCGGACCCCTCCCAATTGTATTGGATGTGCCCTCCCTATTATCGGTTTTTCGAGTATGTCCGGAAGGTTTGGCAAGAAAAACTACGAGCCATTGTCGTAGGGCCGGAATGGACACATAGAGAGTGGTGGAAGCCCCTTATGGAAATTACTTTACAAGGGTATCACCTTCCTGAGCCGGAGACTAAGGCCCGTCTCTATCAAAACGACCACCTCACACCCCTTCCTCAACGGGGTTGGTCTACGGTGGCGCTCCTCGTGGACGCTGGTGTTGCGGCGGAAAATGTGGCGGCCACTAAATGTCATGTGGCCTCCGCTTTGGCACCGGCTGTCTCTAACCCCAATACAGATGACGAGCCGGGCATGACCTCGGAGGAAAGGTCGGAGAATGAAAGGGTGTCTAACCATTTGGCGTCGGTGCGCACTCTCACATATCAAGCGACCCATAGAAAACTCCTCGCTCCCGTTACTCTTGACCCTACCACTTAAGATTTTGAGGCGCAAGAATGCGTGCATTCACGCATTGCGAAGAATGAGAAAGAATTGTTGGGTGGGAGGGCCACTACCGTTAAGCGCTACCGAAAAACTAATGGCGCCTAACAATTGTTGGCGGCTTCTCCTGTCGGTGGCGTTGTCACCACCCAAGCACCTATTGTGTCCTCTCAGGTGGAGCCCATGAGGAAACGCATCCTCGCGGACTATGAGCGGTATGTTTTTAGCGGGGAGGTTCGTTTCCGTCCGGGCCACGAACATCCTAAGGTCCGTGGTACGGAGCGGTTGGGGTTTGCTAAGCTTGACCTATACCCGAGCGCTAAACCAAATCTGTGAAACCTATACGGTTGGTGTGGGAGCCTGTCGCGGCGGAGCAAGAGATAGTGGAAGATTTTTTGGCTCGTGGCTGGGTTGAGCCGTGTCCTGCTTCTGAGTGGGCGTCCAACAGTTGTGCTGTGCCCAAAAAGGGGAAGGGAAAATGGCGCCTCGTTGTGGACTATCGCCAACTTAATGAGGCTACCTTGCCCGACGCACACCTCCTCCGCCTCATTGAATATATGTCCGAAAATCAATCCAAACACAAGATTTTCACTATTATCGACTTTAGTAAAGGGTTCCATCAAATTCCCCTTCACCCTGAGTCTCGGACTAAGACCGCCATGAATTTGGCAGGTAAGAGATACCAATGGCGTGTTATGCCTATGGGTATAAAGAATGGGCCCGCTATTTTTCAACGGGTCATGGTCCACGTCTTGAAGGGTTTGGATTGTGCGGACATATATATTGATGATATTATTATTTGTTCCTCCAGTGAGATGGAGGAGGAGCTATTGGCCAACCACGACCGCGACGTGCGTGCCGTGTTGGATAAGCTAAGGAAAGAGGAGTCCGGTGCTTCGGTTAGCAAGAGCGATTTCTTTGTTCGTTCGCTTGAGTTTTGTGGCCATGTTTTTGGCGCTTGAACGTTGGGAAAAACCGAATAATGTTCGGGAGCTCCGTGGGTTCTTGGGGCTCGCAAATCAGTTTTCGGGTTATGTCCAAAACTACGCCTCAATAGCTACCCCTTTGATTGAAATGTTGAAAAATTTGCCTAAGCATAAGAATGAGAAAAAGATAGGCCTAACATGGAATGCTTCGGCTAACGAGGCCTTTTTGGAGCTCAAGCGTGCTATCACGGATATTGTTCCCCTCCAACTGGCCGATCGGGATAAGGACTTTGTCCTCACCCCGGACGCTAGTAATTGGGCAGTGAGGGCGGCCCTACAACAGGAAGGTCCCGAAAGTGCTCTTCGCCCCCTTGCGTTTTTCTTCCGTAAATTGTCAGGCAGCCAAATGAATTGGAGCCCGCAGGAGAAAGAATGCTACGCCATAGTGGCGGGACTTCTAAAATGGCATGGTTGGGTGGGGAACTAGGGAGTGGAGGTCCGTACGGACCACTATAGCCTTGAAAATTGGGCTACAGAGTGACGCGTTCCCGTGGGGGGCCGGCCACGGGACGCTGCGGTGACACGCACAGGTGAGCAGGCAGGCAAGTCACTACGCTCACAAGGGCATCAATACGCCTGTGTCATGTGACAAAGCGTTTCAGAATCCTTGCCACTCTGCAAAGAGGGAACGAAAGTATGTACAGCAACACATCAGGATATGTACACATGGGGTTAAGACTGGACTGGGGTAAGGGCATCACAGGACCATAGACACTCAGTCCCAACTCATATCCCAATCCCAGGTCCGACCCTCTCAGTGGCTGATGGGGGCGGGGGCTCAAACACAACCCATGCCCTGCTCAGTCCGGACCCTGAAACCCTGCCGATAGGGGGGGTGTCCCGCCCAGCCACAGGCGAGTTCCTGGGAACCTAGTCGCTCCAAGGCCAACTGACAATGGCTTCTTATGCTCCCTTAATGGCAGGTCCCAACTCCACTCTGAGCCAGAGATATGGCCCCGCCATTATCACCCAGGAGTTGGTAGCTGAAAATGGGCTGTTTCAGCCCAAACTGAAATTAACTCCAAAATTCCCAAAACTGACCCCTCGTCTGGACCGGTCAGAGGTAGGGACGAGGCAACTGACCCTATGCTTTTCGAGTACAAACTCCCTGGAGCCCTCACCCAACCTGGTTCCCTCTGAGGTCCCGGCATCAGGGCAACACGGATGAGTCAAGTGGGGTCATGATGCCAAAATCACCAAAATTGGCGTCATTCCCACGCGTGGCTCGCCCGGCCAAGTTAAGGCCAATGGCTCACAGGGTAGGAGGCAGGACCTAGGACTCACATCTGAGTGTACAACCTGGATTTGGGTCCGGGCTCCCTATGGGCTTAGAGAAATGGGGCCGCCAATTGACCACACGGAAGGGGGAAATTGGGGTCCCAAAATTGGGTCATTTTGGCTGCCTGAAATGAGCCAAAATTCGGTGTGCTCCCAATAGTATATCTCCACGCCGGCTTGGAGATCGGATCGGCCATTCCATACGTGATCCACCGGGAGTCCAACGAAGACTCCCATGCCCTTGGCTCTCAAAGATCTCCATGCCACTTGGCGTGGTGACGGTCCCAATTGGGTCCACAAATGCAAAAAATGGCAGAATTGCCCATACTCAATTTGGCCTAGCGCCTTTACGAAGGCGGCTCCGCTTCGCCCACGTGGTGTGTGGACCATGGGGACGATTACCCATAACACCCATGTCATATATGGTCCATTGGTCCATGCGTCCGGCGTGCACGAAGGTTAGAACATGGGGCACGGCGGGCAGCAAAAGTGGAAAAATGTTCAAAATGGCCAAAATTGCGCACATCCATGGTTAGGGCAAATGAGGCACATGCCCGACTCGGACCGGAGTGTGCCATAGGATTGGTATCAAGTCATATTGGTCCAACATATCTTTTGGGCGTCGCCCAACTGCTCCGATATTGGGTATGGCAGGGTCGCCAAGTGAGCCCATGATTTGGGATAGTCCCAAATCGCCAACATGGCGGCCACGGTATGCCAAGCCTAAGAGGAGTTATTCGCCGGGTCCAAGATATGTTGGGCACCGAAGTATGTACCCTCATATCATACTTGGGTCATGATGTCAATTGAGCGCAACGTTGAGATACACGGTCGCCACTTGACATCATGACGGGCCAAAAACGGCAAAATTGGCACAAAGACAAACCAAAGTGCCTTGAAAGGCACACAATTATATTATAATATCTCCGGCTTGGATCGTGCAATCACTTAATCCTTCTAAACACAATGACTTGACACCATCGACCATCGATCCCACATATGTGCTCCACTTGGGGCGCCTTGAAAGGTTACGAGCGCTACTTCCCAAGTGGGCACATGAAAATATGGAAAATTGTAAAACACACACCTTGCTCCCAACGCATCGCTTCGGGATCACCACACAAGCTTCCCTTCACGAAGGTTAGGCTTGCAATTGATGGTAGGGAGTATGGAGAAGGGGCTTGCACAATATGAGGTCCATTGGCGGGCTTGGCTTGGAGTAATGGACCCGCCAAATGGGCACACAACACAACACATGGCACATACCACATATTGCCCAAAAATGTAGCTCCCACCACGATATGTCATGCCCCTCCAAGGGCATAACTTTGTGTCAATCGCTCATAGGAACTCAAGGAGAGTTCCTATGCCACACCAACACTTGCGCGCTACACTCGAAAGTTATCTGAACGCACGCAATATCATGGCCAAAGAGTTATAACGCAAACTCTACCCTCTTGACCATGATCCATTACACTAGCGCACACGTGTGGAGACGCAAGGCATATAATGCTTCCTAAATTACGTCGGGAGTATTGTGAATACATCCCACGTTTCCTTATCGTCAATACTCGCAAGCAACACGAGATATGACCTTCACAAGTGGCCTCACGAATCAACTTTGTTTTGCCCATATCTTTAAGACAAAGGGAGGGCAGGATAAAAGGGAAGTTGATTCGTGCATACGGAAGCACATAGGTCCACTCGAAAGAGGTCAAATCAAGTGCGGGGATGTCGAAGTCGAAAATCCGATTTCGACATCCTGAAAAATTCGGATTAAGGTTGCGAGTATTAATTATGAAAATTGCGGAAGCATCCATGCAGTTCCTGGCGACTTTGGAGCCTTCGTGACGGATAGCGTTAAAATTTCCATTATAAACAGTTAAACTGGCGGTTACGGTAAAGTCGCGAACCAACCGCCAGCAGTCAAAACAGTGAGTATCGGAACGGAAGCATAAAAATTGACGGAAACAATATGAAAATAAAACCCTGTTGATTCCTGATATTCTGATACACAAATCTCCGCTGGCGGTGCATCGGTTGCCGATGCGGGGCTTCACGGCACGGAACACGCCGTGCATGGGGTTAGTGGACCGGAGACCGGTTGTATGCCGTAACCTGGCCATGGGGTTCTGGGTACCGCTTCACCCCCCTCCTTAGAGCAAACCCTGGGGGGGCTCGATAACACCCACGCATGGCAGCGGGTACCCAGGACCACTCCCTGAAAGGGGGGGGGGTGTCACATCTCACTTCAGTAAGTCACAGTAAGATAGGTATCCCACAGTGGGATAGGTATGCTGCTGTAACAGCTCGTAGCACATGTATAGTATCAAGTATCAAGTCCCGGGTCCTGGCGGCGATTGTTCGGCATCCAAAGGACCCGTTAACCCATACCAGGCGCACCGGGTGCCGGCTGCTACGGTCACCACCACAGTGGCAGTGGCATACACGGCCAACATAGGCGTCACACGACGGCCGAGGTGGCCCCACAAGTCGAGAGCGACCACAAAGATCCATCAGGCTACCCCAAGCTTCCCAAGGCCCGCCGACTGGGGAGAGTCCCCACGGGTCCTTCCTCGGGCGCACCATGTCCATATCCATAGGACGCGAGTCCAGAGTGCCATAGTCGAACTCCTTACGAACCCCAAATAGTAAGGGAACTCCTCCTGAAGGGATCGGGCATCAAGGCCGTCTTTTCCCTCGCCCTACTGCCACGAAGGCCATACATGAGGGAGTCCTCATGCAGTGTGGGCGGAGGCGTCGACCCCTCAAACCACCAGTTTCCCAGGCAGACTGACCGAGGTCAGGAGCACCGGAGGCCGCCATCCGAATGCAAGTGCGTCTGCAAATCGGTAGGCTCACACTGGGACTGACAGTGGCGGATAGCTGGGAGTGTAGTCAGGCAACTGGGCTTCCCGCCTGGCGCCATCAGGATCTCCACACACACAGCGAATAGGGCAACACGGTATCACGGGCACTCAAACAGTAGAATCTGTAATCAAGTACTGGTCCAGGCTGGACCAGGCTGTAAGGATATGTACACGGCGACTCAAGGCGCCTCTGTATCCCGATTCGTGGTGAAAAACAGTCCATCCCTCAGCGATGGGCTGATGACACTTAACATACAGATGCACATATCCTGGAGGGCAGAAAAACAAGCAACAATTTGGGTAAATAGGCGTGTAAACACACTCAGAACAGAGTGCCAAACCACGCCACGGTCAGGATAAGGCAAGTGCAGGAGGATGGACAGGATAACGCCTGAGTTCAGGCATATATAGTCTCGAGACACACGTCGACTGGTCTGGATTCCGCAAATGCCATGGAACCAGACCACACACTCAAAAATCGCAATGCCGATGACAGCGGCATCCGTTGCGCAACGTCGTATGGGCTTCAAGGCCCCAAGAGCTCAAAATATGAAGGTCAGTCGCCCTACCTGGTTTCCCAAGGATTCAGCAGGGGGGGGAGTGACGAATAGAATCGAAGAGAGGGGCCATCCTCCTCTGGATTCAGCAGGGGGGGGTATATGGCCACTCTGTCACCAAAAGATGGAAGAGAGCAAGCAAGTAAGGGACGATTCGTCGGCCTCACAAGCGCTCAAAACGCATCAGGGGAGAGCTCAGGGCGCTGATCAGGCACCCCTGGCTGCAATCGCCCGGGTGAGTGCTGCCAAGTCCGAAACGTGGATCTTGGTCTTGTGCTTGCGGATGTACTCCATGAAGGGAGTGTTGACCCGCGGCACAAACGAGGAGACGGGTTCCCAGGTGTCGTGGGACGGCCCATAGCCTCGCCAACGAACCTTGAACTCCAGACCTCCGGGTGCCGAGGCCTTCGGACGCTGAGCCAGGATCTTCTCGACAGTATAGTCGTCCTGCTCAGCATAGTCGTCGTCCGAATCGGCCTCATGTTTGGCGTAGTCCAGGGACACATGTCGGCCACGGAGGTCGGGTTCCCGCACACGGAGTTGACTCTCGTGGCACTCCCGGAACTGTCCGTGACCCACCTTGATGCGATGGGTGTCCTCACCAATCCTGCGGACCACCTCGCCGGGTGTGAACCAGGTCTTGGTGCGGTGGGTGCCCATGGGGCGGGGTCTGATCACCCACACCGGGTCTCCCACCCTGAACTTCTGCGCTGTCGAGCTCGGGGCGGACTTCTGACGCTCAGCATGCTCCTTCTCAAGCTGCTGGCGGATGTCCCGCGCCGTTTGCTCTTGCCGCGCGAAGAACTCCTTGGCATCCATAGCCATGCCATCACCAGACAAGGGAAGTCCCCTACCCAGGGGGTCCCTGCCAAACAGAATCTGGTGAGGGGACAAACCGCCCGGAGTGGGGGTGTCATGATGGGCCTTCAGAGCAGGCCACATCTCCTCAAACCAGTTCCGCCGTGGATTGGTGATGTGGATCTTGCGCAGCTTCTCGAACAGCTGCCGTCCAGCCACTTCAGCACGGCCGTTAGACCGGCTGAGATAGGCGACGCTCTTGGCATGACGTATCCCCATGAGGGAACACATAGCCTTGAACCAGCCACCAGTAAACTGGGGCCCTCGGTCACTGCAAATGGTGCGGGGGATGTCACAGACGGTCAGCCAATGACGAATCATCATGACTGCCACTTCCTTGGCAAGCAACCCCTTTTTGCGTGCCGGAACGGCTACAACGTAGCCGCTGTGGCGGTCCACACAGAGAACCACACAGTCAAAGGTCTCCTTGCCAATGTGCACTTCGGGCATGGAGAAGACGTCCATGGCCACGCTCTCCATGGGCTGGTCAGGAACCGGGGTCCATTGGGGTTCCCCCTTGACGTTCCGGTTATCGGGATTGCAGGCCTGACAGACCGAACAACCCTTCCTGACCTTCTTGATGGCGGTGTAGAGAACGATATGGTCGATCTCGAACCGACGCTGCATGTCAAGAGCTTGCCTCTTGACCCCTGGGTGCAGCATGTGGTGGTGCCAAGCTTCACACAGCTCGAGCACCCGGGACTCTGGGACTAGCAGCTTAGCATTCCGGTAGAGCTTGCCATCTTCCTCAGTCAGCCCCTTTGGCCACTTCTGCCCGTCGTCAGGGTCGGTCACAGCCCTATACTCGGCCGCAAAGGCCTCAGACTTGGCGTAATCGTCGGTCCAGTCGTCCTGGAGGCAAGACTCCGGGAAGAGGTGCTTGTCGGACTCAGTTCCCACAGGGGGTGCCGGACCGGGCCTTCCGCCCGCGGCACCCACAGGGGCGAGTACACTGACCGTTCTGCTCACCCTCGAAGCGAGGGGGGCATCTGCGGCCATGACGACGAAGCATTTGGCACCCTCCTCCTCCATCAGGCGCTCCATTTCAATGATCCTCTTGGCTTCAGCGGTCTCGGCCTCATCGCCATGGGCAGAGATATCCTGCATGCCCTTGCTGGCGGGATAGGCCCACCTACTGAGACAGTCCGCCACGGTGTTATCCTTTCCAGGAATATAAACAACTGTAAGGTCGAACTTGGCCAAGGTCTCGTGCCCTCTTGCCCGTCGGGAGGCGGGACCCGAGGGGGTGTCCACGTGCTCCTTGTGCCACGACTGCAGACTCTGATGGTCGGTGCAGACGGTGACGGGATGGAGGGCTATGTACCCAGCCCATTTCCTGAGAGCCATGACAATGGCATACGCCTCCTTTTCACGGGGCGTCCACGTCCGTCTCTGGCCTTCCGCCAGGACTCGGCTCCAGAAGGCCACGGGCACGTGCCTCCCATCGTCAAGCAATTGCTCCAACACAGCGCCAATGGCGTAGTCGGAAGCGTCGGTGCGCAGGACGAACCCTCGGTCGGGATCCACGAGGTGCAGACCCACTGCGGATAGCAGCGCCTGCTTCATCCCCTCAAAGGCACGGTCAGACTCTTCAGTCCAGACCAAAGCCTTCTTGGACCCCTTCTTGGTCTCCTCTCGGTTGCCCTTGAGCATGGTCGTCATGGGGGCTGCATACTCGGCATACATTTTGATATACCCCGAGTAGTAGTTGCAGAACCCCAGATACGCCCGTAGCTCAGAGACCTTTTTACGCTTTTCCCAGTGCTCGATCGCAGCCACCTTGCCAGGTATGGGCTTTCGCTGCCCGTTCCCGACTACGTGGCCAGCGAAGACCACCTCGCTTACCGCAATGGTGGCCTTGTCACTGCTGCCCGTGAGTTTGTGCCGAACCAGAAGGTCCAGCACCCGAGTGACGTCCCTCTCGTGTGCCTCCAGGAGCTCCTCGTAGCTCATGCTGGGGTCCCCGGACGCGATGATCACGTCGTCCACGAAGGGGTCTGCACAGTCGCGCACCGGCTCAAGCAGGTTCTCCAGCATCCGCTGAAAAGCCGCATTGCCGTTGGTAACGCCCATGGGCATCACCTTCCACTGGAGAGGTCCAAGTGGGGTGCTCATGGCTGTGCAGGCACGGGACTCCTCGGCGAGAGGCATCTGATGATAACCATGTTTCAGGTCAATCACCGTGAAGATCCTCCGCCGGTGTTGTTTTTGCAGCATATCCTCAATGAGGGGCAGCGTATAGCTGTCGCGCTGCGTTTGGGCGTTCAGGCCGCGGTAGTCGACCACGAGCCGCCACTCACCGGCAACCTTCTTGGGGACGACGAAGCAGGGAGAGGCCCACTCGGAGTGGCACGGCTCAAGCCAGCCTCTCTGGATGAAGTCACGGAGGATCTTCTCCATGGCCTCTTTCCTCTCGCCTCTCAGGGCAAACTCCCGGTGACGATACACACGGGGGTCCTGCTTCAGTCGTATTTTGGCCTCGCCATACGGTCCACGCACCGGTGGGGGGAACACAGGTTTTCCGCTGAAGAAGGTCTCGCCATACTTCTGCTTCAGCCTGGCCCTCAACGCCTGGATCTTGGGGCAGTCATCGGACTCCGCCTTGGCTTTTCCGGGCACTTGAACCACGGAGCTTACTTGAGGGGTAGCTACTCCGCTCGATTTCGGCTCAGGTGGTCTTCCCAGGTGGCCCAAAGGGCCATCTCTGGTCTTGCCTCGGAACAGATCGCCGTAGGTGGGTGGGTTACCGCCAGGCGGCTCGTCTTGGCTGGACATGTGATCCAGCACCCTCTGTACGAAGGTATTCCCGTCATAGGAACCAGAGACGATTGAGTCCACTTCCCACCAGGCTTTGTCCTGGCCTTTGCCCTCACGCTGGTTTCCCCAGTCGTGAAAGGGCTGATGCATATACCCCTGAACCAGATCCCACTCCTCTTCAGTGAGGGGGTCTTCGGAGTCCGATTCTTCGATGTCAACAGGGGGAACCGCAAAGCATTGCCGCCAGGGCTCTGCTATGATACGGTTGACACGCACGAAGTCCGTGGTGTCGGCCTGATCAAGGCCCCCATCCACATAGTGGAATTCTGTTGGCCATCTCTGGGGTGGCATGGGCTGTCCCTTAGCGTCCTGATAGACACTCTCTCCAGCCGGTAGGACGACCTTGTTCAGGGTCATGTTGGTCAATGAGGCTACCCAATGTCGGGTACTTTCCTCCTCGGTGCATCCCATAGGAACAACCAGCACTGCCTTGGAGCGGTCCTTGCGAATCTTCGCTATCGCTCTTGGAATGTCCCAACGGGGGCAATGGATCCACATCAATCCCTGATGCGGACCCCAGTGCTTCTTCCACGCAGAGTCCTGTGCGCTCCAGTACTTCTCACACACCCGCAGATGGGCGGAGGTTCCTGAAGAGAACGCATCCAGGGCCAGATCCGAAGCTCCCAGGTCCGCGACCACTCGGTTCGCCACTTCGGGCCTTACGCCGTACTCCTGGTTTGCTGGCCCAGTGGGCTCAGTGTCCAGCGCGGCCACTTCGAGCTGATTGCGTTCGGGGTGGATCCATTGGCATTCCACATGGTGCTCAGGTGACGAGAGCCACGAGAGTTGGTCGTCCTGGTACAGGGTCATGGAGGCCTGGGCCGGGAGGACGCCGGAGTCCGTCTCCATCATGAAGTCGTACCCGACGATCATGTCCCAGTCCATCTCGGCCTCGTAGAAGCTACCGTGCAGGAGGATTTCTTTGCCGAGGTCTGGGCGGCTCAGCTCACGATGGTTCACGAACTGCAGCCCAATGGCCGCTTCCTTCGTGCCTCCCACCATGTACTGGCCGTTCGCCACCTTCAGCCTGACAGGTTTCCGACTGTCGGTCAGACACTCTGGTGGAAGTAGGCCAGCCTTGACCAAGCTGACTTGAGCTCCCGTGTCGACCAACACGTCGAAAACCTTTTCTACTTCCCCGCATAGGGCTCGGACCTTAAGATGCAACTGCCGCTCGCGACCGACACGGCGCACGGCGTGCAAACTCAGGATCTCCGGCCGTTCCAGAAGCTCAACAAGCGACTGGTGCAGGTCGTGGACAATGGGCTCAGGCTGCCCATCTGCAGCATCCAGCTGCGGTCCGGGTGATCCTCCGATACTCTCGGATAGATCCCGTAGTACATCAAACACGTTCTTGGTCGCGAAGGACGGACGGGTGCAAGGGTTCGTGCCTTCACTTGCCCTCACCCCGCCTCCGCGACTGGGTGCCGGACCGGGCCTTCCGCCCGCGGCATTCCCCTTGTGCTTATCGACTCCCGAGCGGGATGGTTCGGCGCTTCCCACGTCACCATCCTGCGACCGCCCTAGCTGGGGCCCTTGGCTGCAGGGGCTCCGCTAGGGTGCGTCGGTCGTGGAAGAGGGGGTGTTCTCCTCGGCCTCAACGTCGTTGACGCCCTTCTTTCTTCCCCCTTTACCTCCTCCTTTACCCTTCTTGTCCTTGTCCCTGTTCTGGTCATTCTGGTTGTTCTCCTTGTTCTTGTTGTCCGACCTGGGGACCCAGTTCCGCTTGATCTCCTGGATCTCTTTGGCCAACTCGGTCCCCACCGACGACATCAGCTTGGCCAGCTCGTCCTTGTCGACCTCCATTTTGGCTTCCCGGATACCCGCGGGCGCACGCTTCTTCGACCCGTGCGCCTTCTTGTAAGCCTCCGTGTCGGCCTTGTGGACGGGGCATGTTCGGTGGTCATGGTTGAAGCCTTTCTTCCTCCCATAACACACGAAACAGCCCTGCGGGTGAGCTCGTATGAACTCCCCAAAGGACAGCGGAGGGTCGCCAATGCGGCGAGGGTCCCTCTTCTCCTGCTTCCTCCAACCCTGCTGCAGGGGCTTCCAGTTTCCCGGCTTGCTCCCCGTGTTCAGGTTCTTGGCCACGAAGGCACAAACGGCCACTTCGGCGGGCTCATCGTCGTCGTCATCGTCGACGAGAGTCTCATCGCCGCCGGCTCCCGCTGGGTCCATGGCAGATTCCCCGCCAGGTCCCTCGCCAACGTAGTTGACGTCGCGGTCGCCGGGCCTCAACCCGCGGGTGTGGTGGAGGTTTCGGTACTCCTTGAGTACTTCCTCGCCAACCCACTCCAGGATCTCGTCGCAGCTCATCCGCGCCGGGATGGGCTGCAGACGGATGGTCTGGCCGCTCAACTCACAATCGTCAAGGCGCCACATCGCGGTCTTCTCGCGATCGCCCGAGACGGTGATGAGAAGAGCGTTCCGCAGGGAGTGCCGTTTGACATCCCGGGCCACGTTCTTCTTCGCCCAAGACACAACGTTCGTATGGAACTCCTTGGGGAGCATCATCTTGACCGTGTGGTTGGACTTGGCCCTCTTGGATTCCTCCTTGGTGACCCTCTTGATCCATGCTTCCGGCAGCATGGAGAGCAGGCGAGCCTGCTCGTCACCCTCGTTCCAATCCTCCACATTGCGGCGGAAGAGGGTGTATTTCCCTCGGAAGTCACGCCAGTCCCGTAGGCGGATCTCCCGTCCATCATGCTCAAGGTTGATGGACTTCCAGCGCTTGGCAGCCACCTGCGGAGCGTCCACCCGCTCCTGCTCGTTGAGCCACTTCTTGGCGTCCTTGAGGGTCTTGATTTTCCCCTCCTTGGTCGCCACGAAGTATAGCTCGCCGAGCACTTCCGGCAGGCGGTACCTGAACCGTTTGAAGACATATCTCTCCGCATCCGCGGGAGGTAGGTCTTCAGTGACGGTCAGCCCCCAATCGTCCAGCTTCTCCAAGAAGCGGTCGAGGTTGAGGGGGTTGCCATCGTACATGGGGGGCTTGATGTCCTTCAAGTCTTCCCACACGGCGGCGTCCGCGGCCTTAGAGACCATGAACGCCGGCCGCGAGGTCGACCGAGGTTCCCATCGGCCTCGCCCACGGACTCCCACGGCCGCCACGTCCATCTCCTCCATGGAGTCCCTGTGGCTACGCCGCGGTTCCTCCACGTACGCTGAACCAAAATGTTCACGCCGTACTGCATCCATGTACGCATCCTCATCACGGCGCCGGCGGCTGCGTTCAGCGGCCTCCCGTCGTACACCACGCGGCAGGCTGATGTCGAACTCCTCCAGGTCCAGGTCCAGGTCCAGGTCCTCACCTTCGCCAACATCCCACTCCACGTCTCCTCTGGGGACCTCATCCCTGAGTCCACCATAACGTCCTCCAGCCCTGGGGATTGGTGCCGGGGCTGGTGCCGGGCGTCGGGGGCGTACAGGCGTCCGCGGTGGGGCACGGCGGTTGTGGTACTCCGCGCTGAGCCACTCATCGCGCCATTCCTCACTGCCACTGCCGGGCGGCACGCGCTCGTTGCGGCGGCCCGCGCTGTGGTGAGAGGGGGCGGTGAGAGAGGGGGCACTGGCGCTGGGGCGACTCCTGGGGGCTCCGCCGGGGGCGTGGGGTCTGCCTGGACCTGGTCCGGGTCCCCAGCCGTCGTCCGACGAGCCAGACTCCAGGGGTGGGTGGTCGCTGCCGACTCTCCCACGGGCTTCCAGCGCATCCAGCCTCTCCTGCAGGCCGCTGACGACGTTGGTCAGCGACTTGGTCTCGGCCCTGGCGATGTCCAGGTCCTTCTGCGCGCGCGCGGCGACCGTGGAGATGCGAGCCATCTAGCTCTTGCCCGTGTCTACCTCCAGCTCGAGCAACTGGACTCTCCTGCTGAGGTAGACAATCCACCGCCAGGTGGCATCCGGGTCGCCGTTCCCTGGTGGGTCGTCGGGGTCCCCAGGGGGTCCTCCAGGAGGGCCTCTGCCGGGTCCGCCCGGTCCAGGGGGTCCTCCCCCGCCCGGTGGTCCGCCTCCAGGGGGTCCACTTGGTGGGCGTCCTCCAGGGGGTCCTGAAGGTCCTCCGCCAGGGGGTCCCGGTGGGTCTCCGCCGGGTCGCCTCGGTGGGTCCGAGGATGGGCGCTTCCTCGTGATGCCGAACTCCATGTCGTCATCTTCGTCCATGTCGCCCCACCTGGGCGTCTCGGTCACGGAGGACTCGGAGCTCCGGTAGGGAGGAGGGGGATCCTCATCCTCACCTTCCATGGGGACGTCTCCGCCACCTCCGCCCGTCCAAGCCACCACTTGGCGATGTCGACGGCCTCGTTCATCCCCGTCACTGGCGGTGAAGAAGGGGTCACTGTCGTGGGGGTGCCCACCCGCTGGCCTCCGCGGCCTCTCGGGGGTCTTCCCCTTGCCCTTCCTCCGCCGATGGGCGGTGGTGCTACCGCTCCCACTGCTGCCCGTGTCCGCCTCATCCAGCTTCATCCTGGAGGAGGCGTCCCCTTCGAAAAGCCTTCGAAGGGTCTCCACTCGCGATCCTCCCGGGGGAGTCTCGTGGCGGAGTTTGGCCTCTGCCTCCTCCATTGCGGCGGCGGTGGCTGCGGCAGCTCGCGCTGCGGCCTCTTCCCGAGCACGAGCCGCCTCGGCTTCCCGGGCCTGCAGCAGCTGCGCCTTCTGCGCCTCCAACGCCGCCAGCTCCGCCTCCGTCTTGGCCTTCTCCTCAGCGACCTTCCGTCGCGCGGCTTCGATGGCTTTCTTCTTGGCGGCGTCCTCCTGGGCCTTAGCCGTCGCTTCGGCGTGGGCCCTTTCCTCCGCCTCCTTCTTTGCCCTCTCTTGGGCAAGCGCCTCCCCCAGCGCCTTCACCTCGGCCTCCTTGCAGGCAATGGCCTCCTGCGTCAGGCGGGCTTCCTCGTCGGCTGCCGCCAACTCACCGTTGACCTGGGCAGTCGCTACCCCATGGGCGGCTACGGCCGTGAGTCCGGCCGCAATGGCCGCCACGGTCTGGGTGTGGATGGCCATGCCATGCGCCGGCTGCGCAGCTTCCTCCTGGGCGATGCCGGCGGCGCCCTCCACGGCAGCGCTGTACTGCTTGGCCCGTTGCCGGGCAACCCGACGGTTGCAGGGCACCCCACAGGCGCGCTCACAGGCGCGCGCCACGTCCCTTTCGGGAGCGACGCTGCTGCTGGAGCTGGCCTGGTCGGCCGGCGTCTTCCCGCGGTGGGCCGACTCGATGTCGCTGCTGGGGCCTGCTGAGGCCTGCCGGGCCTTCAGGAGCAGCGGACGGGGCTTGGCCTGGGTCTGCTTGGCGACTTGGATGTAGTCGCCAAGGGTGGTGGAGCCGGGGTGGTGTCCACCGTTGGGCCGTTGGGGACTGGGGGCTGGGGTTCCGCCCTTGGCGCCTTGGGCGGCTTCGGCAGCCAGGGACTCCTGGTACTCCCGCCACCTCTGGTCCCTCTTCTTGTCCCCGGCGGACCGCTTCTCCTTCCCCGGAGACGCGCTGCTGCTGCCCTGCAGCCTGCGCTCGCTCCCCGGTTCCGGGAAGTTCTTCTCGATCACGTCCCACAGGGAGACGTTGATCGAGGCGCCCGACGGGTAGGCGTTGGGCTCCTCGTCCTCCTCAATCCCGTCGGGACGCAGGCCTTCGCCGGGCCTGTCCGGCCGGGTCCACGTCCTCCAGCGCCTCTGCTGGTGGCGGTACTCGTACCCCTCCGCCCGCAGCCAGTCCTCCACGGCCTGCAGGCGGTCGGGGGCGATGTCCGTGCGGAGCTCGAAGCTCCTGGGCATGCCGCCTTCGCACTGGGGGTTGCTGTGGCGGTAGTGCTGGTCCCAAACCAACCCACGCAGCAGGTGTGCTGCATGGGGGTGGGGCCGCGGCCACGTCCTGCCCGCTTCCTGCCAATTCACCATGGCAGCGGGGGCGTAGATGATCTTGAAGTCCTTGATGTGCACTCGTTCAACTCAACGAACTGGTTGTGGTTGTTGAGGAGGGTGCTGCAGCACTGGATTGGAAGTGCGGCTGGTGCTGGTCAGCCGGTGGTTGTGGAGGTGGTTGACGCGGCCTTGCTGGTCGGCCGATGGGACTCCGGGTCGGCCGATGGGGCTGATGCAGGGGTCCTGGTCTGTGCACCTCTTTCACGGTTGCTGCGCGGTCAGGGCGATGCACTGGACGGCGCTGCGGGCTCCGTGACGAACTCGGCGCTGTCGCTGAGTGGCGCTGCGAGCCGCTGCGCTGCACTGCGAGACGCTGCGCTGCGCTGCGAGCTGCGAGCTGCGCCGCGCTGCTGCGACGCGCTGCTCGGGGTTGGTGGCCCCGAGTGGCACGCGAGGGTTGGGTAACCCCGCGGCGGTGAAACGCTTTTGACGCGTTCCCGTGGGGGGCCGGCCACGGGACGCTGCGGTGACACGCACAGGTGAGCAGGCAGGCAAGGCACTACGCTCACAAGGGCATCAATACGCCTGTGTCATGTGACAAAGCGTTTCAGAATCCTTGCCACTCTGCAAAGAGGGAACGAAAGTATGTACAGCAACACATCAGGATATGTACACATGGGGTTAAGACTGGACTGGGGTAAGGGCATCACAGGACCATAGACACTCAGTCCCAACTCATATCCCAATCCCAGGTCCGACCCTCTCAGTGGCTGATGGGGGCGGGGGCTCAAACACAACCCATGCCCTGCTCAGTCCGGACCCTGAAACCCTGCCGATAGGGGGGGTGTCCCGCCCAGCCACAGGCGAGTTCCTGGTAACCAAGGCGCTCCAAGACCAACTGACAATGGCTCCCTATGCTCCCTCAACAGCAGGTCCCAACTCCACTCTGAGCCAGAGATATGGCCCTGCCATTATCACCCAGGAGTTGGTAGCTGAAAATGGGCTGTTTCAGCCCAAACTGAAATTAACTCCAAAATTCCCAAAACTGACCCCTCGTCCGGACCCGTCAGAGGTAGGGACGAGGCAACTGACCCTATGCCCTTCGAGTACAAACTCTTTGGAGCCCTCACCCAACCTGGTTCCCTCTGAGGTCCCGGCATCAGGGCAACACGGATGAGTCAAGTGGGGTCATGATGCCAAAATCACCAAAATTGGCGTCATTCCCACGCGTGGCTCGCCCGGCCAAGGTGAGGCCAATGGCTCACAGGGTAGGAGGCAGGACCTGGGACTTACATCTGAGTGTACAACTTGGATTTGGGTCCGGGCTCCCTATGGGCTCGGAGAAATGGGGCCGCCAATTGACCACACGGAAGGGGGAAATTGGGGTCCCAAAATTGGGTCATTTTGGCTGCCTGAAATGAGCCAAAATTCGGTGTGCTCCCAATAGTATATCTCCACGCCGGCTTGGAGATCGGATCCGCCATTCCATACGTGATCCACCAGGAGTCCAACAGAGACTCCCATGCCCTTGGCTCCGGAAGATCTCCATGCCACTTGGCGTGGTGACGGTCCCAATTGGGTCCACAAATGCAAAAATGGCAGAATTGCCCATACTCAATTTGGCCTAGCGCCTTAACGAAGGCGGCTCCGCTTCGCCCACGTGGTGTGTGGACCATGGGGACCATTACCCATAACACCCATGTCATATATGGTCCATTGGTCCATGCGTCCGGCGTGCACGAAGGTTAGAACATGGGGCACGGCGGGCAGCAAAAGTGGAAAAATGCTCAAAATGGCCAAAATTGCGCACACTCATGGTTAGGGCAAATGAGGCACATGCCCGACTCGGACCGGAGTGTGCCATAGGATTGGTATCAAGTCATATTGGTCCAACATATCTTTTGGGCGTCGCCCAACTCCTCCGATATTGGGTATGGCAGGGTCGCCAAGTGAGCCCATGATTTGGGATAGTCCCAAATCGCCAACATGGCGGCCACGGTATGCCAAGCCTAAGAGGAGTTATTCGCCGGGTCCAAGATATGTTGGGCACCGAAGTATGTACCCTCATATCATACTTGGGTCATGATGTCAATTGAGCGCAACGTTGAGATACACGGTCGCCACTTGACATCATGATGGGCCAAAAAAGGCAAAATTGGCACAAAGACAAACCAAAGTGCCTTGAAAGGCACACAATTATATTATAATATCTCCGGCTTGGATCGTGCAATCGCTTAATCCTTCTAAACACAATGACTTGACACCATTGACCATCGATCCCGAATATGTGCTCCACTTGGGGCGCCTTGAAAAGTTACGAGCGCTACTTCCCAAGTGGGCACATGAAAATATGGAAAATTGTAAAACACACACCTTGCTCCCAACGCATCGCTTCGGGATCACCACACAAGCTTCCCTTCACGAAGGTTAGGCTTGCAATTGACCGTAGGGAGTATGGAGAAGGGGCTTGCACAATATGAGGTCCATTGGCGGGCTTGGCTTGGAGTAATGGACCCGCCAAATGGGCACACAACACAACACATGGCACATACCACATATTGCCCAAAAATGTAGCTCCCACCACGATATGTCATGCCCCTCCAAGGGCATAACTTTGTGTCAATCGCTCATAGGAACTCAAGGAGAGTTCCTATGCCACACCAACACTTGCGCGCTACACTCGAAAGTTATCTTAACGCACGCAATATCATGGCCAAAGAGTTATAACGCAAACTCTACCCTCTTGACCATGATCCATTACACTGGCGCGCACGTGTGGAGACGCAAGGCATATAATGCTTCCTAAATTACGTCAGGAGTATTGTGAATACATCCCACGTTTCCTTATCGTCAATACTCGCAAGCAACACGAGATATGACCTTCACAAGTGGCCTCACGAATCAACTTTGTTTTGCCCATATCTTTAAGACAAATGGAGGGCAGGATAAAAGGGAAGTTGATTCGTGCATACGGAAGCACGTAGGTCCACTCGATAGAGGTCAAATCAAGTGCGGGGATGTCGAAGTCGAAAATCCGATTTCGACATCCTGAAAAATTCGGATTAAGGTTGCGAGTATTAATTATGAAAATTGCGGAACCATCCATGCAGTTCCTGGCGACTTTGGAGCCTTCGTGACGGATAGCGTTAAAATTTCCATTATAAACAGTTAAACTGGCGGTTACGGTAAAGTCGCGAACCAACCGCCAGCAGTCAAAACAGTGAGTATCGGAACGGAAGCATAAAAATTGACGGAAACAATATGAAAATAAAACCCTGTTGATTCCTGATATTCTGATACACAAATCTCCGCTGGCGGTGCATCGGTTGCCGATGCGGGGCTTCACGGCACGGAACACGCCGTGCATGGGGTTAGTGGACCGGAGACCGGTTGTATGCCGTAACCTGGCCATGGGGTTCTGGGTACCGCTTCAAGAGGACCTCAAAACCGTGGGAGGTCCCTCCGCGCGCCAAGCGCGTTAACATGAGTTATTCTCTAAATTTGACCTCCATGTGGTTTACACCCCGGGGCCCGTGAATCCCCTGGGTGATTTCTTGTCCCGTTGGGCTTACCCTGCTAACCGGGCGTTGGGCGATGTGTGCATACATGGGACGGCCCAAGCAGCCGGGGATGTGCGGGACATGATGGCGGCCGAGAAAGTGAAACTTCTCGCCCGCCCCCTTGTATTTCGAACGGTTGTTGCGCCCGTTCTTACTAGGTCTAAGTGAGTAAGTAAGTAAGGGCGGCTGGGTCCGCAGCCTCATCTGACATCCCCTTGTTTGTTTTACATGGTGGCGGCGGCTCGCGGGAAGGGGAGCTCTCCACTATCAGTTCCCCTGGCAACCCCTGTCTCACCCCGCAGCCGAGAACTTCAACCAGGTTCCCTTGGGGCATGACCGGCGGTAGACTTCCTTCAGTAGCTGCCCTCAAGGTCTCAGCTCCTTCCGGTCACCCATCGCAGGATCCTCCGGTCTTCCCCCCCTAGCACAGGCTTTCGGGCGCCTGCAGGCGGGTTTCCTGTGGATAGCCGTCACCGATAGCGCAGCATTTCTCTCTGTCAACCCCATTCCACCACTCCCCATCCCTCACGGGTTGGAGTACCCACCCGGCTCCCGGATGCACTTGAGTGTCGCCCATCCGCGGCTTGAGGCCAGGGGGCGATCCTTTCCACGTTCTCCCAGGTCCCGCTCACGCATCAACGCACATGTACTCAGGCCATTGACCCGGGGACCTCAGGGTCAACCCTCACCCCTGCGGACACCCAACAGCCGTCCTAGAGTTCAGGGTTTTTTGCCGACTTCCCGTGGTCAGGCTCCCCATGGTTTGCCCATGGTTCACCACTCCATGGAGACTGGTTTTTCGATCCCATGGGGCTTTTGCTCAGTATTCTCCGCCTTCCCTCATCCCCTGGTTCGCAAGCCCGCGACATCCCTTTCCCCTGTACCACGTGCCGTCACCCGTCTCGGCCTATTCCGCGCGTCCTGTGCCTTTCCATTCTCCTTGGGCTGTCGTGCGGCCATAGCCCCACAGCCTTCTCTGTTCCGTCCCCTTCTCCCTTCATCCCGTGTTTATACCCCACCGGACCGCAAGCAACCCTGTGGCGCGGGCCCTGTGGATGGTCACCCATCCAGGGACCGTTTCGTGCGCCCAGCACGGGTCGCTCCCCTCCCGCCCCCGTCCCTTTCCCCTGTGCCACGTCCCGTCACCCTTCCCGGCCTTTTCCCTGCATCCCGCGCCTTCCCATTCTCCTGGGGCTGTTGTGCGGCCCTAGCCACACGCCCTTCTCTGTCCCGTCCCCTTTTCCCATCATCCCATGTTTATACCCCACCGGGCCGCCAGCAACCCTTTGGCGCGGGCCCACTCGATCCTCATCCATCCGGGGACCCTTTCTTGTGCCTAGCACTCGTCGCTCTTCCGTTTGGGTGGTGTGTTTCTTTCAGGACCTGTTGGGGGCCCTTCTTCCTGGCCCCGCCCCTGCTTCAACCGGTACCCAGGCCTTTTCCCCACCCGGTCACCTGCTTTCTTTTTGTTTGTTCCTTTCGCGCGTCACCCGCGGTCCCTCTTCTGCCCGTTTGCTCCTTCCCATTCCCCGCTGCCTGCTCGCTCTGTGCTTTACGCCGTCCGCTGGTGCTTTGTGGTTTGGATTTTTTTTTTTCGGTCTGCCCCACCCCTTTCCCGCTAGGCATCCTGCCTTGTGGTACCGTCCTCCCTGCATGCACGCACGTCAGCACTGCACTGGTCATCCGGTCACGGCTCCCTTCGGTGCTCTTCTCCTGTCCCATCGCCCTCACGCCCCACACAATGGTGGAAGACACCCCCCCCAGGGACACCCTTCCGCCACTTCCACGGCGAGCAACGCTGGCCCGCAAGGGCGCACGCTGTGGGGCCGGTGCTGGGTCCCCACGCCCGCACCGACCGCATCCGGGACACACGGGTCGCGGAACCCTGGCTGCCCGCTCCAGAGGACGGGCGGCCGGGGGAGGGACAGCGCCTGACACCAGACGCCCCTCACAACGGTGGCAGGCCAGCCCCCCCGGGAAGGGCCCCCCACCACCCCCGCGGCACGCAGCCCCCACAGGGCATGCAGGCCAAGGGGACAGTGTTGGGCCCCCACACCCACACACCCACGCCCACAGCACGTGGGTGGTGGACCCCGACAGCCCGCCCAGTGGGCGGGCAGTCGGGAGAGGGACAGCGCCTGACCTGAGACGCCCCTGACAATGGTGGAAGGCACCTAATGAAATTGAAGTGGCCCCAAATATTTGGTGTTTCACTCTCACTTGAGTTAGGCAAAGCCGCAACCGACCTCAAACCCTGCACTCAATGTGGACACTGGCCAATGCTCGGGATGTCTATTCCATGTGCTTCAAAGTATCGATTTCGCCCTGAAAGTGGGCCTCATCAGCAAAACATAGCTCTACAGGACAGGCAATCATCATTCATGTACAGTGTGTGCTGCACATTGTTCCATGCCACATAATCACAATAAATGCAACTCGTGGATGTTACAGCGCCAAACAAACACCAAGGTTGTTGCGACCTACTTCATTCTCAGCGCTGAATAATTTACGAAGCGAGGCCAAAGGCTTCAAAATCGCAAATAAACGTGTTTTACCCTTCAAGAAAGGTAACCTTTTTTGTATGCAATGCAATACACGCGGCCACGACAGCTGTACCGCTGAATGATGCCATGCGCGAAGTATATGCACTCGGGGGATTCCCACCCTCCCTCCACCCCCAATGACACCCGACTCGTGGCTCTCCACTTGACTCAGCGAGCATTGCACATCATCCACATGTGCCAATACCCGTTCACGTCGTGGTATCAATACCTTTGAACGTTCATCCCATGAAAGAATCATTTGTGTGACCACGTGTTTAGGATAATCCAACAATTCCACCGCCGTAGTTAACCTTCGTAGGCAAAGGGCATAAAAGCGCTCGTGGGAACAAATACGTAGATACCTAATGCATTCGCCTCTAATCCATGAACATTTAGTGTGACGGGGCACATTCGCACGCCAAGGAATATAGGTGCATGCATGTGACGGCTTCCAATAGACACTTGTGCGTAGGGGGGCGAGTGATACCACCCATATGTCCAAAAAAGCAATTCCACAGCGACTCGCTTTATCCACAAAAGTAAAGGCGAGATGTTTGGGGTATACCTTACACAAATGCGTGTTCAAATCCTGCACACTGAGACTCAAAGGGTGAACGGCGAAACCGTCATCAATATAGCGCCATAATAGAATGTCACGGGGCAGGGGGGAGCGTCTCTCATATGCCCTAAGAACCATGAATTCGAGGACCTCAAACGGGTACTCACATGGACGGTTTTTCATGATAAATTTCCAAACACCTCAAAAGATTCCTATCCTTCGTTTGATGCCTTTCCTTATAAAAGAATGTTTGTGAAGAAAGGTACGACCCCGAATGCGAGTGTTGAAGAGAAAATACAACAAGAGGTATGGCGCATCGATAAATCGATTGGAATTGTGTTGCACCAAATTCGGCAATACATTGATCATTTGAGTAATTCTTACACAACACGAGGTGTGAAGTTTAATGCTCATTTGTTGGAGTCATTTTTGAATAAACACATTGTCATGGCGTCCGATAAGGACGGTGGATCTTTGGTTGTGTCACGAAATGCATATGTGTACGAGGCCACGGCTCACATGCGTGGGCAATTGCATGGACACGATGTGTATTTACGAGTGGGAGAGGTGAATGAGGTTTCACTTTGGGAAGACAAGGCGGAGGAGTGGCAAAATAAGCTTAAGCAAGTCATTATGCCATTCTTGCCACCGATGATGTTGGAGTTCCTACAAAATTTCTTGGACTTTCAACATAAACCCCGCCTCCCGAATTTCTACTTGCTTGCAAAAACACATAAAGAGGGTTTCGCCCTAAAACCAAATGGGCGTTTTCCAACACGACCGGTGGTGGGCATGTTTCGTTGGGCAACAACACCATCATCCATCCTACTTGCCACTATGGGCACAATCTTGCTCAAGATAGATCGACACCATGACCCCCTCTGCTCCCCCATTTTAGATACGCTGGACCTACTCAAAAGGTTGAGGAAATTTTCTTCTGACCCGGGGTGGGGGGCGGATGGGAGAGAATGGTGCATATCCACTTTCGATTTTGAGAGTCTATACACGAATTTCCGTTGGAGCGATGTTTCCATGGCGATGGATTTTTGGCGCGCCTACTTTCTTCAACATGAATCCGACGCTCTACCCATTTCGAGCCATGAACGTGTATTTCTACATTGTTTGTTTGCCGAAATGCCTTGGGAACAATTTGTTGAGTTGAAAACATCGTTCCCATATATGAATATGGACTACCAGGAGCATATGTACCTTGGAAAGTTTCTCATGAATGTAGTGTTCACGCATTGCATCTTCCTCAACGAGGGAGTGGCCATCTTTTTGCAATTGATTGGTTTTGCCATGGGAACGAACTGCGCTCCATCGTGGGCCCAATTGGTTCTTAGGGCATATGAGAGACGCTCCCCCCTGCCCCGTGACATTCTATTATGGCGCTATATTGATGACGGTTTCGCCGTTCACCCTTTGAGTCTCAGTGTGCAGGATTTGAACACGCATTTGTGTAAGGTATACCCCAAACATCTCGCCTTTACTTTTGTGGATAAAGCGAGTCGCTGTGGAATTGCTTTTTTGGACATATGGGTGGTATCACTCGCCCCCCTACGCACAAGTGTCTATTGGAAGCCGTCACATGCATGCACCTATATTCCTTGGCGTGCGAATGTGCCCCGTCACACTAAATGTTCATGGATTAGAGGCGAATGCATTAGGTATCTACGTATTTGTTCCCACGAGCGCTTTTATGCCCTTTGCCTACGAAGGTTAACTACGGCGGTGGAATTGTTGGATTATCCTAAACACGTGGTCACACAAATGATTCTTTCATGGGATGAACGTTCAAAGGTATTGATACCACGACGTGAACGGGTATTGGCACATGTGGATGATGTGCAATGCTCGCTGAGTCAAGTGGAGAGCCACGAGTCGGGTGTCATTGGGGGTGGAGGGAGGGTGGGAATCCCCCGAGTGCATATACTTCGCGCATGGCATCATTCAGCGGTACAGCTGTCGTGGCCGCGTGTATTGCATTGCATACAAAAAAGGTTACCTTTCTTGAAGGGTAAAACACGTTTATTTGCGATTTTGAAGCCTTTGGCCTCGCTTCGTAAATTATTCAGGAGACACGCGCGCACAGCGCTGAGAATGAAGTAGGTCGCAACAACCTTGGTGTTTGTTTGGCGCTGTAACATCCACGAGTTGCATTTATTGTGATTATGTGGCATGGAACAATGTGCAGCACACACTGTACATGAATGATGATTGCCTGTCCTGTAGAGCTATGTTTTGCTGATGAGGCCCACTTTCAGGGCGAAATCGATACTTTGAAGCACATGGAATAGACATCCCGAGCATTGGCCAGTGTCCACATTGAGTGCAGGGTTTGAGGTCGGTTGCGGCTTTGCCTAACTCAAGTGAGAGTGAAACACCAAATATTTGGGGCCACTTCAATTTCATTAGCACCCCCCCCTGGGGACGCCTCTCTGCCACCCCCACAGCGAGCAACGCCGGCCCGCAAGGGCGCACGCTGTGGGGCCGGTGCTGGGTCCCCACGCCCGCACCGACCGCACCCGGGACACACGGGTCGCGGAACCCTGGCTGCCCGCCCCAGAGGACGGGCGGCCGGGGGGGGGACAGCGCCTGACACCAGACGCCCCTCACGACGGTGGCAGGCCATCCCCCCCGGGGACGGCCCCCCACCACCCCCGCGGCACACAGTCCCCACGGGGCATGCAGGCCAGGCGGACAGTGTTGGGCCCCCACACCCACACACCCGCGCCCACAGCACGTGGGTGGCGGACCCCAACAGCCCGCCCAGTGGGCGGGCAGTCGGGGGAAGGACAGCGCCTGACCTCAGACGCCCCTCACAATGGTGGAAGGCACCCCCCCCGGGGATGCCCCTCTGCCGGCCCCACAGCGAGCAACGCCGGCCCGCAGGGGCGCACGCTGTTGGACAGGTGCTGGGTCCCCACGCCCGCACCGAGCGCACCCGGAACACACGGCTCGCGGAGCCCCGGCTGCCCGCTCCAGAGAACAGGCGGCCGGGGGAGGGACAGCGCCTGACACCAGACGCCCCTCACAACGTTGGCAGGCCAACCCCCCCAGGGGACGGCCCCCCCGCCACCCCCGCGGCACGCAGCCCCCACAGGGCATGCAACCCAAGGGAACAGTGTTGGGCCCCCACACCCACACACCCGCGCCCACAGCAAGTGGGTGGCGGACCCCAACAGCCCGCCAGGTGGGCTTGCAGTCGGGGGAGGGACAGCGCCTGACCTCAGACGCCCCTCACAATGGTGGAAGGCATCCCCCCCGGGGACACCCTCCGCCACCCCCACAGCGAGCAACGCCGGCCCGCAAGGGCGCACGCTGTGGGGCCGGTGCTGGGTCCCCACGCCCGCACTGACCGCACCCGGGACACACGGGTCGCGGAGCCCCGGCTGCCCGCTCCAGAGGACGGGCGGCCGGGGGGGGGACAGCGCCTGACACCAGACGCCCCTCGCAACGGTGGCAGGCCACACCCCCCGGGGACGGCCTCCCACCACCCCCGCGGCACGCAGCCCCCACAGGGCATGCAGGCCAACGGGACAGTGTTGGGCCCCCACACCCACACACCCGCGCCCACAGCACGTGCGTGGCGGACCCCAACAGCCCGCCCAGTGGGCAGGCAGTCGGGGGAGGGACAGCGCCTGACCTCAGACGCGCCACTGAATTTTGCAAGGCACCCCCCCCTGGGACGCCCTTTCGCCAGCCCCACAGCGAGCAACGCCGGCCTGCGAGGGCGCACGCTGTGGGGCCGGTGCTGGGTCCCCACGCCCGCACGGACCGCACCCGGGACACACGGGTCGCGGAACCCTGGCTGCCCGCTCCAGAGGACGGGCGGCCGGGGTAGGGACAGCGCCTGACCCCAGGCGCCCCACACAACGGTGGCAGGCCACCCCCCCCGGAGACGGCCTCTCACCACCCCCGCGGCACGCAGCCTCCGCAGGGCATGCAGGCCAAGGGGACAGTGTTGGGCCCCCACACCCACACACCCGCGCCCACAGCACGTGGGTGGCGGACCCCAACAGCCCGCCCAGTGGGCGGGCAGTCGGGGGAGGGACAGCGCCTGACCCCAGACGCCCCTCACAATGGTGGAAGACACCCCCCCCGGGGACGCCCTTCCGCCACCCCCACAGCGAGCAACGCCGGCGCGCAAGGGCGCACGCTGTGGGGCCGGTGCTGGGTCCCCACGCCCGCACCGACCGCACCCGGGACACACGGGTCGCGGAACCCTGGCTGCCCGCCCCAGAGGACGGGCGGCCGGGCGAGGGACACTGCCTGACACCAGGCGCCCCTCACAACGGTGGCAGGCCAACCCCCCCGGGGACGGCCCCCCACCGCCCCCGCGGCACGCAGCCCCCACGGGGCATGCAGGCTGAGGGGACGGTGTTGGGCCCCCCGAATCCACACAACCGCGCCCACGGCACGTGGGTGGCGGACCCCAACAGCCCGCCCAGTGGGCGGGCAGTCAGGGGAGGGGGAGCTCCTGACCTCAGACGCCCCTCACAATGGTCGAAGGCACCCCCCCGGGGACGCCCTTCCGCCACCCCCACAGCGAGCAACGCCGGCCCGCAAGGGCGCACGCTGTGGGGCCGGTGCTGGGTCCCCACACCCGCACCGACCGCACCCGGAACACACGGGTCGCGCAACCCTGGCTGCTCGCTCCAGAGGACGGGCGGCCGGGGGAGGGACAGCGCCTGACACCAGACGCCCCTCACAACGGTGGCAGGCCACCCCCCCCCGGGACGGCGCCCCCACCACCCCCGCGGCACGCAGCCCCCACAGGGCATGCAAGCCAAGGGAACGGTGTTGAACCCCCACACCCACACACCCGCGCCCACAGCACGTCGGTGGTGGACTGCAATAGCCCGCCCAGTGGGCGGGCAGTCAGGGGGGGGACAGCGCCTGACCTCAGAGGCCCCTCACAATGGTGGAAGGCACCCCCCCCGGGGACGCCCTTCCGCCACCCCCACAGCGAGCAACGCCGGCCCGCAAGGGCGCACGTTGTGGGGCTGGTGCTGGGTCCCCACACCCGCACTGACCTCACCCGGGACACACGGGTCGCGGAGCCCCGGCTACCCGCTCAAGAGGACAGGCGGCTGGGGGAGGGACAGCGCCTGACACCAGACGCCCCTCGCAACGGTGGCAGGCCAGCCCCCCCGGGGACGGCCCCCCACCAGTCCCGCGGCACGCAGCCCCCACAGGGCGTGCAGGCCAAGGGGACAGTGTTGGGCCCCCACACCCACACACCCGCGCCCACAGCACGTGGCTGGCGGACCCCAACAGCCCGCTCGGTGGGCGGGCGGTCGGGGGAGGGACAGCGCCTGACCTCAGACGCCCCTCACAATGGTGGAAGGCACCCCCCCCGGGGACGCCCTTCTGCCACCCCCACAGCGAGCAACGCCGGCCCGCAAGGGCGCACGCTGTGGGGCCGGTGCTGGGTCCCCACGGCCGCACCGACCGCACCCGGAACACACGGGTCGCGGAACCCTGGCTGCCCGCTCCAGAGGACGGGCGGCCGGGGGAGGGACAGCGCCTCACACCAGACGCCCCCCACAACGGTGGCAGCCCACCTCCCCTGGGGACGGCCCCTCACCACCCCCGCGGCACGCAGCCCCCACGGGGCATGCAGGCCAAGGGGACAGTGTTGGGCACCCACACCCACACACCCGCGCCCACAGCACGTTGGTGGCGGACCCCGACAGCCCGACCAGTGGGCGGGCAGTCGGGGGAGGGACAGCGCCTGGCCTCAGACGCCCCTCACAATGGTGGAAGGCACCCCCCCCGGGGACGCCCTTCCGCCATCCCCACAGCGAGCAACGCCGGCCCGCAAGGGCGCACGCTGTGGGGCAGGTGCTGGGTCCCCACGCCCGAACCGACCGCACCCGGAACACACGGGTCGCGGAACCCTGGCTGCCCGCTCCAGAGGACGGGCGGTCGGGGGAGGGACAGCGCCTGACACCAGACGCCCCTCACAACGGTGGCAGGCCACCCTACCCGGGGACGGCCCCCCCACAACCCCCGCGGCACGCAGCCCCCACGGGGCATGCAGGCCAAGGGGACAGTGTCCGGCCCCCACACCCACACACTCGCGCCCACAGCACCTGGGTGACGGACCCCAACAGCCCGCCCAGTGGGCGGGCAGTCAGGGGAGGGCCAGCACCTGACCTCAGACGCCCCTCACAATGGTGGAAGGCACCTCCCCTGGGGACGCCCTTCCGCCACCCCCACAGCGAGCAACGCCGGCCCGCAAGGGCGCACGCTGTGGGGCCGGTGCTGGGTCCCACGCCCACACCGGCCGCAGCCAGGACACACGGGTCGCGGAACCCCGGCTGCCCGCACCAGAGAACGGGCGGCCGGGGTAGGGACAGCGCCTGACACCAGACGCCCCTCACAACGGTGGCAGGCCACCCCCCCCGGGGACGGCCCCCCACCACCCGCACGGCACGCAGCCCCCACAGGGCATGCAGGCCATGGGACAGTGTTTGGCCCCCACACCCACACACCCGCGCCCACAGCATGTGGGTGGCGAACCCCGACAGCCCGCCCAGTGGGCGGGCAGTCGGGGGTGGGGGAGCGCCTGACCTCAGACGCCCCTCGCAATGGTGGAAGGCACCCCCCCCGGGGACGCCCTTCCGCCACCCCCACAGCGAGCAACGCCGGCCCGCAAGGGCGCACGCTGTGGGGCCGGTGCTGGATCCCACGCCCGCACCGACCGCACCCAGGACACACGGGTCGCGGAACCCCGGCTGCCCGCCCCAGAGGACGGGCGGCCGGGGGAGGGACAGCGCCTGACGCCAGACGCCCCTCACAACGGGGGCAGGCCACCCCCCCCGGGGACAAGCCCCCCACCACCCCCGCGGCACGCAGCCCCAACAGGGCATGCAGGCCAAGCGGACAGTGTTGGGCCCCCACACACACACGCCCCCGCCGACAGCATGTGGGTGGCGGACCCCAACAGCCCGCCCAGTGGGCGGGCAGTTCAGGGAGGGGGAGCGCCCGACCACAGACGCCCCTCACAACGGTGGAAGGCACCCCCCGGGGAACGTTCTTCCGCCACCCCCACAGCAAGCAACGCCGGCCCGCAAGGGCGCACGCTGTGGGGCCGGTGCTGGGTCCCCATGCACGCACCGACCGCACCCGGGACACACGGGTCGCGGAACCCCGGCTGCCCGCCCCAGAGGACGGGCGGCCGGGGGAGGGACAGCGCCTGACACCAGACGCCCCTCACAACGGTGGCAGGCCACCCCGCTGGGGTTGGCCCCCCACCACCCCCGCGGCACGCGGCCCTCACAGGGCATGCAGGCCAAGGGGACAGTGTTGGGCCCCCACACCCACACACCCGCGCCCACAGCGGATGGGTGGCGGACCCCAACAGCCCGCCCAGTGGGCGGGCAGTCGGGGAAGGGGGAGCGCCTGACCTCAGACGCCCCTCACAGCGGTGGAAGGGACCCCCCCCGGGGACGCCCTTCCGCCACCCCCACAGCGAGCAACGCCGGCCCGCAAGGGCGCACGCTGTGGAACCGGTGCTGGGTCCCCACGCCCACAGCAACCGCACCCAGAACAAACGGGTCGCGGTACCCCGGCTGCCCGCCCCAGAGGACGGGCGGTCGGGGGAGGGACGGCGCCTGACACCAGACGCCCCTCACAACGGTGGCAGGCCACCCCCCCCCCTCGGGGACGGCCCCCCACCACCCCCGCGGCACGCAGCCCCCACGGGGCGTGCAGGCCAAGCTAGGTAGGGGGGAACCGGGACCGGACCGCCCCCCCCCAAGCACGCCAGACGGAGCAAGGGACCGGGGCAGGACACGCGGAGGGGCACGGCCCACGTGGAACGGCCCTACCAGCGCCCAGTGCCGGGATCGCGCGAGGTGCGCACGCGACACCACCCAGGGGGGGAGGGGGAGCGGACGCCGCGGGAGCGCGAGCGCACACACACGCAAAGGGCACGCGGGGACTACCAGAAGGGCAACCGGACCGAGCTCGCGGAACGCACAGACCGTGCGGAATGGCGTACCAGCGAGCGAGGGTAAGGCACACCCGGACGGGACGGCCTGCCACAAGCAGCGCGGGACACGCGGGGCGGGGAGGATGAGACGGGAGAGACACAACTCCAGGTACCGGCCCGAGCCCTCTGAACCGGCCGCGAGCGCCGCGCACACACGGAAGGGGCACTGCAGCCGCCAGGGCAGTAGTGGCGCACTGCGCCACGCCCCAGCCCGGCAGACTCTGCGCCAGCCCAAGGGGAAAAGCCAGTAGCACGGGCCCGGCAGCGCCGGCGCCCCGGGCGACCACGCATTAGGGGGCGACGCAGTGGGTAAGCGCCCGCAGCCACAGCTGCGAATTGATGCACTGACCGGGGAGTGGCGAAATGGGGAAGCCGGGGAGGGACGGGGCTCCGAGCTCTGTGAACCCGGGGGACTCCGCCACCAGGCAGGAGGTGCGTCTTGGAGGGCCCCCCACTAGGACCCGGTGGGGAGGATATCACCTGGCCCGACCAGGTGGCCCCCCGGGGCCGAAAGGCGTCTAGTACCCGCAAAATCAAACCTCAAACCTCAAACCCATTCTCCTGGGGCTGTTGTGCGGCCCTAGCCGCACGCCCTCCTCTGTCCCATCCCCTTTTCCCATTATCCCGTGTTTCTACCCCACCGGGCCGCCAGCAACCCTTTGGCGCGGGCCAACTGGATCCTTATCCATCTGGGGACCGTTTCGTGTGCTCAGCACTGGTCGCTCTTCCGTTTCGGTGGTGTGTTTCTTTCAGGACCTGTTGGGGGCCCTTCTTCCTTGCCCGGCCCCTGCTTCACCCTGTACCCAGGCCTTTTCCCCACCTGGTCACCTGCTTTTTTTTTTGTTCTTTTCGCGCGTAACCCGCGGTCCCTCTTCTGCCCGTTTGCTCCTTCCCAATTCCCCGCTGCCTGCTCGCTCTGTGCTTTATGCCCTCCGGTGGTGCTTTGTGGTTTTGATTTTCTGTTCTTCGGTCTGCCCCACCCCTTTCCCGCGGTGCATCCTGCCTTGTGGTACCCTCCTCCCAGCATGCACGCACGTCAGCACTGTACTGGTCATCTGGTCACGGCTCCCTTCGGTGCTCTTCTCCTGTCCCATCGCCCTCTTGGGGCGTGGCCCTTGAGGATGTCGGCCATGCCAGGTGGGCGCCCCTCCCTCGCGTCACTCTCCTAACTTTCCTCTCTTCCCTCCCCTCTCATCTGTCTCCCGCCCGCCCTCTCACTGTTGCTCTCCTGCCTAATGTGCTCTCCGCTGGTTGTCCCCGCGCCAGGGCTGTATCCCGCGCGCTCTCACGCGCCTCCTGGCCTACGCCCTGTCCTCCGTCCTGTAGGCTGACTAGGGCGGCCTCCCCAGATACCCCTTCGGGGGGACTCCCCCGTCGTCCCCCCCTGCCGATGACCCCTCCGTCAGTTCCCTGATGGTGGGGCGGGCCAGCCGGTACGGTTCAATGCCGGTCATCAGCATGGCGTTTCTCTGCGCGTGACGAGGTGTTCCTTTGTGCCGTTGTTGGCCCCCTGCTTCCTCCTCCTCCCGCGCGGCCCTGTCCCCTCGGGGTCACCTGCCTTTTTACTTCTGGTTGCCTCTCTTGTCGCGCTCATCGCTGCTCACGCGCGCCCTGCTTGTGCCTCCTGCTCCTCTCTGCCCTACCCCTGCCCCGCCGCCCCGTGCCCTCAGCCCCTGTCTCCCCATTTCTCCCCTCCTCACCTCCTATCCGCTGTCACTCCGAGGGTCCTGTCTGTACTTTTCCATCCGCCCTCACTGCCTTTGCCGTGCATTCACTCGTGTGTGCCACCCGTGTGTTCTACCCCTGCCCCTCTCTGTTGTCCCTACCCTTTTTCCCTGGTGGCGTGTCGCACCCTCAGCCTGCCCCCTCTGTTGTGCTGGTGTTGTCTATCTTTGTGCCTTGCCTTCGTTCCCCGACTCTCTCCCCTTCCGGGACGCCATGGGTTGTGGCCCTGCTCGTTGACGGGTTAGACGCTGGACTGTTGGGATCTGTCGACCGCAATTTCCCTCACGCAGCATGCACAACTGAACCGCCAATGGTTTCCACAGTAGCCACTGCGGTCCTCGTAGGCCCGGCAATCCGAGCGGGCAACGATGGTGCTCCATGTCACCTTTGGCCTTTCACGACTGTCACGACCCCACGCTGAGGATTCCCGCCAGCGCTTCTGGCAATGCAGCCCGGTTCCGTACCAGCGCTCGTCGTACTCCACCAGCACACCAGTACAGTACCCCATTCCACCTGTACTTCGGCATCATGTCAGGCTTCTCACTCTGGGCCGCGCTGTTTGTGGTACCCATGGTACTACACGCGTCCTGCTGCCAGGCTGCTCTGTCTGCACCCGTCGGCACTCCCTTACCCCGCTGCTCCATCCGCTGCGGCCGCGGACCCAGTTCCCTCCGCTGGGGGTTCTCGTCCGCGTCCGCCATCACCACATCCCCCGCTGCCATGCTGGTCACCCACTACCGCCGGCCATGTCCCTGCCCTTTTCTTGCGCACCCGCGCCCCTCCGCGCCTATTTTTCCACTCTTTGTGTCCTCCACACCCTCCCTTTACCATCTCCTACGTTTGCGGACTCCCCGAGTCCTCCTCTCCTGCAGCCCTCCTTGGCTCTGGTCTGCGCGTCCCTCCTGCACTCCCCGGGCGCCTGGTGCCCCCGTGTTGATGACGATGAGCACCTTGGCCCGGCTCCTGCCCCGTCCTACGCCTCGCCTCGATACCACCCCTCGCGCTGCAACAGCTCCCGCAGCATCGAAGCCCTGGGCTTCTTCCCCTTCTCCTGGGGAACGTTCAAGCTCACCCCCGGGAGCGCCTCTCCCAGCACCCTCCTCCACGAGCCCTCCTCCATCTCAGGCCCCCTTTTCCCGGGGCCTCCCCGCCCTGCGGACCAGGTCGCTGAAGGGGTGGGTCCCCCGCCTCTCCCGTCCTCCCCTCGTCCTCCCCCACCCACTTGACGTAGCAGAGCAGCTCCGCCACGTCCCCCGCCGTCCCCCCCGCGACCGTTCCGGGCTCCCTCCATACCGGCGGCGGCGCATACCGCCGCGGCTGTGGCGACTCCGAGTCCCAGTCCGTCGGCGTCAGCTCCGGGCTGGGGCTGGCAGGCCGCGGCGCCCCCTCTGCTCCCCCTGCTCCCCGCCCCCCCCCCCCCGGCGCCGCTTCCCCCTCTCCTGCCAAGCCTCCTCTTCCTCCTCTTTGGCCCTTTTCCCGGACGCCGACCGCCCGTCCACATCCGTGGAGGGGGTGTCACCTTCTGGGTCCAGGAGGACCCAATGTGCCCCCCGGGCCACCGCCTCCTCCTCCTCCCGCACCCTGTGCTCCCGCGCCGCAACCTCCCTGTCCCTCTCCGCCGGCCTCGCTGCCTCTCCCCTGGTCCGCCTCCATGCCCTCTCCTGCATCCCACTCTCCTGCTCCAGCGGGATAACCGGCTGCCTGAATGGCATCAGTGGGGGGCGACCCTCCGGCCCCCCTCCCTCCCCGCGCCGTCCGCGTTCCCGTTGCACCCTCTCGGGCCTCTCCTGCCTTCTCCGAAGGTCCACACACGCCCGATGCAGCTCCTTGCCATGAAGGCGGGCTAGGCAGGGCTGTAGGATTGGCAGAATTGTTTTTCAACTGCTTTTTTGTAGTTAAATCATTTCATTTGACTTATTCACAAAAGTAGTGTATAACTGTCGAATCAGTGCGGCACATGCGCATAGTAAAGAAGGCGCATCCGCAGATTTGTGACGGAAGCAAGAAGCAAATAAGTAACATTGTATGTTTGCTTCTGTTCAAATTTATATGCTCTATTACCTTGTTTGTTTAGGCATGAAACAGAGTATTTTTTGAACCTCATTCAGTTCATTATCCGTCACTTCGAGATTACAACCAAATTCTACAAACGCTTGGTTGTGCTGTGCATGCTCGAGTTCAGTGATAAGATAAATGCAGGATTACAATGCCAGAAACCGCAGGAATTCAATGCAAATGGACTGTGTTTGTACTGAAGTTCGAAATCTGTTTTGTGGAGCCCGCTATCACACAGCCTATTAAAGTTCAAAAAATCACATTTCGGCAGCATCTACTTGTCGCCGAACGCCAGTGAAGACCAGCGTCGATGGCGAGGACTCTTTCAACACGCCGCAGCGCGTTGGAGTAACTGGTCAGGAGACAGATAGTGAGCGTACAAAGTTTCGAAAAACATCGTTTCTGTCGAGTTCAAGTGACAGCGCCAGGAGGCGCTTGCAGTTTTCGTCGCCGAAGCGAGTGCAGTTCAGGGAAAATAACTACACTCCTTACGGGCGTAGTTCTGCTCCTTGCAGGATTCAAGGTTCATCTTCAATTCAAGATCATGAGGTCCTAGACAGGACTACCAGACGACACCAAGATGCTGTCCACCGCATAACACAAGATGAGGAGAAGACAGCTACCCGAGGCACCGTGCTACATGCAGCAGCTTTTCCAAGTTCCAGGTCAGAATCAGAGGGTGAGACTGCGGGTGAGGAGCGCAGGAGACTCATCAGAGCGGGTTTTCGGAGCAGGCAAGAGTTCGTTGGAATTCGCCGAGCGCTGCTGAGGGTTGAAGATGAGGAAAATCACCAGCATATGTTGCTGTTCGCTGAGTTTGCTTCGAGTTCCTTAACCATGGCGATCAAGTTCGCGCTGCAATGTTCTCTCAGTCTGACGGAGGGTTGTGTGAGTCTGAGCACGTGGACTAATACACAGTCGAGAGCCTTGGACGCTGAGAACGCAGTGCGAGAACAAGGTGCAAGAATGCAAGCAACTGAAGAACGATTGCAACACATTGAGTTGAGTTCAGCGAGACGAAGTCAGACTGAGAATGAGACATCTGGTATGCCAGAGCGAGAGTCCACAAAGCAGGCTGTGGAATCGCTGACAACCATCGTGGATGACCTTGTGCGTAGGATGACGTCGGAGAGACTTGGGAGTGTTGAGAAGGAGTTGCAAAGACTACGAGTTTGCCAAGACGAAATACAAAAGACCTACGACAAAGTCTTGAACGAGTTCGAAGACCAAGGCGCAGAACGCCTGCGTTGGAGGACGCGACGACATCAAGGTGTGTATGCACAGCCATGGCGCGATGGCAGTCAATACTATGACCAGTGGCGTTATGGACCTGGGAGATATGCCCAGCAGCGCAAGGGGCGCCAGTGTTATGTTGGGAATACATTCCACAGGCAGTGGACTCGGAAGGAATACGCCGAATCAGAAAAGGGAATTGAGATATTCAGTGAACGACCTTGGAGTGAGCACAACCGTGGAAGGCGTGCTGGACGTCGACAGCGCCTTGGAGACGCGCTGAAGGTGTTGTTGGAAGCCTTGTCCGATTTTTTCGTAGAGGTTGTCCAATTGTCACACCTTGGCTGCTACTGTGTAGAGCAAAGCCACCTTCAACCTCAAGCAGGAGCAGGAGAGACTTCAAGAAGTTTAATTGTCATTTAAGTGTTGAAGATATATTCCATTTTTCGAAGATCTGTGTTTATCTGGGCGATGACCCATGGCCTTAAACGCCAGGGTGGCACACGAATGGCAAAGAATAATAGTGACTCATTGATTACTGCTATGTGCTTTATGTTGTCAGTATTGGGACAGTGCAAAAAGATATGATTTTCTCCCTTCTGCTTGTTTTTCTCATTTTTGCCAGCTGCAATATTTATTATCACACTTTGCACCGGTTTTGAGAAACTGTGTGAGCAGTTTTGAGAAATCTTTGTGGATGCAAGGTTGTTTTTTTTGTTATTTCTCTCGACATTTTTAATATTTGGCCTGACAGGTTTCACTTCCACTAGGGCTTTTAGCCTAGGAAGCGGGTGCAGGTTTTGCCTTGGCCATTGCACTGGCGGATATATAGCAGCCATAGGCGCTCAACTGCCTAGCCCTGCCTCCATTTATTTGGTTTATCAAACACTGCATCACTGCTCGGTTTTTTCAGAGTGGTGATATCCAGTATTTCAGGAAGGGGGTGTAATGATGGCGGGCTAGGGCAGGGCTGTAGGATTGGCCCAATTGTTTTTATACTGCTTTCCTATAGTTAAATCATTTCATTTGACGTATTGACAAAAGTAGTGTATAACTGTCCAATCAGTGCGGCACATGCGCATAGTAAAGAAGGCGCATGTGCAGGTTTTTGACGGAAACAAGAGCCAAATAAGTAACATTGTATGTTTGCTTCTGTTCAGATTTATATGCGCTATTGCCTTGTTTGCTTAGGCATGAAACAGAGTATTTTTTGAACCTCATTCAGTTCATTTTCCGTCACTTCGAGATTACGGCCAAAATCTACCAACGCTTTGTTGTGCTGTGCGGGCTCGAGTTCAGTGATAAGATAGATGCCGGATTACAATGCCAGAAACCGCAGGAATTCAATGAAAATGGACTGTGTTTGTACTGAAGTTCGGAATCCGCTTTGTGGAGCCCGCTATCACACAGCCTATTACACTCCTCCACTGCCTGCGTCTCCCCTCTTCGCGGCCTGCCTTGCCCCTCCGTCCTCCCCTCCGCCACCCTGTCCGCCCCTCCCATGACCCTTGCCTCTCTCTCCCGCAGCCTCCTCTCTTCTTCCCCTATCCTCTCCCATGCCCTCCTGTTCTCTTCTCCCTTCCCTCCCTGCACCCCAAATGTCGTCCCACCGGCCTGCAGGCGCTGCTGTACGTGTGCCCGCGACGACGACCATCGCAGGGTAAGGTGGTGGTGGAAATGATGGGATGACTGGCGGGATGGCTGGCAGGACGACACCTCCCGAACATCCCAATCCCTTCCCTTGGAACACCGGTGAGCCCATGTACCCATGGCCACCCTTCTTCCCCTGCCCTTTGCCCTTTCACCCCGCTGCCCCGTGCCCCTTGCTGCCTACTCCGTGGAGTCCCACCTTCCCGTGTCCCTTTCCCTGGAGCCCTTCTTGTCCCTCTCCTTTCCCTGGCGCACCGTGCCCACCATGCCTGCCTTTACCGCCTTCTTCTAGTCCCGCACCCCTGCCCTGCACTGCGCTGCCTGCCTGTCCACGTCGCTGGCTCCCAGTCTCTTGCCCTCCCTTCCGCTGGTCGCGGTGCCCCTCCACTGCTGCACTGCTCTGTCCTGCCTGCCCTTCCTCTCTCCGCAGCCCGCAACTGGGTTGTCCGCTGTGCTCCCCTCCCGACCCCTCCTGTCCTCCCTGGCGCCCTGACCCTGCCCTCCCTGACCCCATCTCCAGCCGGTAGATGGTGTCTGGTCCCGGCTCTGGGGGCTGGTGGCGACGGCGCTGGCGCTCCATGTGCGCCAGCGCCTTGTACCGCACCGCCTGCTGGCGGCGCGCCTCCCTCTCCTCCTCCGCCCGCACCGCCGCACTGACCTGTGGGGCCGACGCTGGCGGCAGTTGCTTGAACGAGCGTTAAGGCTGCGGCCACTGTTCCCCCTGTCCGCCCCTCTTTCCCCCTTCTTCTTCCTGGTGTCCCGTCGCATGCCTAGCCCCCGAAGTCCCCGCCTGCCCTTTCTCTCCCTTGCCTATCCGTCTCTGCCCTCCGGTGCGTACACTGCTGTCCTCGCTCTCTGCTGCTCCCGCCGCCGCTCGTCCTCGCCTACCCTTGTCCTCTTCCTTCCTCCGCACTTCGGGGAGGATAAGATTCATGGCAGCCGCTGGCACATTGGCGGCGTCAGCTAGCCCGGGCCCCCCTCCTGTGCCATCCTCCTCGCCTCCTCCCCCCCATCCTCCGACACCACGAGGATGTCGTCGACTACCCACCCTCCCAGCCCGACATCTCCGCCAGCCATCAACTCTGCCAGGATGAACGGGTCCGCCTGCCGCCTCACTACTGCTTGCTGCTCCTAATCCTCCCCGTGCCCCTCAGCTTCCGCCGCCACCACCCCTGTCCTCCCTCCACTTGCCTCTGCTTGCCCTCCCTTGTCTCCGCCCTCGCCTCTCCCCACCGGGGCCTCTTCTTTCCTCTACTGCCCTTCCGTTCGTGGCCCTTCCCGCTGGACCGTCTCTGGACTCTCCGGAGACGAGGGTGACGACACCTCCGCGGATGCCGCCGAGGACATTGGTGAGGGGGGCTGCGGGGCTGAGTTTGCCTCCATGCGGGCCACATCGACCCTCACTCCCACCAGCCCCAGGCCCTTGTACCCCCTCACTGCTCGTGGCCGCGGCGCGACCTCCGCTGCCGGTGACTGGCTTGACTTCGGCTCAGGCTTGTGGGACATCTTTCTGCGCACATGGCATCCTGTCCGAGCCCTGGGCCTTGCCGTCGCCTCCCCCGCTACCCGCGCCCTACACCCAGCGGTTCCCTCAGTGCCACTGTTCGCGCGCCCTACGTGTGTTGTGCTCGTGGTCCACCAGTGTTCCTCTCTCTCGTGCACGCCTCCGCGTACTATGGACTCTTCCAGGCAGCTGCTGGCCTCGTACTGGACCTTCTCTTCCTTGTCCTCGCACCCCTTGCCACGTTCCTCTTGTCGGCGTGCGTTTCTTGATACCTCTTGGCCGCTCCTTCTTCTCGCCCTGCGTCCCCCGCTCTTGTGCCCGCTAGGCCATCAACTCGCCACCTCGCCCTGGTCCCCTCCCCTGGGGCCTGCTCTGTGCCGGTGTTTGCTCTGTGGCTCGGTGCGCCAAGTCCCGGATGTTCTTGTCGGAGTGACGGGTGACACTGCGTCCTCTTTCTGTCTGGTCCGCGGCAGCCCCAGCTGTCCCCCTTTCAGGCGACACCCTTCACCCGTCCTGTCCTCATATCTGCCGGATTCTCTTCCGTCTGCGGGCCATCAGGCGCTTCCTCTGCTCCTCTCCCTCCCGTTCCTTCACTTCCCTCTCGCCCTCCGACCGCCTTTGTCGCCAGTCACGCTGTGTTTGCACTTTCATCTCCCTGATTTGTGGGTTGTACCTGACCAACGCCATCTCCACCCCTTTTGGTGACCTGATCACGCATGTCTTCCGCCCGCGCCTCCAATTGTGCCTCTCTGCACGACATGCGCTCCTGCAGATGCTCCACCACACGTCGCAACAGCCTGTGGGCCATGCTCTCTGGCGCCACTGTATGCTCCTGGAGTGCCTGCCACAGCAACTTCACAATCATCATGTGCCACAACCCGTTTTGATGCCCTTCTTTCCCCAGCTCCCTCTCCATTGCGCTTCTGCCTCTCTCACCCTTCTTGAACAGCGGGATGTCGTGATCCCAAACCAGCAGCTTCTCGATCCCCTTATATTGTTCACACCGCATGAAGTGCTGGTACGTTTCTTGTCCTCGGCCGCAGTGGCATCTCATGTACTCCTCCCGGAGGCCCATTGCCTTATGCCTGTAGCACCTCATGATGGTCTCCCGCACTGGCACCCGACCCGTGATTGCCTGCAGTCGTCTGGTTTGCAGCCTTTTGGGCAGCCTCTCCGGCATCAGCACATTGCAGAAGTGGGCACGCTGTCCCACCCTGCCCTCCAAATACTCGCTCAGCTCTACCACCTCCGGCCCCCCTCGTACTTGAGCTAGCATGTGCACCAGCTGCGGATACACTGTTAGTTCCCGTTTGCCCCTGTCCTCCTCCACCAGCCACCTGGCCTTCTCTTCTTCCCCCACTCTTGGACCAAGTGGAGGTGCTCCCTTCTCTCTGGCACTCTCCATTCGGGTTCCTGCTCCTTGTCCACTGCCTGCGCCGCTCCATCAGCCTCATGATTCCCCAGTCCTGCTCGATGTGAACCCTGTTTTACCAGGTGTATGACCAGGGGCACTTTCTTCATCTCTAGCCCGTGCCATATCGCGTACACCTGCGACGCCAGCCCCGTGCCCAGGGCCTCATGCTGGGGCCTGCTGGCTAGTCTCCTGAGGGACGCCATGTCCGCCTCCGCGTCAGCCACCATCCACACTTCCCGTACGTCTTCCCCTATCTTCTCAACCACGTCCGCCACCGCTTGTACCTCTCCATGGGGCGCTGCCCCGTACACCATCCTGTCCACCACGCTTTCCGTCTCTTGTTCCAGCCCCTTGACCCTTACAGCCCCTGCCCCCGCCTTGGGCGGCTGTTCTTCCACCCCGGACCTGTCCAGAAAGATCACCACCCTATCCTCCGTATCCTCCGTGAGCTCTGGTATGCGCACCACCTCCCTCGGGTAGTGGCAGTACACTATGTGCCTCCCGATGCCATACTCGCACAATCCATCCTCGATGCTCAGTTCTTCCACCCCCCTGTACACTGCCCACTTATTGTCCGTCCTGGCCTTCCAGCCTTTCGTCACCACCACCCCGTGACACCATGCCCTGTCCCCCTTCGCCCTGTCCTGCTCCAGGTACGCCTGCACCAGAACCAGGTACCATACCCTGTCCGCTGGCAACCCGCGGACCGTCAGTCTGATCCTCCTCGCACTTTCCCCATACTTGTGGCCCACGGGTACTATGGGTGCCTGCTCCTCGGGCCGCCCCGTGTCTGTCATTCGGAAACTCACCGTCACCCCTTCATCCTCTTCCTGCAGTCCCCGCACTGTGTCCCATCCCATCAGGACTCCTGCTCTCTTCCCCTCCTGTTCCTCCCCCCACCAGACCACCACACCCCCCTGGGCCTACTCATCCTCCTGCACCTCCTTGGGCAGCCGCAGTACCGGCCCCCACCACTGTCCCCTGACGTCCGTAGTGCGCATGGTCGCGGTCGGGAACGCCCATGTTGTCATTCTCAGGACTGGCCACGGGACCTGCCCAGCATCCTTGGTGCATCTCCAGCACTGGTCCCCCTGTCCTGCCCCCTCCGGGATGTTGTCTCTCCGGAACATCTCCGCATGGACATCGTACCACTGTCCGTTCTTACTCTGCACCTTCCCCCTCGGCCCTTTGAGTCCCAGCAGCACACACAACAGTATGCTCGATCTGGCCTTGCCCCGCTCTCCGCTGTCCAGCACCACCCTCTCTTTTTGTGCCTCTGCTCCCCTCCCGCGCCTTGTCCTCTTTCTCTTGTTCCCCCACAACGCCACCCACTCGATCCACATCTTCCGTATCCTCCTGTCCGCCCTAGCGCGGTCTTCTTGTCCTCGCGCTCTCCTCATCATCCATTTGTATACACCCCATTCTACTATCCTGGAGTGGCCATAGAACTCCGCGTGGTGGAGGCCCGCTTTTTTGTACTCCTTCATCTTCTTCCTGCGCACGTGCAGCACCTCCATACTCACTCCTTCCTTCCTGACCCACCGTACGGTTCCATGCGCCGCCCCCCGAAGTCCGTGTCCAGTACCCTGATCGCTCCACGCCTGCCGCACGTCCTATTGGTCGCCAACATGTGCTCCTCCTCAGGCAACACCGCCTGTAGGACGCGCCACATGCGTTCCTTCTTCCCCGCCGCCAACCGCCTTCGCCTACTAGGTCTAAGGCGGGGCCTCGGGCCCTACTGAGGCGCCCCCGTGTGATCCACCCCCTCTGGCTTCGGCTCCAGTTGGGGGGGGAACGAAGCAAAAGATAAAACTTTGGAGACTGGAGCGAATTGCCAAGATGAAAAAATCTTGGAAGTCCCACACGAAAGCAACACCTATACATGGGGAGGATGCGCCCAATCTTTTTGAGATAAACTGGGCTAAACACTACCCAAATTGTGAACGCGACAAAGAAATGTGTTAAGATGCCTTGAATGGGAGCTTCCAAGATGGGGTGAGGCTGGTGGATAACAAGCTCGTCCGTAATGGACGGTGGTGTGTTCCTACGTCGCTAGTGCATCCCTTGGTGGACGAATACCACAATGCACTTCACTTAACTGCCTCCAGTGTGGAAAAACACTGGAAGGAAATTAATCATGGCGTGGAGGATGGGGGATTGTACAAAGCAGTGGAACTGCAATGTCAAATGTGTCCCTCGTGTGCCATTCACACGCATGACACCAAGCGCAAGCAAGGGTACATGACCCCTATGCCTATACCTATGGAGCAATGGACTCCATAGCGCTCCATGTGTTTCACTACCCTTCAACCTCCCATGATGGAGAGTGTATGACCGAATGCTCCTATGTTTTTGCTGGCCTTCGAGCTACCTCATCGCGATCCCTATTCCTAAAGCTCGTCATGAAGACAAGGATGAAGGGCTAACGGGGTACAGAGCGGCCCATTTGGTGATGGAACGCTGGGTTGATAGGTTCGGAGCGCCACCTGAAATATGCTCCGACCGTGGGCCACAATTTGTGAGCGGATATTTCCAAACCCTTTGTTCTAAGATTGGTGCCCGCCCGACTATGTGTCTCGCGGGTAGGGACCAAGGTAATGGCAAAGCCGAAAATACTGGCAAGCAGCCAAGGCGTGCCCTTGCTAGAGCCCTTACCTTGAGGAAAGGGCACTCATTGGAAAGCGGTTTCGCCTCCCGTTGTACGGGCGTGGCATGAGACTACAGGTCCTTCAGGTTATACGCCTAACGAGATTGTGTTTGGTAAACACAACCGTACTAAGGGGCCCCCTCTTCCTGAGCCTAAGGGGGTTGCCCAAGACGCCGCTCACTACTTCCAGCGTCGTGAGGAGCTTATTGCTCTTGCACGTAGGGCTATGATTCACGTGCAAGAGACAATGGCTCATGAATATAATAAGAGGAGGACGATGTCCCCCAATTTTTTGAATAGGGGCCCGCTTATGGGTCCGTCGCCAACGTAAAAGTCTTGGCGATAAGACTTGCCCCTATTGGGATGGGCCCTATGGGGTGGTCGCCAAGAAGGCACAGAACCTCTCTGTTATTCAAGTGGACCAACAGAGGTCAGTTGACGTCCACGTTCATTGTCTAATGAAGACGGTCAACTCCCCTCGCTCCCCCGTGCCTCTAAACTACACGGAGGAGGTTGATAGAGGGCCCATTCTATTTGAGGAGGACACTTATAACGTGAAGAAAATATTGGGTCACCGCACTCACCGCAAGAGACTTCCCTTCAAGGTGCGTTCGGAGAGTTATACCAAAGACTGATATACCGAGAGGCCCGTTGAAACCTTCTCACCGTCCTACAATAAGATTTGGCCAGATTACTTGCAGAAACAGAATCTCATCCAAACTATTGACCTCCTCGCCCACCTTGGTGGACCTCTCTCATGAGCATGCCACGAAAAGAAAACCGTAACCAATATGGGGATATATTGTTGTTTGATAAAAGGAGGAGAGAGCGACAAGCGGTGGGAGACAGGAAAGAAGCGTGAAGACAATGTGCATGCACGGCGCGCCCCTCGGTTACAAAAATCCCGGGCAGAGCAGGGCGGTGGGTACCGCGAGTGCAGAGTGCCTGAAACGGTTTCCTAGTGCCACTGGGGTCGCGCTCTGCGGCTCTGGTGTGAACATCTGTACCCTTTTTGTCAAGCCGATTCCATCCAATTGTGCGATCCACCAGGTGTGTTGGTAGCACATCAGTGTCACCGTACAGGTGTTCGGCTGTCCGTGGAGGACCATCCGCTCTGTGAACTTCATCACAATTTTTTGAATGTGCTGTTGTGGTGGCCTGGCAAGTTGCACCAAGTGGTCCATATCTTCGAGTGCCAGAGTGTTTTCCTTTTCCTGCACACTGTTGTTGCGTTCTGTCCGGTGTCCCACGGCGTCATCCCACATATCCGTGACAGCTGCCAGGGTGTTGGCTGCGAGGGAGATGACGTCATCTGCAAGCCCTTCGACAATGAAGTGTATTTACCCTGCCACGGTGGTAGGGAGCTGGGCTGTGGCCTTTCAGTGTGTGGTGTAGTAGCGCCCTGATGCCCCCTGGGGCGTTGGAGTGTCCGGGTCGGGGGTCACATGCCCCTTGTCTCGCCAACGGGTGTCTTGCTTGCTGGTGTCAGGCAGTCGCGGTCCGATCACCATGTGATGGATCTGACTTAGGGAGATGGCTCGGTTCAGTGTTCCCGCTGTCATCAGGTATACCCCCCTGGCAGCCAATACCCCGTTGAACTAGATACCCGGGAGTCGTGCAGGTTGCGGGCGTAGCAGTTGGAAAAAGGCATGGGGGCAGCGGTGCCCAGATGGGGGGTCTCAAGGCCACAGTACGAGGCTTGGGTGATCGATGCCATGCGGTACTCGGTATAAATGGAGACTTGCAAACGAAGCCAACCTGTTAGCTCATGGTGGCAGCCCCGTAGGTCGGTTTTCAGCACCACAAAGACCCTAATATCTCACAGAGGCCTCAACACACCTCAAAAAGATCTAGAAAATGAAACAACACGTGCCCATTGCCTATTGAACCCTGGAAATCATCTACAAATGTTGCGTGGAGGCACTACTGCAGACTTGCAAAAGAAGCCAATCTCTTACTTCATGGTGGCAGCCCTATAAGTCCTTTTTTAGCACCTCCAAGGCTGAAATACACAATTTATGACCTTAAAAGTGCTCACGAAGTGCTCAAACCGGAGATGATTCATGCGGGTTGCCTCTTGAACCCTCCAAATCAACGTCACATGTTGCGCGGAAGCACCATCGGAACAGTTGCAAAACAAACTAACCTCTTACTTCATGGTGGCAGCCCTTTGAGTGCATTTTTAGCACACCAAAGGCCAAATCACACCATGGATGACCCTAAACGTGCTCACAAAGTGCTAAAATGGGGAAGAACTCATGCGGATTGCTTCTTGAACCGTCCAAATCAACCACATATAATGCATTTACGCACCATTGAATACTGGCAAAAGAAACCAACCTCTTACTACATGGTGGCAGCCCTCGGAGTTCGTTTGTAGCACCTGAAAGGCCACAATACACCATGCATGGGCTTAAAAAGGCTCACAAAGTGCTCAAACCCGAAATAACTGATGTGGATCGCCTCCTGAACCCTCGAAGTTAACGTCGCATGTTGCGCAGAAGCACAATCGGACAGTTGCAAAAGAGGCCAACCTCTTACTTCATGCTGGCAGCCCTCTAAGTCCGTTCTTAGCACCTCAAAGGCCAAATCACACCGTGGATGACCCTAAAAGTGCTCACAAAGTGCTGAAGCCGGGAGTAACTCATGCGGATAGCTTTGTGAATTGTGAAAATCAACCTCATATGATGCATTGAGGCACCATTAGACACTGGCAAAAGAAGCCAACCTCTTACTCCCTGGTGACAGCCCTCTAAGTCGGTTTTTAGCACCTGAAGGGCCAAAGTACATGATGGATGACCTTAAAAGGGCTCATAAAGTGTTAAAGCCGGGAGTAACGCATGCAAATTGCCTCTTGGGCCCTTTGGATTGGCGTCAGGTGTTGCATGGGGGCAGGATTGGACACTTGCAAAAGAAAGCAACCTCTTGCCTGGTCATGGCGGCCCTCTAAGTCCATTCTTAGCATGCCAAAGGCTGGAATACACTACAGATGACCTTAGAAGTGCTCACAAAGTGCTCAAACCAGAAAGAACTCATTCGAATTGCCTTATGAACACATAAAACAACGTCACACACCACACGCAGGCACCATCGGACACTTGCAAAGGAAACCAACCTTTCCGCTCATAGTGGCAGCCCTCTGCAACCATTCTTAGCACTTTATGAAACCCAATATGCCATCTGTTCTCACAAAAGGGTACATAAGTCAACAAAACCTCACAAATCTTATACCTGGCGGATCTTAAGAAGTTGCAATCACAATCTCTTATAGTACTAATGCGCCATTGGTCGACAGCAATGAAACGCATGATGGCTGTCCCAATGTACTATGGATTTTGGTACCACAAATCACAAATTTATTGGAAGGTGTTTGAGATTGGCACATTCTTCACGTGCTGCACATAATGACTACGAAATGACGATTACTCCTTTCAAATAGCAAATTTCATGGATTCTCGCATGGGTTTTCAGTTGCGATGCGGCAAATCAATTTGTCCCAGATCGCGCGCATTCAATGCACTGTGAAGATGTAGGGTCCCGCTACCCTGCACAGTTTCTTGGAATTCAAGGTGTGAGGTTTGAGGTTTCATTTTTCGGATACCAGGCGCTCTTCGGTCCCGGGGGGCCACCTGGTCGGGCGACGTGATATCCTCCCCACCAGGACCTAGTGGGGGACCCTTCATCACACACCTCCTGCCTGGTGGCAGAGTACCCCGGGTTCACAGGGCTAGCAGCCCTGTCCCTCCCCGGCTTCCCCATTTCCCCACTCCCTGGTCAGTGCGTCACTTAGCAACCGTGGTTGCAGGCTCTTACCCACTACGCTGCCCCCCTGATGTGTGGTCGCCCGGGCTGCCGGCACCGCCGGGCCCGTGCTACTGGCTTGTCGCCAGTGAAACTCCGATGGGCCCCCGCGGAGGCTGCATAGCCGCGGGGCTGGTGCGTAGCACTGTGTGCTACTACTGCCTTGGCCCTGGTCGTGTGTGCGCGGCACTCGCGGCAGGTCTGGTGGGTCGGGGCCGGTGCCGGTTCCCGCTTCTCCCCTTAGGCTCCTCCCTTCCCTCTCGTCCCTCACTGTGTGTGTTGCGGGTTGTCCCGCCCGGCTGTCCCTTCCCTTCGCCTGCTAGTACATCTTTCCATGCCATCTGTGCGTTCCGCGGGCTCGGTCCGGTTGCCCTTCGGGTCCGCCCCGCCTGTCCGTTGTGTGTGTGTGCGCTGGTGCTCCCACGGCGTAAGCGCCTCCCCTCCCGAGGTCAGTGTGGCGCGCGCACTGCGCGTGGTTCCGCTGCAGGGCGCCGGTAGGGCCGTTCCAGGCAGTTCATGCCCCTCCGCGTTTCATGTCACGGTCCCGTGCTCCGCCTATTTAGCTCTTTGCGGGGTGGCTTGGTCCCTTTGTCCCCTTGCCTGACTTGGGGTCGCTCGCCCCCCTGAGGGCAGGCCTGCTCTTGCGAGCTGGCTGTGCGCACTGTGGGCGCTGCTGGAGGGCGCCCGGGGGGGGCGCGTATTTCCTGGGTGTGGGGCCTCTGGGGTTGGGCGCTCTACCACGCCCGACCGCCCGTCCTTAGGGCGTGCGGCTTGGGGCGGCTGCCCACAGGCTGTGGCCGCGGGGGGTGTCGGCGTAGGGACCCGTCACCAACCCCACAGCGCGCGCTCTCGCGTGATGGCTTTGCGCGCTGTGGCGGCAGTATGAGGGGGCCCGGGGGGGGGGGGGCGCCTCTTGCCTGGGTGTGGGGCGTCCGGGGTTTGGCGCTCTCCCACGGCCACCCACCTCTCCTTGGGCCGTGCGGCTGGGTTCCGATACCCAGTGGCTGTGGGTGCGGGGGGTGTCGGGGTCGGGACCCGTCAGAAAGCCAACAGTGCGCACTCTTGGGAGCTGAGTTTGCGCGCTTTAGGGGCGGCATGAGGGCGCCCGGGAGGGGGGCACCTCTTGCCTGGGTTTGGAGCGTCCCGAATTGGGCGCTCTTCCACGCCCGAATGCCCATCCTTGGGGCCTGCGGCCAGGGCCCGCTACCCACAGGCTGTGGGTGCGGGGGTTGTGGGCGTGGGGGGCTGTCATTGACCCCACAGCGCGCGCTCTTGCGAGCTGGCTTTCCACGCTGTGGGGCGGCACGAGGGCGCCCGAGAGGCAGACGCCCCATGCCTGGGTGTGGGGCGTCTCTACCTCGCCCGACCGCCCGTCCCTGGGGCGTGCGGCCGGGGTCCGCTACCCAATGGCTGTGGTTCCGGGCGGTGTGGGCCTTGGGACCCGTGACCAACGCCACAGCGCGCGCTCCTGGGAGCTGGCTCTGCGCGCTGAGGAGCGGCACAAGGGCGCCTGGGTGAAGCGCGCTTCTTGCTTGGGTGTGGGGCGTCCGGCTAGGGCGCTCTCCCACGCCCGACCGCCTGTCCTTGGGGCGTGCGGCCGGGGCCCGCTACCAACAGGCTGTTGGTGCGGGAGGTGTGGGTGTTCGGACCCGTCACCAAACCCACTGCGCGCGCTGTTGCGAGCTGTGGGGTGGCACGAGGGTGCCCGGGGGGAGGCGCCTCTTGCCGGGTTGTGGGGCGTTTGGGGTCGGGTGCTCTCCCTCCCCCGACTGCCCGTCCTTTGGGCGTGCGGCCGGGGCCCGCTACCCACAGTCTGTGGGTGCGGGGGGCGTTGGCGTGGGCACCCGTCACCTACCCGACAGCGCGCGCTCTTGCGAACTGCCTTTGCGCGCTGTGGGGGCGGCACGCGGTTGCCTGGGGAGGGGGCTTCTTGCCTCTGTGTGGGGCGCCCGGGGTTGGGCACTCTCCCTCGCCCGACCGCCCTTCCTTCAAGCGTGCGGCCGGGGCCCGCTACCCACTGGCTGTGGGTGCGGGGGATGTGGGCGTGGACACCCGTCACCTACCCCACAGCGCGCGCTCTTGCGAGCTGGCTTTGCGCGCTGTGGGGGCGGCACGAAGGCACCTGGCGGGGGTGCCTCTTGCATTGGGTGTGGGGCATCCAGAGTTGAGCGCTCTTCCACGCCCGACCGCCCGTGCTGAGGGCGTGCGGACGGGACCTGCTACCCAAAGATTGTGGGTGCGCTGTGCGGGCGTGGGGGCCCGGTTTTCATTGGCTCCTTCTCCAGTGCCGCGGTTCGTCGTGTGTTGTGCGCGCTTCCCGGGTTTGCGGCACCCGGTGGCCATTGTTGCTTGGCACCTGTCCTTGTGCCGTGGTTGTGGCCGGCTGCGTGCCTCTCTGGCCTGCCTCGTGGCCCCGCATTGGTGCGCCGCGCCACGTCCGCTCCGGTTGCTCTCGGTGCTCCGCTTAGCTTTCTGGTTGCCGTGGTGCCTTCCCCCACCCCGAGGGTCATGGCTCCCGGATTTTTTGGGCGGCTGCACGGGGAACCTGGAGGCCGGCCGAGAACCAGGCTCATTGTGCCTGCCGCTGGCCCCTGCCGAGGCCGGGTCGCTGGGCTCCCTCCGCGTCGCACCCCTTTTGGGGCCCCGCAATGGCACTGTCCCTGGCGGGTCCCTCCGGCTTCGGTCTCCGGCTGCGTGCGCTGCGGTGGTTTGGTGTGTGTGTACCCGGTCACTGACGTGTCAGGTTTTGCGTACCGTCCGTATTTCGACCGCGGACTCGGCCGGTGCACCGGGGCTGTTTGGTGTGGACGCCGACACCTCCCCTTTCTTTGAGTTCAAGCTGTTGAGCCAGCTGCCTGCCCTGATGGGTGACGGAGCCCTGGTCCATCCAGGTGGCTTGGTCGCGGTCTATGTCATCGTGTAGGGCCCGTCTGATGGTGCCCCACGTTCTGCAACGGGTGGTGTTGTTGTGCGTCGGGTATCTCATGCGGATGAAGGGCATCCTGGCATTCGCAAGGGCGTAGTTCATTCTTTTCGGGGGTGAGGCAGCTCCCAGAGCATTATTTTCCGCAACCTTTGCCCCGCCTTGTCGGGGTACGCGTCTCCCATTAAGGAGCTGGTGCCAGGCCGGGTCCCAATGCCACGTTGGACCAGCCAGACTGTGTAACTGTGCCGAGGTATACACGGTGTCCGCTGTGCCCTTGGCGTTGGGTTGCAGTCTGTGTGTGGGGTTCTGCGCCGCACCATAGGTAGCGGGTGCGTTGCAGGTTTGTATGTGCTAGGCTGTGTGTCAGCTGTACTTCTGTGCCATTTCAGTCATTGCCTTTGTTCTCAAGAATGAAGTGTACCATCCACAGACTGTGGGGCTGAATGTTGCCTTCATTGCCCCGCAGCCATGGGTGTATTTGGCGCCGCGTTTGTAGAACCTTGTGGGCGTTTTGTGGGCGCGTTGCTCTGCTGGGGTGTTGGGCGTCACGTTCAGCGGGGCACCTTCCCTGCGTGCCATGACTTTGATCGCTCGGGCGAGCGCTGTGACGGTGGGCTGTAGGGTGGCTTCGGCCACTTGGGGTACCATGCCGATGTACATCGGGAAGTTCAAGCATGCGGTGAATGTCGCCGGTTACTGGGCTTTGGGGGTGTCTTGGAGTTCCAGGGAGAGTGCCTCCTTGATCTTGGATACCGCTTCCGAGTGTATGGTGCTCAGGTAGTGCCAGATTGTCTGTTTGGCGGTGCTGTGGTGTAGCTGGGTGGTGCGTTTTGCGGGTTCCATGGTCTGTGGACAGAGGGTGTCGTTGAGGGTGACGTCGCTTAGGCGGTCAAATGCTGCGGTCCATGCCGTCTCCCAGTCGCCCACCTTGGGGTCGCTGTTAGTACTTACCACGGGATAGTGGATGGCTGCCCACTCCGAGTCCGGGGCGATGGTAATGTCGGTGTACGTCTTTGCTGTCACCCAAACGGCTTGTGCTGGTCGTGCCTGGGGTAGCTGGTTGTCTTCTGCAACGGCTGCGCCTTCGATGGTTTTAGATTACCTTGGTTAGTGCACCCATGTCTCCGTCGGGTACCAGGTAGTCCGGTCTGCCCTTCCAGGATTTCTGTCTCGTACTTTGTCCAGTCTCCCTGCATTCGCTCCACGTAGGTGAAGTCTGTGTACAGTTTGATGCTGTCCTCCGCTAGGGTGCGGACATGGGCTAGTTGTCTGTATAGTATTCATTATTGGGGTGCTGGCTTGGGTGGCTGGGCTATAAAGTTTATAGTGATTTCAACACTCTGTCTTTGGCTCTCCTGCTGCTTGCTGCTGGTGTAGGGTTTCCTGCTGCTTGTTTTTGAAGATGAAAAGCTTTTGTTGGCTGAAAGACAAATCAATCCAGGATAGCCCAAGCCAGAGGTATGCAAGTAGAAGAGAATCAGGATCAAAGCATGAAGGGCTGCAGTGTAAACAGTGAAAGATGAAAGGATATTCACAGAAACTGCAACTCAGGTCAAATCGGATTGCATATTCACAAAGATAGCTGAAATGCTTTGGAAAAGAGTTGGAAAACTGCCCGATGGTCACTCTATCTCCATAGTGCCATCTCAGGAGATGTGCACTCTTTGTTTTGGGTCCCTTATGTGCTGAGGTGGCAGGGCATGTGGCGATGAGGTCATTGCCATGTCACATGGGATCTTCCTACTTAGCTAGGCTGACCGGGAATTGAACCCAGGACCTCTCAAAAAGAGGTGCCCAGCCCCCTAGGGTGCATACCACTACAACAGCTAAGAATTCATGGAAAAACGTAGATAGATTCACAGGCTCTGCCCTGGATAGGTCAGTTCTCAGTCAACTCAGGAAGAGATGATTTGCCTCACATTGATAGGGGATTAAGGGGTCCACTCAATATCCTGATCGGGTGTTTGGTTCCATAGGTCAAAATGTGTTATCACCACTTTTGGTGGGGCCAATACTAAGATAGAAATGCCTGAATGCTCAGTGCATCCCTAATACAACTAGAGTATGCCTCAAAGCATTGGAAAAGCACTTTTTCTTACTCCCCCCTTGTGCTGTGGTGGCCACCACTGTCGCATTTTAGGAAAAAGGGATTTTTTCTTGGCCTTTCCTTGGTTTCCACATCTACTTTAAAATACCTATAGTTTCCCTCACACACACGCTCTTTTGCTGCTCTGTTTGTAACATTTTCTACAGAAGACTCAGCGCTCATGGCGCTGGTGGGGCTCCTGTGGCTTGGTTGGGTTAGTCTGGGAGCATGCCAAAACATGTGCATGTGCATCCCTCCGTCCAAGACGCAGCGCGACATAAACCCAACGCAAGACACAATATACACACTCGCATGGGTTATGGTAAACCTGCTGGCGACCTGTGACCTGTCTTAGGGCGAAGGGAGTTGTTAAAAAAATTAATTTGCCCCTTGGTGGGGTCTTGGGTTCTGCTCAGTCTCCTGGCGGCTGCTTTTCGGCCCGAACACGGCTTACTCAGCGGCGCTTTCGCGAGGATATCTGCAGAGACAGGGATGGGAGAATTATGGAGAAATCCACGCAAACGCGAAGCGACAACACCTAAATCCGTCAAATGACGGCCTAGAATTTTTCTAAGACAACACACCTGAGCAGAATCCAATTGTGCATTAGAAGCACATTTTTATAAAAAATATAGTCATCTCTAGATTTTTTGAATCAAGAAATTCCTACGCATAAAAAGGCGGCGCGCAGGAGCGGCTCCTAGCGAAGCGCCGGAAAATGCAGAAATAATGGAATTATAAACGTATGTCTCACGTAGTCTTGAAAATGACGAGACACACATTAAAAAATAAACATACAGGTTCCACCCACACTGATAGAAGAATAAAAAATCCAAGAATTCGAAAATCAACGAAAAGACTTCAATGAATCAGGTATAAACTACAGGTATGCTCGTCTCGTATGCAGCATACACATTGCTCGTCTCGTGTCTCCGTGAACGAGTCTTGTAGCAGCGCTAACAACGATAGAACGCGATAGAGGGATTCATTAGAAAGATTGCAGATGATTAGAGGTCAGATCAGGGTGATTAGACATACACACAAGTGCATAGCCAGGTTTTTCGCTTGCACCCCACTTGCTCTCTCCCTCTAGCGGTAGGTAAGGTGAGTAAGCCCAGGAGGGGCCACTCGCTGGTGGAGTCCGCGATTGTGGGTAAGATGGGCAGGTTTGCCCAAGACATTCGTGCATGCTCGTGCATTCACACACGTATTAAAGGGTAGGCCACGCGAAGTGCGCACGATAAACCTTGTTTAGGTTACCCAGGGGCTCCTCGGTACGTTCTTTAAGAGAACCTGAGGAGTCTCTTAACGCTTGCTTGCTTGACAGGGCGTGTTTGCGGACAGTGTATTATAGGTCACACTGAGAAGTGTATAATACGTGGAGTGTGGCTTGGTTCCTCCGCCGCAAACGCCCCTTCATTGGCCTTTGCTTTACAGGTGGGCAGGTAGGGTGATTGGTGCAGCAGCATACCATTTTTTTCCTGCCCTGCTAAACAAGGGCGCAGATTACACAAACAAATAACTCCGCCTCTGCCTGTGGCAGAGCAGGGAGTCCGACTCTATCGACATCTGCGCCGTGCACGCAAAAAGAGCACCTCTTCCCTCCAAGCCCTAGCAGGGGAAACACGTTGTGGCGTCCCCTGTTAGGCCACAGTTGCTTAGCAGCGCTGTGTTCTCTTGTCCTCTTCACAGGAGGGTCGTTAGGACCCACAACATGTTCTTCAACAACACCCAGTAGAGTGTGCGTGTAGGAGTGGTAGTCCTGACTGGGGGCTTGAGCCAGTTGCAGAAGTGCTCGCCCACCAGGATGGTGCCACTGTAGGGTGTGTAGGACTTGTAGTGCGTGTGTCACTGTCTCACCAGTTTCCTGCAAATTTAGCAGGGGTGGTGGGCTGTGGCAGTGGTTAGGTCAGTGTTTTGGCCACTTAGCAAAACGGCGTTTTCATGCCATTCATAGCTTTTGGCCATCTCTCCCTGTAGTAGACAGATAGGTAGGGAAAACAATACCTGGATTAGTACGCTGGGTATTCCCCAAAGGCTTTGCGCCAGCACAGAAATTGGGCGCTTAGGGGAGGGGAGACCCGGGACGTACCCCGTGGCTTGAATAAGCCAACCCTCCAGGGTTAGCAAGCGTGCAGACTTGGGTATAATTAGGACACCACTTCTGCGGCTTGCTCTCAGGACCTTAGGAATAGCACACTCACACATACGCTTTGGCAGGTAAGGGTAAGGTTCAGTCCCTAGGTTTGGTCTTGGAGGCAAGCGTCTCAGCGAGCCTCAGCAAATCACCAAGGTTGTTCTGCGACAAGTAGTCAACCAGAACTGAGTTTAGGCGTCCCTCAGGTAGAACAAACGCAGAGAAGGGCTCCCAGGTTGCCTCTTCGACTCCAAACCCTTCCCAGAGGGTGAGGAAGCGCCAACCTGGCGATAGCGGTGGCGTAGGACAGATTTCACCAGGTAGAAGCCCTCCTTAGCCATCTCCTCGGCGTTCATGTCGGGGAGTTCACCCTCAACTTCCATAGGGCTGGCGGCCCCTTGTAGGTCCAGAGCGCGATTCCCTCGTCGTTCAGCTCCCAATCCTCCCCACAGAGGTCTTCAGGATCATAGTAGCGCTTCAGGTGTTGAGCAGCGCACACCAGGGTCCCCCCTAGACAGGGAGAACACCCCACAGTGATACGGTGTCCATCCACTGATAGAATCTTGTTCGGCCCGAAGTACGGGTCATCGCTGGTAGAGTGTGGCCAGGCGGGTGGTCGACTGTGGTTCACCAGCACCCAGTCCCCCTCTTGGTAGGTGGCTGGTACTCGTTGCTTGTTCTTCTTGTTCCACTGACGCCCCCCCACTCTCCGGAGCATAGCCTTGGCCTTGTCCACCTTCTCTTGTTGCTCTTGGACCCATTCACCCACAGAAGAATGGGTGTCCTCTCGATAGGGGGCATGTAGGAACCATGCCGGGCGCCCTAGGAATAGCTCATGGGGCGAGTAGCCAGAAGCTGAACTCTCTTGGGAGTTCATCATCAAGGATATGACGGGGAGTAGTCTCAACCAGTCTCTGGTGCGTTCAGTTTTGCACCATATCCGTACATTCTCCTTCAGGACACGGATCTGTCGCTCACATAGGGGGTTGCTCGTGTGCGAGTAGGGAATCCCCGTAGACACCTGGACATTGAGGGATCTCAGGACCCTCTTGTACCAACCGGTATCTGAGCGTACTCGTACGTCCTCATCGGAGTTGATCTCCTTGGGCGTCCCATAGACACAAAACCACTCCTCCAGGAGTATCTTGATAGTCTCCTCCCCGGTAATGTGCTTGGTACATGGGAACACCCTGGTAAACCTGGTCAACCCACAGGTTACCACGAGGGCGAAGTCATAGCCCCCGAACTTCGGCATCTCCGTGTAGTCCACGTACAGAACACTGTTAGCACAGTGAGGGATGGGCAGGGTGCAGTAGAGACCTCTGTCCCTGATATCCCCTGGTTTACAGGACCTGCACGGGCACTTGTCCACGATAGGCTGGAGGGTCTTCCGCAGTTGGTCGTCAGTCCACGTAGTGTGGAACCACTGCTTGAACAGCCTCAGGGTACGGTCAGCACCCACATCACCGCTGGACTCATGGGTCCACTTCAGCAGCGCTGGGACTCTGTCACTAGGCACCACGATGTGGTCCGCGTGCCAGAGGTAGCTCTTGTCCCTCTTCCACTGGTCTTGGCTGACCAGGAGGGGTTCAAGGGGTTTCTCCAGGCGCTTGTAGATATCCCCGAACTCCTTCAGGTACTCCGATTGTTGGAGTCCCTCCAGGGGGCGTATCGTCGTCATGTTGAGGTCCAAGTGGACGTCCATACGGCTGAACGCCTCCTTAGCCAGCGCTTCAGATCGGGCACCAATCTGGGCGTCAAAGCTGTTGCGGCTGATGTAGTCGGCACACTCGTTCTTCACTCCCTGGATATGGTGTACCGTCAGCCGTAGTTGACTGAGGTAGGTCCACCAGCGCCGTAGCTTGGCCCTCTCAGGTGGGGGGCCCTTCTGGAAACTGCGGACCGGTTCTTGGTCGCACAGCCAGACCACAGGGTTACTCTCCAACAGTTGTGCTTGTGAGGATAGCACCAGCATACCCGCGAGCAATTCCTGCTCATAGGTGCGGTAGTTCCCCCTGGCCTGGTTCCACTTCCAGTTCCAGTGGCCCAGAGGTACTAGGACCCACTTGTCGTCAGGGTAGCTGTGCTTGTGAGTTCCATCTCGGTTGAGACCTTCCGTCCCCCATTGGGAAATGGCCAAGTGGAACTCCTCCTTCTCTAGTGCTTGCCATTGGAACAACGTTCGACAAGCGCCCACATTGCTGGCGTCGGTCACCGGGATAATCTCCCCCTGTGCCCCAGGCAAGCCCAAGCACTTAGCGTTGGCCACCTTGTCTTTGAGTTAGTCAAACGCTTGTTGCTCTTGTGGGCCCCAAGTAGTACTCTTCTTAATCAAGTCCGTCAGAATGGCGCTGGTGTAGGTGAAGTTTCTGATATGGCGGCGATAGAAGTTGCACGCCCCGATGAAACTGCGTACATCATGAAGTCCTTTCTTGGGGTCTTCGTGTCGTACCTTAGCATCCATCAGGGGTTTGGCCTGAGAGGCCGCTGGGGTCCACCACCCATAGCCAACGTCAAACCCCAGGTACTGCATGGTCTCCTGCATGAACTCACAATTCTCCAGCTTGAGGCTGAGTGTGGTTCTCCTGGCAGACCGCAAAGAACTCACCCAAGAGGATTAGGTGATCCTCCTGGGTATTGGTCCCGAGGCATACATCGTCGATGTGCGCCTCCATCTGGGCCCCACGGGAACTAAGCTCCTGCACCTTAGGTCTCCTTTGTAGGATGGACAAGATCTTGTTCATCAGCTCTTGGAATAGAGCGGGTGCATTGGCCACACCAAACGGCATGACCTTCCACTTGAACACCCTTCCCTGAGGGGTGATGAAGGCCAGTAGTTCCTGTGCGTTGGGCGTCAGGTCCACTTGCCAGAATCCGCTCCTCCTGTCCTTTTTGGTCTTGTAGCGACAGGAGGCTATCTTCTCCAGGGTAGACTCCATATTGGGAATGGACCCTGAGTGGTTCAGTGTTTTCTTGTTTAGCTCTCCGTAGTCCACTACCAGCCGTTTGGCTGTAGACCCAGGCTTAGCCACCAGTAAACAGGGGCTGCAGTGTAGGGGGTAGTCCCCGTCCTTGTACTCCGGGACTAGGCCAGCGTCGATGCATTCCTGTATCTGTCGCTCAATCTCGTCGGCCTGCTCTTTAGGAGCTGGATAGGGTCTCCTCCGGATCTTGTGACCCACGAACTCGGGTTTCAGCTTGAGGTCCATCTGTACCAGCTTGTCACATGAGGCTGGAGGGGGTAGTTCTCCGAACACCTCCAGATGGGTCCTTATAAGCTTCTGTACCCGCGGGTCCAATACCTTGATCTTGTCCTCCATGTCCTCGTCAGAGTGTAAGTTGCTTGCCCCCTGAGTAATAGACGTCGGGAGGTGGTCCTCCACCGACTCTTCGCCCGTGGTAGTGTCCTTCAGCCCTTGGTAGGCATATAGAAGGTCTTGTTCAACCATCTCCGGTGGACGATGGCAACATAGGCACGCTCGAGGGGGTTCACATACACATTCCTCCGAGAGGTCGTCCCCCTCTGGGGTCCTCACATGGGCGCCCCACACGCTCTTCATAAGCTTAAGATCTACCTCCCTTTGCCAGGTGGTGATCTTCTGTTCGAGGTCCTCCTTCAATTGGGAGAGATCTCCCATACGTCCTTGCCTCAGTGGCCATGAGCTGCGGGTAGGCTTCGCTTAGCATAGCCTTTTCGCCACCAACTTCCTCTTGGAATCCACATACTCCCTTAGCCTGGAACGAGGGTCCAGCTCTTCGTCCACGGGGTCTTCCACCCTCATGGAGAGTAGGGGTTTTAGTGGGGCGACGTACTCGGCGTTCTCCACTTCCTCCACACAGGTCTGCACGAAGAAGGCGTCGTGCTCAGTTTCGTCATCTGAGTGGATAGAGCTAGGTACTTCAGATAGTCCACACTCAGGGACTCCATCAGGAACAGGTACATGGCAGGGAGAGTTGGGGGCGTTGGTGTCAGTCACAACGTACTCATCCCCTCCGGGTGTAGTCTCAACAGCATCTTGAGGTCGTAGGCGATCCTTCAAGTCACCCAAGGCGAGTCCATCGCTTTCTCGTTGTATAGCCTGGACCAGAGTCGGGTTCAGATCCTCCCAGGGGATGGAGGTAAGACCTCCGTCCACCACGCTCAGCATATTTCCCCATCCAGGTTTCCCAATAGGCGTCTTACGCCCCAGAGGCACGTAGATGGCCTCATCAGGTAACCGAACAGAGCTGATAGTCAGCCTGTCCAGGAGGTTTCGCCAGTACTCGTTGCCCCCATGGGCTCCCCAATCGGGGGCACACAGGACCATACGGGAACGTCCCAAGGCCAGCTTGGTCAGCACCTTCCCCAGTTCACTGAACCTGGGGTTCCCGTAGGCCATCCCGAAAGAGGGCCAGTAAAATTTGTAGCTGCAGTTCTTCCCCTTGCTGCAGTAAAGGTCCAGTACATGCTGCTTGTCGCTGGCGAACAACTCCACACTCAGGTCTTCTCTAGAGTAACCCAACTCCTTCAGACCTTGGTCTAGGACTTCCCCCAATAGTTGATAGTCCTCAGTTTTGGAGGCTGCCATCATGTTCGAGGGCTCCTCCTTCGATAGCCTCAGGTAACTCGAGGTATGTTCCGACTGCTCCAGTGGCACAGACTTTCTGCCACTGCCGTGGTCCACGTAGAGGAGGTAGGGCGCTTGCAGCGTCAGGGATTGTATCTGGGAGTGCTGTACGAAGAAGTCAGTCCCCAGTACAAAGTCGACGGCCTCAGTGTCAATCACATAGAACCGATGGGCGATAGTCCAGGAGCCCATAGGTACCTCCACTTCACAGTCCCCGCAGCTGTGCACCACATGTCCATCCCCCATGCGTATAGCAGCGGTGGTCATGGTGTTCTTCAGGCTCCCACAAGGGGATATTTTCTTGGCCACTATAGATATGGTGGCGCCAGTGTCCAATACCCCCAGGTATTCGCGTCCCCCTAGTCGGATACGTACCCAAAACACCAGGTCCTGGGTGCCACCGGAGCGTCCCCGTCAGAACTGCGCGGGACAGGTCACCTCGAACCCCTTGTTCCGCAGTTTGCGGGCCATCCTCATGAATCGGCTCCTCTTCTTAGCGTTGCCGTCATCACCACCTTCATGCTCACGATTGGCTCCTTGTTCTTGCTGGGCCTGGATTTGTGAGCGTGTGGTAGGACCAGACTGCACTCCAGAGGGCTCGGAGTTCCCCCTTGGATTAAGGTTGGGGTTGCCTGAGTTGTTGTCCTTATTCTTGTTGTCCTTGTCTGGCTGGCGATTAGCGCCTCCTCCTCGTCCACCTTGACCCTTGTCTTTCCCTTGTCCACGTCCTTTCGACTTGCCCTTGCCGGAGTCGTTGCCTTTGCCTTTGCCTCCACCTTTGCCTGAGCCTTTGCCAGGATCTTCACCCTTAAGCTTCGCTGATAGGCGTTGCTTATGGTAGCACTCATCCTCGTAGTGCTTCCGCTTCCCGTAGAATGCACACGTGATGGTGCACCTGTAATGATCCGGCAGCTTCGCTTTGGCGCCGGTGTTTTTCTCCTGCTGCTTCCCCTGGACTACGAAGCAGTCTCGCTGCTCGCAGTCAGGGGCGTGCTGGAGGTGGCCCTGCTCGTCTCTGGCATCACACCAGAATAGCTCCTTAACGTTCTCCATGATACGGGCGTGGGCGTGTTTGGGGGTAGTCCCCTGCCCAGGTCGGGACCCTTGGTACCCTTTGCCATGGCCTCCAGAACCTCCACCACCAGGACGGTAGTTGTTCAAGTGCTGGTCGCTCTCCTTCTCCAGCGCCAGCTCCGAGAGTAGCACGCATAGATCCTCGTAGCGGAGGGATCTAGCCTTGCGCTCCGCCGTCGTACGGCACTCGTCCCACAGCTCTCGAGGGAGCTTGGCCACCAACCAGAACAGCAGGTCGTCGCTGCTGTAGGAACCGGGCGTCAGTCTTCTAGCCCAGTGATCAAGGTCAGCCAACAGCTCAGAGACCCTGCCAGGTTTGGGGTTGTTGGGCAGCACGGGCAGGTTCTGGATCTCGGCCCTGATGGAGAGGTCGGTTTCGTAGGTCGGGTACTGCCTCTCCAAGGCAACCAACACATCGGCGAAGGTGGCGGAGTTAGTCACGATCTGCCTGACCTGCTTCTCCAGGTACTTGGTCTTGCAGCACTGCAGGAGCAGATCGCACTTGACTCGTCCACTAGCGTGGGTTTGGCCGGTCAATCGGAGAAACCGGCCAAAATTCTCAGCGAACTCACTGAGGTCCTTGCCTGTGAACTCAGGCAGGTTCACCACGATCTTGGAGGTGGCAATAGCCTTCGCCTCCTGAGACGTGCCTCCCTCAGGGCGTCGGGTCTTCTTCTTCTTCTTCTTCTTCTTTCCCCTTGGGTTCTCAGGGTCCTCCGGGTCATCGTCCTCCGAGGGTGAAGCAGAAGTCATAGACAGCGGCTCATCATCGGAGGGGTCTCCGCCTAGATCACTAGAGCCATAAGGCTCCACGTCCACCATTGCCCTCAAGGCTGTCAGCCCCAGCCGGTCCAGCTCGGCCCTGGTAGAGTTCGTCACGCGGCTGTAGGGCGGCTGGGCCGTTCTCGGTACGAAAGGACTTCTCGGTATCGCTGCAGGGGTCGGCATCGGTCGGCTCCTCAGGCTCCCCAGGGTGTTTGTCAGCCCTGCCGCCATGTGGTTGGCCTGTACTCGGTGGGATGACATTCCCACCGTGGTAGGTGACGCTTGGGGCGGTATCATCAGGGGCTCCAGTTTCTTTCGGATCTCTTGAGTGAGGTCGCCCAGGATTTTTGAAGTGGCTCCTCGGAGCACCTCGTTGATCTCCGACCGCGTCAGGGACCTGTTGGAGGATCTCCCTGATCCTCTACTCCTGCCTCCAAGAGACTCAGGTCCTCTCCTCAACCCACTCAAGGTTGCATACCCAGTAACATCCACATAGGTTCCCGTAGCGGGTAGAGGATGGTGATAGTCAGCCGCATACCATCGCGGCGCAGAACTGGAAGCCACCGGCTCACTGGCAGTAGTTGCCTCAGGAAACGCAGTGGTAGGTGGGCCCAAACCATAAGCAGGGTAGGCAGGCATGCCAGTAAAGCCTGTGCCTTCTGCCATAGGCGGGTTGGTTTTTGGAGTGGATGTTGCAGCGGCTGGGTCTGGAAATTGGGAGTGTGGTGGTTATAGGAGAGGGTGATGCGTGGAAGCCAGAAGCGCTTGGTGCGCCTTCGAAGGTAGGGTCATTCGTCAGGTCTTGCCCTTGGTCCTCTCCTTCGTCTGCTTCGTCTCCAGCATCCTTCTCTCTCTCTCTCTTCCTCTTCACAGGCTGAGTGACCTCCTCCTTGACTGAGAGGGCCCTGAAGGCCGACTGGAGTCGATCCAAAGAGTCCTCAGCCACGTCCACTGGCCCATGTAAGGGCTCCGAAGGTACAGCGCTAGGTCCAGGTCCAGGTTCACCAGGTGCTGGCCTTGCTGGTGCCTCAGGCGCTGTCTTCACGTCGGCGTCCTACTTCCTTGTGTCCATCTTCGTTCGCCCTTCATCTTATATGTGACTGTACTCGGCGCACTGGATGTACGGCGCGGGGTTGCTGCCGGTGCGCAGAGACGGTCTGCCTCTTGCTACCAGAAAAGTTTATAGTGATTTCAACACTGTGTTTTTGGCTCTCCTGCTGCTTGCTGATGGTGTAGGGTTTCCTGCTGCTTGTTTTTGAAGATGACAAGCTTTTTGTTGGCTGCAATACAAATCAATCCAGGATAGCCGAAGCCAGAGGTATGCAAGTAGAAGAGAATCAGGATCAAAGCATGAAGGGCTGCAGTGTAAACAGTGAAAGATGAAAGGATATTCACAGAAACTGCAACTCAGGTCAAATCGGATTGCATATTCACAAAGATAGCTGAAATGTTTTGGAAAAGAGTTGAAAAACTGCCCCATGGTCACTCTATCTCCATAGTGCCATCTCAGGAGATGTGCACTATTTGTTTTGGGTCCCTCATGTGCTGAGGTGGCAGGGCATGTGGCGATGAGGTCACTGCCATGTCACATGGGATCTTCCTACTCAGCTAGGCTGACTGGGAATTGAACCCAGGACCTCTCAAAAAGAGGTGCCCAGCCCCCTAGGGTGCATACCACTAGGACAGCTAAGAATTCATGGAAAAACATAGATAAATTCATAGGCTCTGCCCTGGATATGTCAATTCTCAGTCAACTCAGGAAAAGATGACTTGCCTCACATTGATAGGGGATTAGGGGGTCCACTCCATATCCTGATCGGGTGTTTGGTTCCATAGGTCCAAATGATTTATCACCACTTTTTGTGCGGCCAATACTAAGATAAAAATGCCTGGATGCTCAGTGCATCCCTAATACAACTAGAGTATGCCTCAAAGCATTGGAAAAGCACTTTTTCTTACTCGGGGCGTTCTGGTTCCTTTGCCTCGGTCGCCGCGCCCGCGTGGCGCATGGTCTGTACTAAGGTGTATTTGCTGTTCTTCTGTGAGGGTGTCCAGTCCAGCTGTATTTCGCCCCTGGCTGCTGTGGATGGTCCCCATGCCGCGGTGTGTGCCTACAGTGGGCCCGTTTGGTCATGGAGGGTAATGGTGTTGTTCTGTGCGTTGATGGCATTGAGCAATCCAACTCCTGGATGTATTCCAAGGCTCATTCCATCAAGCTTCAGGTTCTTGATACGCGTCCTTGGAATAACACCCCTTCACATGGCTGCTGGTGCACGTCTTGTATGCATGGGTGGGCGTACATCTCCGCGTTGTGGCTTCCTCCCGCCGGAGCGTCGGTCGGGTGTTTTCTTACCTCGTGGAGTGCTTCGCATGGGCTCCATGTGGGTTCTTGGCATGTTGCTGGACACGGCGCCGACTGCAAGACGTGTTGTATGCTGCCCTGCAAGGATCATCGTCCAATTCCATAGATGTCCGGGCGGGGACATGGAGGCCGCTTGGCATTGCTGGTGGGGCCTGTTGCCGTCAGCGTTGGTGGTTGGCGTCGATGTCCATGAAGCTGCTGTGGGTGGGGGTCTGCAATCGGGCTTCTGGTGTGGCGTCTGATGTGCCGCTCAAGTCGGACAGCCGTTGCGTGTCCCGTGTGTTGTCGTTGGTAACGTGGGGTTGCGTTGCCTCTGTTGTCAACGCTGTTGTTTGCGGCTGTTGTCGGGGGACAGCGTCCGTGTCGTGGTGGCACTGCGCCAGCTGTTGCGGTAGGGCGCTGTACTCCTTTTTTTGTGTGCTGGATTCTGAGCGATCAGGGGTGTGTCTAAGTGGCACGTTGCTGGTGCTGTAGTCGGTTTGCTGGTCACTGTAGTCTGTGTGTTTGGAAACGATCTGGGTTGGTTCTGGTTCTCCCCGCTGTCGTTGTGTCGTTGTTGCCCCTGCTGCTGTCGCTTCGCGCAGTCCGGTTGCAGCGTGGTGGCCGTTTTGGCGGCAGTGGGTCTCGCTTTGTATGAGCGGTACTCTGTGGGCGTGGGGCTCGGAAATGGTTTGCCAGATCCGTGGTCCCGGCTGCGTCTTACATTTGGTGTGCCTCGATGTCCTGGGCTGGTTGGGTGTGGCCCTCCCGTCCCGGCCGTGGTTCTCGTTGGTGTGCTCGGCGCAGGCGAGGTGGTCCTCCTTTGGATATGGTCGTCGTTGGTCCGCTCCTGCTCCATCGCACTGTCTGTTTGCATCTGTCCCTGCGGATCACGTCTGTGTGTGGTTGGGTACTGTATGTGCCGTGAGCTGTCCACAAGTCCTGCGCCTTGTGGTTCCTTGCGTGTGCGTGTTGCACATGCATGGGGGGGCATATGTGATTGTACTGTCGCCCCTTCGCTTGTGCGTTGTGCCTCTTAGGCCAGGTTTTGGTGCCGGCTCAGGTTCGCCAAGCCGGTTGCTGTGCTTCGGTGCCTCTATTCTGCGGCGCGTTGTGCCATGAGGAATAGCTGTGACATATAGGTTACATTGGTATGCTTTCACGTTGTCGTCGGCCGTTGCAGTTGTTGGCCACTGTGTCCCCATTTTGCCCCTACGTTGTTGTTGTCGCCTCGAGTGCATGTTGTTGTCCCCTGGTTACATCCGTTTGTGTTGCGGTTCTGGTCGGTCGGTGGCACGCGGTATTTTGTTTTTTGTGTTCTGGGTTTGATCTTGGTTGCATCTTTGGGGTTCACATGCGTTGTGTTGTGTTCTGCGGAAGGCGCTGTTACCAGTGAAACCAGACCGAATGGTCAGGAGCAGAGGTCGCAGTGGTATGGGCAGCAACATTGCTTGGCAACCAAGACATAACGATTGTCGTGACTGACGAGTATCCTGAAAACTGATATGATACACATAGCCAATGAGATACCTGATATGCACATATGAGAAATCCATCCCATCATCCACTAATTCATATAACTTCCAAAGTTCCAAGACTGCCTTCTCTATCCCTCATCCTATGTTCCTAACAAGGAAATGGTATATACTATACAATAACCCCTATATAGGGCCATAAAATGATCCCTTAAGGGTAATATGCTAGGGTACGGTTGTGACTTGCTTCAACCCCCGACTTAAAATGGCTGCCACGGGCAGGAAGTACATGCCCAAGAGGAACGTAGCAGTCACAAACAGCAGCAAATATTGGGTCAGCACAAAATCTCTCTGACAGGGATTAGAACCTCCGCTGGCAATCTTGGAGCCGGCCGCACGGCCGCTGAAGTACCTCCGATCGGTGGGAATCAAACCACCGCCGAAATCTCAAAACTCAGCGACGGGATCCTGCAGGTCCCGCCATAAGTACTAGGCAAAGTCGCGAGCTGTTGCGCGCAGAGTCTGGTCCCCGCGTGTCGCATAAGGCATTGTGCGGTCCAGCAGGTAAAATTGGTATTTTTCTTCAGAATTAAAACTAAAGGCAAAGTGAAACCACAGTTTTCAACAAAGGTGAAGGTAACGGTACCTGCAAAACGGCGCAACGCGACAGTGCCAAAATTTACCTTTTGGGAATGAACTGCCAGTAACAGTGACGGGAGAGCCTGATAGTAACTTAGAACTGTGCCTGCAAAGAGGAGCACGCTGGAAAGTAGAGTTAGAGGTCAGGGAAACAATTATGCTTAGATGTTGCATTCTGCCTCGTACCTGCATCTGTCTTGTGCATGCCTAGGCCACTAACAAACACGGCCACGATGGCCCCACCGTGCGCGCGGTAGCCCACTGAGTAGAGGAAAGAGGTGACGGTGGCTTTAGGGTAAAGCGATCGACGCGAACACGTAGGCACAATGCAGAACACGGGCACGATGCCAACACCTGTCACCCTCCCGCCTCAGACTGGTTACGAGGGCTGGTATGTGCTTGATGTGCTTGATGTGCTTGTCTAATGCTTGTAGTAATGAGTGAGCTCTTGCTTGTAAAATGTAAGCTTGCTTGCTTACTTGCTTGAAAATGCCGAAACAAGGCCTAGCCAAAGGCCCATTTGTAAACAGAACCCCCACAGGGGAAAAACGAAACCAAGGCCGGTGTGCCTTTCTGAATGTTGAAATGCCACGGCGGTGGCTCTGATGATGATGTATCCGATGGGCACGGCCCAGCCAAGGGTCATGTTCTCAATCTCGTTGAGCTGTAGCATGTGTGTCGTACGTGATGCACCACTTAGAGGGTAAAGGAGGAGGGACGGATATGGGAGGATGGTGTGAGTAGACACACGTGAATACAGAGACCTCGTAACAATGTAATAATGACCTGACCTCACTAATAACCCACCACCTAGGAGCCATGAAGGGTAATGGTGTTGTTCCGTGCGTTGATGGCATTGAGCAATCCAACTCCTGGATGTATTCCAAGGCTCTTTTCATCAAGCTTCAGGTTCTTGATACGCGTCCTTGGAATAACACCCCTTCACATGGCTGCTGGTGCACGTCTTGTATGCATGGGTGGGCGTACATCTCCGCGTTGTGGCTTCCTCCCGCCGCAGCGTTGGTCATGTGTTTTCTTACCTCGTGGAGTGCTGCGTATAGGCTCCATGTGGGTTCTTGGCATGTCGCTGGACAGGCTGCCGACTGCAAGACGTGTTGTATGCTGCCCTGCAAGGATCATCGTCCAATTCCATAGATGTCCGGGCGGGGACATGGAGGCCGCTTGGCATTGCTGGTGGGGCCTGTTGCCGTCAGCGTTGGTGGTTGGCGTCGATGTCCATGAGGCTGCTGTGGGTGGGAGTCTGCAATCGGGCTTCTGGTGTGGCGTCTGATGTGCCGCTCAATTCGGACAGCCGTTGTGTGTCCCGTGTGTTGTCGTTGGTAACCTGGGGTTGCGTTGCCTCTGTTGTCAACGCTGTTGTTTGCGGCTGTTGTCGGGGGACGGCGTCCGTGTCGTGGTGGCACTGCGCCAGCTGTTGCGGTAGGGCGCTGTCCTCCTTTTTTTGTGTGCTGGATTCTGTGCGATCAGGGGTGTGTCTAAGTGGCACGTTGCTGGTGCTGTAGTCGGTTTGCTGGTCACTGTAGTCCGTGTGTTTGGAAACGCTCTGGGTTGGTTCTGGTTCCCCCCTGCTGTCGTTGTGTCGTCGTTGCCCCTGCTGCTGTCGCTTCGCGCAGTCCGGTTGCAGCGTGGTGGCCCTTTTGGCGGCAGTGGGTCTCGCTTTGTATGAGCGGTACTCTGTGGGCGTGGGGCTCGGAAATGGTTTGCCAGATCAGTGGTCCCGGCTGCGTCTTACATTTGGTGTACCTCGATGTCCTGGGCTGGTTGGGTGTGGCCCTCCCGTCCCGGCCGTGGTTCTCGTTGGTGTGCTCGGCGCAGGCGAGGTGGTCCTCCTTTGGATATGGTCGTCGTTGGTCCGCTCCTGCTCCATCGCACTGTCTGTTTGCATCTGTCCCTGCGGATCACGTCTGTGTGTGGTTGGGTACTGTATGTGCCGTGAGCTGTCCACAAGTCCTGCGCCTTGTGGTTCCTTGCGTGCGCGTGTTGCACATGCATGGGGGGGCATATGTGATTGTACTGTCGCCGCTTCGCTTGTGCGTTGTGCCTCTTAGGCCAGGTTTTGGTGCCGGCTGAGGTTCGCCAAGCCGGTTGCTGTGCTTCGGTGCCTCTATTCTGCGGCGCGTTGTGCCATGAGGAATAGCTGTGACATATAGGTTACATTGGTATGCTTTCACGTTGTCGTCGGCCGTTGCAGTTGTTGGCCACTGTGTCCCCATTTTGCCTCCACGTTGTTGTTGTCGCCTCGAGTGCATGTTGTTGTCTCCTGGTTACATCCGTTTGTGTTGCGGTTCCGGTCGGTCGGTGGCACGCGGTATTTTGTTTTTTGTGTTCTGGGTTTGATCTTGGTTGCATCTTTGGGGTTCACATGCGTTGTGTTGTGTTCTGCGGAAGGCGCTGTTACCAGTGAAACCAGACCGAATGGTTCGGAGCAGAGGTCGCAGTGGTATGGGCAGCAACATTGCTTGGCAACCAAGACATAACGATTGTCGTGACTGACGAGTATCCTGAAAACAGATATGATACACATAGCCAATGACATACCTGATATGCAAATATGAGAAATCCATCCCATCATCCACTAATTCATATAACTCCCAAAGTTCCAAGGTTGCCTTATCTATCCCTCATCCTATGTTCCTAACAAGGAAATGGTATATACTATACAATAACCCCTATATAGGGCCATAAAATGATCCCTTAAGGGTAATATGCTAGAGTACGGTTGTGACTTGCTTCAACCCCCGACTTAAAATGGCTGCCATGGGCAGGAAGTACATGCCCAAGAGGAGCGTAGCAGTCACAAACAGCAGCAAATATTGGGTCAGCACAAAATCTCTCTGACAGGGATTAGAACCTCCGCTGGCAATCTTCGAGCCGGCCGCACGGCCGCTGAAGTACCTCTGATCGGTGGGAATCAAACCACTGCCGAAATCTCAAAATTCAGCGACGGGATCCTGCAGGTCCCGCCATAAGTACTAGGCAAAGTCGCGAGCTGTTGCGCGCAGAGTCTGGTCCCCGCGTGTTGCATAAGGCATTGTGGGGTCCAGCAGGTAAAATTGGTATTTTTCTTCAGAATTAAAACTAAAGGCAAAGTGAAACCACAGTTTTCAACAAAGGTGAAGGTAACGGTACCTGCAAAACGGCGCAACGCGACAGTGCCAAAATTTTACTTTTGGGAATGAACTGCCAGTAACAGTGACGGGAGAGCCTGATAGTAACTTAGAACTGTGCCTGCAATAAGGAGCACGCTGGAAAGTAGACTTAGAGGTCAGGGAAACAATTATGCTTAGATGTTGCATTCTGCCTCGTACCTGCATCTGTCTTGTGCATGCCTAGGCCACTAACAAACACGGCCACGATGGCCCCACCGTGCGCGCGGTAGCCCACTGAGTAGAGGAAAGAGGTGACGATGGCTTTAGGGTAAAGCGATCGACGCAAACACGTAGGCACAATGCAGAACACGGGCACGATGCCAACACCTGTCACCCTCGCGCCTCAGACTGGTTGCGAGGGCTGGTACGTGCTTGATGTGCTTGATGTGCTTGTCTAATGCTTGTAGTAATGAGTGAGCTCTTGCTTGTAAAATGTAAGCTTGCTTGCTTACTTGCTTGAAAATGCCGAAACACGGCCTAGCCAAAGGCCCACTTGTAAACAGAACCCCCACAGGGGAAAAACGAAACCAACGCCGGTGTGCCTTTCTGAATGTTGAAATGCCACGGCGGTGGCTCTGATGATGATGTATCCGATGGGCACGGCCCAGCCAAGGGTCATGTTCTCAATCTCGTTGAATTGTAGCATGTGTGTCGTACGTGATGCAGCACTTAGAGGGTAAAGGAGGAGGGACGGATATGGGAGGATGGTGTGAGTAGACACACGTGAATACAGAGACCTCGTAACAATATAATAATGACCTGACCTCACTAATAACCCACCACCTAGGAGCCATGAAGGGTAATGGTGTTGTTCCGTGCGTTGATGGCATTGAGCAATCCAACTCCTGGATGTATTCCAAGGCTCATTCCATCAAGCTTCAGGTTCTTGATACGCGTCCTTGGAATAACACCCCTTCACATGGCTGCTGGTGCACGTCTTGTATGCATGGGTGGGCGTACATCTCCGCGTTGTGGCTTCCTCCCGCCGGAGCGTCGGTCGGGTGTTTTCTTACCTCGTGGAGTGCTGCGTATAGGCTCCATGTGGGTTCTTGGCATGTCACTGGACACGGCGCCGACTGCAAGACGTGTTGTATGCTGCCCTGCAAGGATCATCGTCCAATTCCATAGATGTCCGGGCGGGGACATGGAGGCCGCTTGGCATTGCTGGTGGGGCCTGTTGCCGTCAGCGTTGGTGGTTGGCGTCGATGTCCATGAAGCTGCTGTGGGTGGGAGTCTGCAATCGGGCTTCTGGTGTGGCGTCTGATGTGCCGCTCAAGTTGGACAGCCGTTGCGTGTCCCGTGTGTTGTCGTTGGTAACCTGGGGTTGCGTTGCCTCTGTTGTCAACGCTGTTGTTTGCGGCTGTTGTCGGGGGACGGCGTCCGTGTCGTGGTGGCACTGCGCCAGCTGTTGCGGTAGGGCGCTGTACTCCTTTTTTTGTGTGCTGGATTCTGTGCGATCAGGGGTGTGTCTAAGTGGCACGTTGCTGGTGCTGTAGTCGGTTTGCTGGTCACTGTAGTCCGTGTGTTTGGAAACGATCTGGGTTGGTTCTGGTTCCCCCCGCTGTCGTTGTGTCGTTGTTGCCCCTGCTGCTGTCGCTTCGCGCAGTCCGGTTGCAGCTTGGTGGCCTTTTTGGCGGCAGTGGGTCTCGCTTTGTATGAGCGGTACTCTGTGGGCGTGGGGCTCGGAAATGTTTTGCCAGATCTGTGGTCCCGGCTGCGTCTTACATTTGATGTGCCTCGATGTCCTGGGCTGGTTGGGTCTGGCCCTCTCGTCCCGGCCGTGGTTCTCGTTTGGATATGGTCGTCGTTGGTCCGCTCCTGCTCCATCGCACTGTCTGTTTGCATCTGTCCCTGCGGATCACGTCTGTGTGTGGTTGGGTACTGTATGTGCCGTGAGCTGTCCACAAGTCCTGCGCCTTGTGGTTCCTTGCGTGTGCGTGTTGCACATGCATGGGGGGGCATATGTGATTGTACTGTCGCCGCTTCGCTTGTGCGTTGTGCCTCTTAGGCCAGGTTTTGGTGCCGGCTGAGGTTCGCCAAGCCGGTTGCTGTGCTTCGGTGCCTCTATTCTGCGGCGCGTTGTGCCATGAGGAATAGCTGTGACATATAGGTTACATTGGTATGCTTTCACGTTGTCGTCGGCCGTTGCAGTTGTTGGCCACTGTGTCACGTTGTCGCCTGGAGTGCATGTTGTTGTCCCCTGGTTACATCCGTTTGTGTTGCAGTTCCGGTCGGTCGGTGGCACGCGGTATTTTGTTTTTTGTGTTCTGGGTTTGATCTTGGTTGCATCTTTGGGGTTCACATGCGTTGTGTTGTGTTCTGCGGAAGGCGCTGTTACCAGTGAAACCAGACCGAATGGTCAGGAGCAGAGGTCGCAGTGGTATGGGCAGCAACATTGCTTGGCAACCAAGACATAACGATTGTCGTGACTGACGAGTATCCTGAAAACAGATATGATACACATAGCCAATGACATACCTGATGTGCAAATATGAGAAATCCATCCCATCATCCACTAATTCATATAACTCCCAAAGTTCCAAGGTTGCCTTATCTATCCCTCATCCTATGTTCCTAACAAGGAAATGGTATATACTATACAATAACCCCTATATAGGGCCATAAAATGATCCCTTAAGGGTAATATGCTAGGGTACGGTTGTGACTTGCTTCACCCCCCGACTTAAAATGGCTGCCATGGGCAGGAAGTACATGCCCAAGAGGAACGTAGCAGTCACAAACAGCAGCAAATATTGGGTCAGCACAAAATCTCTCTGACAGGGATTAGAACCTCCGCTGGCAATCTTCGAGCCGGCCGCACGGCCGCTGAAGTACCTCCGATCGGTGGGAATCAAACCACTGCCGAAATCTCAAAATTCAGCGACGGGATCCTGCAGGTCCCGCCATAAGTACTAGGCAAAGTCGCGAGCTGTTGCGCGCAGAGTCTGGTCCCCGCGTGTCGCATAAGGCATTGTGGGGTCCAGCAGGTAAAATTGGTATTTTTCTTCAGAATTAAAACTAAAGGCAAAGTGAAACCACAGTTTTCAACAAAGGTGAAGGTAACGGTACCTGCAAAACGGCGCAACGCGACAGTGCAAAAATTTTACTTTTGGGAAAGAACTGCCAGTAACATTGACGGGAGAGCCTGATAGTAACTTAGAACTGTGCCTGCAATAAGGAGCACGCTGGAAAGTAGACTTAGAGGTCAGGGAAACAATTATGCTTAGATGTTGCATTCTGCCTCGTACCTGCATCTGTCTTGTGCATGCCTAGGCCACTAACAAACACGGCCACGATGGCCCCACCGTGCGCGCGGTAGCCCACTGAGTAGAGGAAAGAGGTGACGATGGCTTTAGGGTAAAGCGATCGACGCAAACACGTAGGCACAATGCAGAACACGGGCACGATGCCAACACCTGTCACCCTCCCGCCTCAGACTGGTTGCGAGGGCTGGTATGTGCTTGATGTGCTTGATGTGCTTGTCTAATGCTTGTAGTAATGAGTGAGCTCTTGCTTGTAAAATGTAAGCTTGCTTGCTTACTTGCTTGAAAATGCCGAAACACGGCCTAGCCAAAGGCCCACTTGTAAACAGAACCCCCACAGGGGAAAAACGAAACCAAGGCCGGTGTGCCTTTCTGAATGTTGAAATGCCATGGCGGTGGCTCTGATGATGATGTATCCGATGGGCACGGCCCAGCCAAGGGTCATGTTCTCAATCTCGTTGAATTGTAGCATGTGTGTCGTACGTGATGCACCACTTAGAGGGTAAAGGAGGAGGGACGGATATGGGAGGATGGTGTGAGTAGACACACGTGAATACAGAGACCTCGTAACAATATAATAATGACCTGACCTCACTAATAACCCACCACCTAGGAGCCATGAAGGGTAATGGTGTTGTTCCGTGCGTTGATGGCATTGAGCAATCCAACTCCTGGATGTATTCCAAGGCTCATTCCATCAAGCTTCAGGTTCTTGATACGCGTCCTTGGAATAACACCCCTTCAGATGGCTGCTGGTGCACGTCTTGTATGCATGGGTGGGCGTACATCTCCGCGTTGTGGCTTCCTCCCGCCGCAGCGTTGGTCATGTGTTTTCTTACCTCGTGGAGTGCTGCGTATAGGCTCCATGTGGGTTCTTGGCATGTCACTGGACACGGCGCCGACTGCAAGACGTGTTGTATGCTGCCCTGCAAGGATCATCGTCCAATTCCATAGATGTCCGGGCGGGGACATGGAGGCCGCTTGGCATTGCTGGTGGGGCCTGTTGCCGTCAGCGTTGGTGGTTGGCGTCGATGTCCATGAAGCTGCTGTGGGTGGGAGTCTGCAATCGGGCTTCTGGTGTGGCGTCTGATGTGCCGCTCAAGTCGGACAGCCGTTGCGTGTCCCGTGTGTTGTCGTTGGTAACCTGGGGTTGCGTTGCCTCTGTTGTCAACGCTGTTGTTTGCGGCTGTTGTCGGGGGACGGCGTCCGTGTCGTGGTGGCACTGCGCCAGCTGTTGCGGTAGGGCGCTGTACTCCTTTTTTTGTGTGCTGGATTCTGTGCGATCAGGGGTGTGTCTAAGTGGCACGTTGCTGGTGCTGTAGTCGGTTTGCTGGTCACTGGAGTCCGTGTGTTTGGAAACGATCTGGGTTGGTTCTGGTTCCCCCCGCTGTCGTTGTGTCGTTGTTGCCCCTGCTGCTGTCGCTTCGCGCAGTCCGGTTGCAGCTTGGTGGCCTTTTTGGCGGCAGTGGGTCTCGCTTTGTATGAGCGGTACTCTGTGGGCGTGGGGCTCGGAAATGTTTTGCCAGATCTGTGGTCCCGGCTGCGTCTTACATTTGGTGTGCCTCGATGTCCTGGGCTGGTTGGGTCTGGCCTTCTCGTCCCGGCCGTGGTTCTCGTTGGTGTGCTCGGCGCAGGCGAGGTGGTCCTCCTTTGGATATGGTCGTCGTTGGTCCGCTCCTGCTCCATCGCACTGTCTGTTTGCATCTGTCCCTGCGGATCACGTCTGTGTGTGGTTGGGTACTGTATGTGCCGTGAGCTGTCCACAAGTCCTGCGCCTTGTGGTTCCTTGCGTGTGCGTGTTGCACATGCATGGGGGGGCATATGTGATTGTACTGTCGCCGCTTCGCTTGTGCGTTGTGCCTCTTAGGCCAGGTTTTGGTGCCGGCTGAGGTTCGCCAAGCCGGTTGCTGTGCTTCGGTGCCTCTATTCTGCGGCGCGTTGTGCCATGAGGAAAAGCTGTGACATATAGGTTACATTGGTATGCTTTCACGTTGTCCTCGGCCGTTGCAGTTGTTGGCCACTGTGTCCCCATTTTGCCCCCACGTTGTTGTTGTCGCCTCGAGTGCATGTTGTTGTCCCCTGGTTACATCCGTTTGTGTTGCGGTTCCGGTCGGTCGGTGGCACGCGGTATTTTGTTTTTTGTGTTCTGGGTTTGATCTTGGTTGCATCTTTGGGGTTCACATGCGTTGTGTTGTGTTCTGCGGAAGGCGCTGTTACCAGTGAAACCAGACCGAATGGTCAGGAGCAGAGGTTGCAGTGGTATGGGCAGCAACATTGCTTGGCAACCAAGACATAACGATTGTCGTGACTGACGAGTATCCTGAAAACAGATATGATACACATAGCCAATGACATACCTGATATGCACATATGAGAAATCCATCCCATCATCCACTAATTCAAATAACTCCCAAAGTTCCAAGGTTGCCTTATCTATCCCTCATCCTATGTTCCTAACAAGGAAATGGTATATACTATACAATAACCCCTATATAGGGCCATAAAATGATCCCTTAAGGGGAATGTGCTAGGGTACGGTTGTGACTTGCTTCAACCCCCGACTTGAAACGGCTGCCACGGGCAGGAAGTACATGCCCAGGAGGAACGTAGCAGTCACAAACAGCAGCAAATATTGGGTCAGCACAAAATCTCTCTGACAGGGATTAGAACCTCCGCTGGCAATCTTGGAGCCGGCCGCACGGCCGCTGAAGTACCTCCGATCGGTGGGAATCAAACCACCGCAGAAATCTCAAAACTCAGCGACGGGATTCTGCAGGTCCCGCCATAAGTACTAGGCAAAGTCGCGAGCTGTTGCGCGCAGAGTCTGGTCCCCGCGTGTCGCATAAGGCATTGTGGGGTCCAAAAGGTAAAATTGGTATTTTTCTTCAGAATTAAAACTAAAGGCAAAATGAAACCACAGTTTTCAACAAAGGTGAAGGTAACGGTACCTGCAAAACGGCGCAACGCGACAGTGCCAAAATTTTACTTTTGGGAAAGAACCGCCAGTAACAGTGACGGGAGAGCCTGATAGTAACTTACAACTGTGCCTGCAATAAGGAGCACGCTGGAAAGTAGAGTTAGAGGTCAGGGAAACAATTATGCTTAGATGTTGCATTCTGCCTCGTACCTGCATCTGTCTTGTGCATGCGTAGGCCACTAACAAACACGGCCACGATGGCCCCACTGTGCGCGCGGTAGCCCACTGAGTAGAGGAAAGAGGTGACGATGGCTTTAGGGTAAAGCGATCGACGCAAACACGTAAGCACAATGCAGAACACGGGCACGATGCCAACACCTGTCACCCTCCCGCCTCAGACTGGTTACGAGGGCTGGTATGTGCTTGATGTGCTTGATGTGCTTGTCTAATGCTTGTAGTAATGAGTGAGCTCTTGCTTGTAAAATGTAAGCTTGCTTGCTTACTTGCTTGAAAATGCCGAAACACGGCCTAGCCAAAGGCCCACTTGTAAACAGAACCCCCACACAGGAAAACGAGACCAAGGCCGGTGTGCCTTTCTGAATGTTGAAATACCACGGCGGTGGCTCTGATGATGATGTATCCGATGGGCACGGCCCAGCCAAGGGTCATGTTCTCAATCTCGTTGAATTGTAGCATGTGTGTCGTACGTGATGCACCACTTAGAGGGTAAAGGTGGAGGGACGGATATGGGAGGATGGTGTGAGTAGACACACGTGAATACAGGGACCTCGTAACAATATAATAATGACCTGACCTCACTAATAACCCACCACCTAGGAGCCATATTACGCATATATATCAGATATACACATAATAGAGCCATGCACACAAACAAACACAAGACATACTTGTGCGCGCACATGCATTGGCAGGGCCCGGAGGCACACACTCGCCCGGAGGGCGTCACAGGCTGTGGGCCTCGCGGTGGGGGCCTTGGAGCACGTGGTGCTACACGCCTATACAAAAGAAAGTTCCCACAAACCACTCACGTACATAGAACAAACAGTAAACATATTCACAATAGAACACGTGTATAGATATGCCACCTTGTTGCTTGGTTTTCGTGTGTGCCTTTGGGGGCGTGCGTATAGACACTTAGTTTAGCTTCAGTGTTACCTTTGTCGGTGGGTGTGTCACTGGCGGGCAGTAAGGCAGGGGGTTACCTCAATGTGCATATCTGGGGAGTTCACCCATACCGTCCCGCTGGTGTATCAGCCCACCCAGCTCCCCGGCAGCACGATGACACGCCCCGAAGGAGCATTACTCCCCCCACCTGCATACACCGTGTATGACGGTGCATGTTTACACCTCCGTGTGTAAACTTGCTACGGTGTACACGCTTAAGAAACCCAAAGGCAGGTCAACCTAGGTCTTGCTTGATCGGGGGGCGGCTGATAACCGACGTAATAGGCAAACATATACTCCCGTGATTAAAAAAAGCGCGTGCACACAAACACACGCGATGAACGGACACGGGGCAAACCCGGTTTCGGTGTGTCACGGAGAGAGAGGCCCGTGTGTGTTCGGGAAAACCAAGTCCACTCGCGGGGAACTCTAAAGAAAATATCAACATATACATTCTCTCATAAATATATGCATGTGCACGCTCGCCCTTCTCTTCATGTTGTTTGTTGCCCTCTCGTTGCAGGCAGAAATATCCCCCGTGATATTCACCATGTACATGAATAAAATACCCAGCCAGCATGCGACCCCATGCAATAACAATGAAGGGTACCCACTCCCAACCCGGGCACGCATAGCGCCCGGGGATACATATCCACAGCGGCAGAGATTTCAGAATCCGCAACGCCTTTGCCTTTGAAGACCCCACCCAGTCAAGGAGTTACAGGGCAAAGGCACCCATTGCAGTTCATATACAAATACCTGTACGTAAAGGACGACCCCTCCCTCTAGGCTTAAGTCCTCGTCGTATGTAGTGACAATTTTGCACACCAAGAAACTTTTCGACATGTAATGTGAGCCACACGAGTACTTCGTACCTTGTATACCTACCCTCGTGTGGACAAGGTAAAAACGGTGGGAAACCATCACGCCCAATAAAAAAAAGGAGAATGGGTTGTACCCGCCAACGCAACGACGTTTCCAAGCCTTCGCCACTTTTGAGCAAATGTTTTAGCTCGTTGGCTCGGATCACGGGTCAGGGACGGTCATGGAGTCATCGTTTCGGTACGGGGCAGCACTCCAAAACCTTGCAAAAATCACCATGCGCACAACCCGATACAGTCTTCGGGAAGTGCTTGCCACGTTGTTCGCACCGTTGACGGGGGGCGTCATCGTGGGCAGGACTTTGTCCTGGTGGTGGTAGGTGTGCTCCAGTAAGACCCAAGGATAAGGGTTCAAATGGCATTAGGACCCCAGAAGAAACACGTCCCACTTCCGCCCCAGGCTATATGCCACGCCACCCCACCCCAAAAGAACGCTCAAGCCTTTAGCGGTGAGAGAGGTAGACGGTAGGGTAAACATGCGGTACCCACTGCCCTAATCTGATGGGGATTTTTGTAACTGAGGGGCGCGCCATGCATGCACATTGTCCTCTTCCTGTCTCCCACCACTTCTCGCTTTCTCCTCCCTTTCCCATATTCGTTAGGGTTTTCTTTTCGTTGCACGCTCATGAGAGCGGTCCACGAAGGTGGGCGAGGAGGTCAATGGTTTGGATGAGATTCTGTTTCTGCAAGTAATCTCGCCAAACCTTATCGTAGGACGGTAAGAAGGTTTCAACGGGCTCATCGGTATCCCAGTCTTTGCTGTAACCCTCTCAACGCACCTTGAAGAGAAGTTCCTTGCGGTGAGTACACTGACCCAATATCTTCTTCACGTTATAAGTGTCCTCACGGAATTGGGAGGGCACTCTAGCAACCTCCTCCGTGTAGTGTAGAGGCACGGGGGAGCGAGGGGAGTTGACCGTGTTCATTAGACAATCAACGTGGACGTCAACTAACCTCCGTTGGTCCACTTGAATACCATAGAGGTTGTGAGCCTTCTTTGCCACAACGTCATAGGGCCTATCCGAATAGGGGCGAGTCGTAACGCCCAGATTTTTACGTTCAGGAAAGGACCCATACACGGTCCCCGTTTGAGAAATTGGGGGACATCGTCCTCCTCTTATTTTTTTTATCGGCCATTACCTCTTGCACGTGAATCATAGCCCTACGTGCAAGAGCAATAAGCTCCTCAGGCCGCGGGAAGTAGTGAACGGCGTCTTGGGCAACCCCCTTAGGCTCAGCAAGAGGGGGCTCCTTAGTACGGTTGTGTTTACCAGACACAATCTCGTTGGGCGTATAACCTGAAGGACCTGTCGTCCCATGCCACGCTCGTACAATGGCGGGCAAAATCTCAACCCAATTAGTGCCCTTCTTCAAGGTAAGGGCTTTGGCAACGGCACGCCTTAGCTGCTTTCCAGTCTTTTCGGCTTTGCCATTACCTTGGTGTCTACTCGCGAGACACATAGTCGAGCGGGCACCAATCTTAGAACAAAGGGTTTGCAAATATTGGCTCACAAATTGTGGCCCACGGTCGGAGCATATTTCATGAGGGGCTCCGAACCTATCCACCGAGCTTTACATTACCAAATGGGCTGCTCTATTCCCGTTAGCCCTTCATCCTTGTCTTCATGACGAGGTTTAGGAATAAGGAGCGCGATGAGATAGCCAGAAAGCCAGCAAACACATAGGAGCATTCGATCATACACCTCTCCATCATGGCAGGTGGAAGGGTAGTGAAATACGTCAAGCGCTATGGAGTCCATGGGCTCCAAAGGTATAGGCACAGGGGTCATGTACCCTTGCTTGCGCTTGGTGTCATGCGTCTGAATGGCACAGGAGCGACACGTTGGCATTGCAGTTGCACTGCTTTGTACAATCCCTCACCTTCCACGCCAAGGTTAATTTCTTTCCAGTGCTTTTCCACACTGGAGGTAGTTAAGTGAAGTGTATCGTGGTAATCGGCCACCAAACGATGCACTAGCGACCTAGGAACACACCACCGTCCATTACGGACGAGCTTGTTATCCACCAACCTCACCCCATCTTGGAAGCTCCCAGTCAAGGCATCCTGCCACGTTGTTTTGTAGCATTCACAATTTGGGTAGTAATTAGCCCAATTTATCTCAAAAACATTGGGAGCATCCTCCCGATGTATAGGTGTTGCCTTTTTGTGGGACTCATAAGATTTTTTTATCTTCGCAATTCGCTCCAGTCTCCGAAGTGTTTCTTTTGCTTCGCCCCCCCCCCACAGGAGCCGAAGCCCGAGGGGCTGAATCACACGCGGGCTCCTGAATAGCCTGAGGGGCCGCCTTAGACCTAGTAACAACCGGCGCCACAACTGCCCGAAATACAAGGAGGCGGGCGAGAAGGTCCTCCTTCTCGGCCGCCATCATTTCCCGCACATCCCCGGCAGTCCCATGTATGGACACATCACCCTACGCCGGGTCAGCAGGGTAAGACGGACGGGACAAGAAATCACCGACAGGGTTTACGGGGGCCGGGGTGTAAACCACATGGAAGTCAAACTTAGAGAATCACTCATGCCAACGCGCTTGACGCGGAGAGGGACCGCCCACGGTTTTAAGGTCCTCTGTAGCCCAAATTTCAAGGCTAGGGTGATCCGTACGGACCTCCACTCGCTTGTTCCCCACCCAACCATGCTACTTGAGAAGTTCGGCCACTATGGTGTAGCATTCTCTTTCCCGCGGGCTCAAACTTAAGTGGCTGCCTGACAATTTACGGGAGAAAAAGGCAAGGGGGCGTAGAGCACCATCGGGGCCTTCCTGTTGTAGGGCCGCCCCCACCGCCCAATTACTAGCATTCGGGGTGAGGACAAAGTCCTTATCCCAATCAGCTAGTTGGAGGGGAACAATATCCGTGATAGCACGCTTGCCCTTCAAAAAGGCCTCGTTAGCCGTAGCATTCCACGTTAGGCCTATTATATTCCCATTCTTATGCTTAGACAAATTCTTCAGCCGGCGTGCGCCATTTTCCAACACATGGCCAATAAATTCAACCGAACGCACAAAGAAATCGGTTTTATTAACCGAAGCAACCAAATCCTCTTTCCTTAGCCTATCCAACACTGCACGCACGTCGCAGTCGTGGTTAGCCAATAGCTCCTCCTCCGTATCACCAGAGGAACCAATAATAATATCATCAATATATACGTCCGCACAATCGAAACCTTGCAAGACGTGGTCCATGACCCGTTGGAAAATAGGGGGCCCATTCTTGGTACCCATAGGCATAACACACAAATTCATGGCGGTTTTAGCCCGGGATTCAGGGTGAAGGGGAATTTGATGGAACCCTTTACTGAAGTCCACAATAGTGAAAATATTGCCTTTCCAACATATTTTCAATGAGAGGGAGGGGGTGCGCGTCGGGCAAGGTAGCGTGATTAAGTTGGCGGTAGTCCACAGCGAGGCGCCATTTTCCCTTCTCTTTCTTGGGCACAACAAAACCGTTGGACCTCCCCTCTCCGAGGCAGGACACGGCTCAATCCAGCCATGAGCCAAAAAATCCTCCACTATCTCTTGCGCCGCCGCGGCACGCTCCCCCACCCAACCGTATAGGCTTCACAGACTTGGGTTCAGGTAGCGTATAGGTCAAGCTTAGCAAACCCCAACCGCTCCGTACCACGGACCTTGGGATGCCCCTGGCCCCGACAGAGACGAACCTCCCCACTAAAAACACCCCGCTCAAAGTCTGTGACGATGCGTTGGGTTTTCGATAGCGATTAACGGTAGTGGCCCTCCGACCCCATAACTCTTTCTCATTTTTTGCAATGCGTGAAGGCACACATTCTTGCGCTGTGAAATGTTCGGGGGTAGGGTCGAGAGTAACGGGAGCGAGGAGTTTTTTATGGGTCGCTTGATATGTGAGGGTGCGCACTGATGCCAAATGGTTCGGCACCCTTTCATCCTCCGATTCCCCCTCCGAGGTGATGCCCGGCTCATCTTCCGTATTGGGGTTAGAGACGGCCGGTGCCAAAACCGAGGCCACATGACATTTGGTGGCCGCCAAATTTTCCTCCGCAATACCACCGTCCACTTATAGCGCCACTGTGGACCAACCCCGTTGAGGAAGGGGTGTGAGGTGGCAATTCTGATAGAGACGGGCCTTAGTCTCCGGCCCGGGAAGGTGGTACCCCTGCAAAGTATTTTCCATAAGGGGTTTCCACCACTCCCTATGTGTCCATTCCGGCCCTACTACGATGGCTCGTACTTTTTCTTGCCAGCCTTTCTGGACATACTCGGGAAACGGATGATAGAGAGGGCACATCCAATACAATTTGGATGGGTCCACGGGGGTGGAAAAGAAATCTTCGAGTGGCAGTACCCAAGGGGTAGCCTGAGCCATATCCGAAACCCTATTGAAGGCGTCGGCGTCGGGGTTTTTGCCAATTTAATTTTTGACGCGTGCGACCCAATATGGCGGGAGGCCATAGTCAGACTGCGTCCACACGGACCCGTCTCGACGTGCAGGTAGAACATCACGGGCAAGGGTTTCGGGAGTAATTTCAACGAGCTCCGACGCACAAGCCCGATCCTGTACGGGGGCCACGGGGGATGCGGTCAAGGCATAGGATATGCGTTTCTCGGCCTCAACACGGTTAGGCGGTCCGCCACAAGGGGGCGTAACCACAATTGCTGGGGCCGGCTGCATAGGAGTGACCGCCCCAATGATCGGAACGGTTATGCCCCACACGGAAAGACGTGATACTTTACCCTGAATGGGTTAAACCAAAAATGGTTTCCTGGTTCCTGGAGCTTCGCGAAAGTCCTCAATCCAATAACCGGGGGTGCACTGGATGCTGAGATTACAAACAATAGAAACGGGCAAAATGGCTCACACAATGTTCATGACCCCATGGGTGCCACAAACTCATTTCCCAATGTAAATTCGGGACAAGGTACGGGGACACGCCATATTGGTCAACACGAGGAACTGAAACACTACCATCCACAACCCCAGTAAATTGAATTTTGACGTCTATTTGCTCATCCCCCCCCAGCAAAGGGCGTCTTGTTATCGGCTTGGAGTAGGCGCCTCCGTTTGGGAGACTCATATTTGTCGGTGATTTGGTCTGAAAAAACATTGTGGTTGGCCAAAGCGACCGCTTGGCACCCAAAATCAACCAGAGCACAGGGAGCCTTAGATTCTCCAATTAGCAAAACAACCTGAACGGAAAGTTCGGTTTGAACTTCATTAGTCACTATATGCCCCTTCATGACTCTCGATAGAACCAGAGCCACCGTAGTGTCAAAGGGGTGCCCGAGGTTTTCTTCTTTCGGAGGGGGCACCTCTGGGCACTCCTACCAACGTCCGCGCCCGTACGGCGCTCCTTTTCCTCCCTTGTTGCCTTGCCGCCGCCACCTTTATAACCACCGCCACCCTCATCCCCACCAGCACCCTTATCGCCACCAACACCCTTAGGCTTACCACATTTTGACTTACCCGCAATGCTCCAATGAGTGTCATTGCATGGAGAACTAGGCTTACACGTCCAAAGGGTGCTATTGGTGACACCTGAATCAATATGGTAGTCCTGAAACCAGACCGGGTGGTCAGGAGCAGAGGTCGCAGTGGCATGGGCAGCAACATTGCTTGGCACCGAAGACATAACGATAGTGTTGACTGAATAGTATCCTGCAAACAGATATGGTACACATAGCCAATGAAATACCTGATATGCACATATGAGAAATCCACCCTATCATCCACTAATTGATATAACTACTAAACATCCATGATTGCCTTATCTATCCCACATCCTATGTTCCTAACAAGGAAATGGAATATGATATACCCTATCCCACATATATCCCATATATAGGGCCAAATAATGCTCCCTTAGGGGTAACATGCCATGGTAGGGTTGTGACCTGCTTCACCCCCCCACTTAAAACGACTGCCACAGGCAGCAACCACATGCCCAAGAGGAACGTAGCAGTCACAAACAGCAGCAAATCACAGGTTACCAGATTCCATCCCACAGGGAATCGAACCTACGCGGGCAATCTCGGAGCCGGCTGCACGCCCGCTGGAGTAGCTCCGATCAGTGGGAACCCAACCACCGCCGATATACATAAATTGACGAACGGGATCCCGCAGGTCCCGCAATAAGTAGTAGGCGAAATCGCGAGCTGTTGCGCGTAGAGTCTGGTCCCTGCGTGTCGCATGAGGCATGTGGGGTCCAGCAGGTAAGGGCAGGTAGTTTTTCAAAGAATTTAAACTAAAGGCAAAGTGAAATCACACTTTTAAACAAAACTGAAGGTAATGGTACATGCGAAGCGGTGCGACGCGAAGGTGCAAAAATTTCACTTTTTGAAAAAACTGCCAGGAGAATTGACGGGAGTGTCAAACAGCAACGTAGGACTGTGCCTGCACAAGGGAGGGCGAGGGATAAAAGAGATAGAGGCCAGGGAAACATTCACAAGGACACAACAAAACCTGATGGCCTTCGGCCAGGGGACTGTTACCACGGGGGGCTCACGGTCCTGTCTCGCAGTGCAACGCGGGGCAACCGTGGTAACAGTCCTTACAGCCACCACAGCCCTTCTTTCACACTTTGGAACAGTGAACACCGTGATCTTGCCATATTGTTGCCTTGTGAAGCTAGATAGACACTGGATCGTGAGTCGTAGCCCAGTGAGGGCCTCCGGGTGCTCTAGGGTTGCAGGTTCCCCATACCCGACATCTAGCCATGCTTGACCCCGGGTGCCGTCTTGTGCCTGCCTCTGTCTTGTGCATGCTTAGGCCCACTAATAAACACGGCCACAATGGCCCATCAGTGCGCGCGGTAGCTCACTAAGTAGAGGAAAGAGGTCACGATTGCCTCAGGGTAAATGATCGACGATCATTTACGCACAAACCAAAACACGGGTACGATGCCCACACCTTGCACCCACGTGCTTTAGATCGTTTATGAGGGCTTGATGTGCTTGATGTTCTTGATGTGCTTGCCCGTAACGCTTGTAGTAATGAGTGAGCTCTTGCTTGTAAGATGTAAACTTGCTTGATTACTTGCTTGTAAAGAACCGAGACAAGGCCTAGCCAAAGGCCCACTTGTCAAACAGACCAGACACCAAAGAAAGATGATCGTGCGGAGCGGACCAGGATGAATGAACCAGTCACGGTTGTGACTGTACGATACGGGCACGGCTCAGCCAAGGGTCGTGTCTGTGCGGATGTCTAACTTAGCATGTGTGTCACACGTGATGCACCACATAGAGGGTAAAGGAGGAGGTACGGAGATGGGATGAGGGTGTGAGTAGACACACTTAAATAGACAAGCCTCATAACCATGTAAAAATAACCTGACCTCACTGCTAACCCCTCACCTAGGAGCCATACTACGTATATATGTCATATATACACATAATAGAGCGATGCACACCGACAAACACAAGACACACTTGTGCGCGCACACCCATTGGCCCGGCCCGGGGGCACACACTCGCCCGGAGGGCATCACAGAGTGTGGGTCTCGCGGTGGCGGCCTTGGGGCACGTGATGGGGGTACTCCACACATACGGCACGTGCAAGAGCTTCCACAAACTACTCACGTACACACAACAAACAGTAAGCATATCCACAATAGAACACGTGTATAGATACGCCACCTTGTTGCTTGGTGTTCGTGTGTGTCTTGGGGGCGTGCGTATAAACACTTAGGTTAGCTTGCGTGTTACCTTTGTCGGTGGGTGTGCCACCGGCGCGCCGTAGCGCAGGGGGTCACCTCAAGGTTGCAAATCCGGGAGGTCACCCGTACGGTCCCGCTGGTGTATCAGCCCACCCTGCTCCCCGGGGGCACGATGACACGCCCCGAAGGAGTTTTACTCCCCCAACCCCTCTACACCGTGTATGACGGTTCATGTTTACACCTCCGTGTGTGAACTTGGGCCCGTGTACACGGCTACAAAACCCCAAAGGTAGGTGTCAACCTAGGTCTTGCTTGTTCGGGGGGCGGGTGATAACCAACGTAATAGGCAACCATATAATCCCGTAACTAAATTGATGGCATGCGCACACACACGCTATCATTGGCCACGGGCACACCCGGTTTTGGTGTGTCTTGGACAGAGAGACTCGTGTGTGTTGTGGAAATCCAAGTCCAAGCACGGGTCTCTATAAAGAAAAATGCCACGCCCATATCCTAACCCGTTTGGTTGGGTGTTGGGATAGAGGACCCCTCGGGTGTTGTGGAAATCCAAGTCCACTCGTGGGGAACTCTAGAGAAAAAATTAATATACATATTCTCTCATAAACATATGCGTGTGCACACTCGCCCTTTTCATCATATTGTTCGTTCCCTCTCGTTGCAGGCAGGAATTTCCCCGCGAAATTCATCAAGGACATGAAGAGCACACCCAGCCAGCATGCGGCCCCAAGCAATGGCAATCGAGGGTACCCACTCCCAACCCGGGCACGCACAGCGACCGGGGACAAATACCCAGGCGGCGGAGACGGCCCAAATCCGCAACGCCACTCCTTGCCTTTGAAGACCCCACCCACTCATAGAGTGACGGGGCAAAGGCACCCATTGCAATTCATATTAGAACACTTGTATTGTAGAGGACGACCCCTCCCTCTAGGCTTAAGTCCTCGCCGTATGTATTGGCAATTTTGCACGCCACGAAATTTTTTGCACGTAATGTGAGCCGTACGAGTACTTCGTACCTGGTATACCTACCCTCGTGTGGACAAGGGCAAATCGGTGGAAAACCATCACGCCCAACACAAAAAGGGAAAATGGGTTGTACCCGCCAACCCAACGAAGTTTTCAAGCCTTCGCCATTTTGAGCAAATGATTTAGCTCGTTGGCTTGGGTCACGGGTCAGGGACGGTCGTGGGGTTGTGGTTTCGGTACGGAACGGCACTCCGAAACCTTGGAAACACCACCATGCGCACAACCCGGCAGAGTCTTCGGGAAGTGCTTGCCACGTTGTTAGCACCCTTGACAGGGGGCGTCATCGTGGGCAGGACTTGTGGCAGTAGTCCTGGTGGTGGTAGGAGTGCTCCAGTAAGACCCAAGGATAGGGGTTTGAATGGCATTAAGACCCCCGAAAGAATACGTCCCACTTCCGCCCCAGGCTATATGCCACGCCACCCCACCCCAAGGACTCTCAAGCCTTTAGCGGTGAGAGAGGTAGACGGTGGGGTAAACTTGCGGTACCCACCGCCCTGCTCTGGTGGGGATTGTTGTAACCGAGGAGCGCGCCGTGCATGCACATCTTCTTTCCTGTCTCCCACCGCTTCTCGCTCTCTCCTCCCTTCCCCAAACAATAGTATATCCATATTGGTTAGGGTTTTCTTTTCGTGGCACGCTCATGAGAGCGGTTCACCAAGGTGGGCAATGATGTCAACGGTTTGGGTGAGATTCTGTTTCTGCAAGTAATCTCTCCAAACTTTGTTGTAGGACGGTAAGAAGGTTTCAACGGGTTCCTCGGTATCCCAATCTTTGGTATAACCCTCCCACCGCACCTTGAAGAGAAGTCTCTTGCGGTAAGTACGGTGACTTAATATTTTCTTGACATTATAGGTGTCCTCCTCAAACTGGGAGGGCACCCTAACAACCTCCTCTGTGTAATTTAGAGGCACGGGGGAGCGAGGGGAGTTGACGGTTTTCATTAAACAATCAACGTGGACGTCAACTAACCTCCGTTGGTCCACTTGAAAAACATAGAGGTTGTGCGCCTTCTTGGCCACAACCTCATAGGGCCCATCCCAATAGGGGCAAGTCTTATCGCCAAGATTTTTGCGTTGGCGAGGGACCCATACGCGGTCCCCTTTTGAGAAATTGGGGGACATCCTCCTACTCTTATTATACTTACGAGCCATTGTCTCTTGCACTTGAATCATAGCCCTCTGTGCAAGAGCAATAAGCTCCTCACGCCGTTAGAAGTAGTGAGCGGCGTCTTGGGCCACCCCCTTAGGCTCAGCAAGAGGAGGCTCCTTAGTACGGTTGTGTTTACCAAACACAATCTCGTTAGGTGTATAACCTGAGGAACCTGTAGTCTCATGCCACGCTCGTACAACGGCGGGCAAAACCTCTACCCAATTAGTTTTCTTTTTCTTCAAGGTAATGGCTTCAGCAACGGCACGCCTTAGCTGCTTGCCAGTATTTTCGGCCTTGCCATTACCTTGGTGCCTACCCGCGAGACACATAGTCGAGCGGGCACCAATCTTAGAACAAAGGGTTTTGAAATATTGGCTCACAAATTGTGGCCCACGGTCGGAGCATATTTCACGAGGGGCTCCGAACCTATCCACCCAGCGCTCCATTACCAAATGGGCCGCTCTTCTCCCCGTTAGCCCTTCATCCTTGTCTTCATGACGGGGTTTGGGAATGGGGATCGCGATGAGGTAGCCGGAAAGCCGGCATACACATAGGAGAATTCGGTCATACACCTCTCCATCGTGGGAGGTGGAAGGGTAGTGAAACACATCAAGCGCTATGGAGTCCATGGGCTCCATAGGTATAGGCATAGGGGTCATGTACCCTTGCTTGCGCTTGGTGTCATGCGTGTGAATGGCACATGGGGGACACGTTTGACATTGCAGTTCCACTGCTTTGTACAACCCCTCACCTTTCACGCCATGGTTAATTTCCTTCCAGTGTTTTTCCACACTGGAGGTAGTTAAGTGAAACGCATCATGGTATTCGGCTACCAAACGATGCACTAGCGGCGTAGGAACACACCACCGTCCATTACGGACGAGCTTGTTATCCACCAACCTCACTCCATCTTGGAAGTTCCCATTCAAGGCATCTTGCCACATTTGTTTGTAGCGTTGACAATTTGGGTAGTGTCTAGCCCAATTTATCTCAAAAACATTGGGAGCATCCTCCCCATGTATAGGAGTTGCTTTCTTGTGGGACTTGCAAGATTTTTGTATCTTGACAATTCGCTCCAGTCTCCGAAGCTTTCTCTTTTGCTTCGTCCCCCCCCCTACTGGAGGCGAAGCCAGAGGGGGTGGATCACACGCGGGTGCCCCTTGAGCCCGAGGCGCCGCTTTAGACTTAGTAACAACGGGCGCCACAACCGCCCTAAATACAAGGGGGCGGGCGAGAAGTTCCTCCTTCGCGGCCGCCATCATGTCCCGCACATCCCCGGCCGCTTGGGCCGTCCCATGTATGGACACATCACCCAACGCCGGGTTAGCAGGGTAAGCCCAACGGGACAAGAAATCACCCACGGGGTTCACTGGCCCCGGAGTGTAAACCACATGGAGGTCGAATTTAGAGAACAATTCATGCCAACGTGCTTGGCGTGGAGAGGGACCCCCCACGGTTTTGAGGTCCTCCGTAGCCCCATTTTCAAGGCTACGGTGGTCCGTACGGACCTCCACGCGCTTGTTCCCCACCCAACCATGCCATTTTAAAAGCGCCGCCACTATGGCGTAGCATTCTTCCTCCCGAGGGCTCCAATTCAATCGGCTGCCTGACAATTTGCGAGAGAAAAAGGCAAGGGGGCGTAGGGCATCATCGGGACCTTCCTGCTGTAGGGCCGCCCGCACTGCCCAATTACTAGCGTCCGGGGTGAGGACAAAGTCCTTATCCCAATCGGCTAGTTGGAGGGGAACAATATCCGTAATAGCACGCTTGAGCTTCAAAAAGGCCTCGTTAGCCGAAGCATTCCATGTTAGGCCTATCTTTTTGCCATTCTTATGCCTAGGCAAATCCTTCAACATATTAATCAAAGGGGTAGCTATGGAGGCGTAGTTTTGGACATAGCCCGAATAATAGTTGGCGAGCCCCAAGAACCCCCGGAGCTCCCGAACATTATCTGGTTTGTCCCAACGCTCAAGCGCCAACATTTTCCCTGGCGCCGGCCGACGTGTGCCATTTTCAAACACATGGCCACAAAACTCAACCGAACGAACAAAGAAATCGGTCTTGCTAACCGAAGCAACCAAGTCCTCTTTTCGTAGCCTATCCAACACGGCACGCACGTCGCGGTCGTGGTTAGCCAATAGCTCCTCCTCCGTCGCACCGGAGGAACCAATAATAATATCATCAATATATACGTCCGCAAAATCCAAACCCTACAAAACATGGTCCATGACCCGTTGAAAAATAGGGGGCCCATTCTTGATACCCATAGGCATAACACGCCATTGGTATCGCTTACCCGCCAAATTCATGGCGGTCTTAGCCCGGGATTCAGGGTGAAGGGGAATTTGATGAAACCCTTTACTCAAGTCCACAATAGTGAAAATCTTGTGTTTGGATTGATTTTCCAACGTGTTCTCTATGAGGGGGAGGGGGTGTGCGTCGGGCAAGGTAGCCTCATTAAGTTGGCGGTAGTCCACCACGAGGCGCCATTTTCCCTTCTCTTTCTTGGGCACAACGAAACCGTTGGACGCCAATTCGGAGGCAGGGCACGGCTCAATCCAGCCACGAGCCAAAAAGTCCTCCACTACTTCTTGCTCCGCCGCGGCACGCTCCCCCACCAACCGTATAGGTTTCACGGACTTTGGTTTGGCGTTCGGGTATAGGTCAAGTTTAGCAAACCCCAACCGCTCCGTACCACGGACCTTAGGGTGTTCCTGGCCCGGACGGAGACGAACCTCCCCACTAAAAACATCCCGCTCATAGTCCGCGAGGATGCGCCTCCTCATGAGCTCCACCTCCGGAGACACAATAGGCTCTTGCCTGGTGACAACGCCACCCACACGAGAAGCTGCCAACAATCGTGTGGCGCCTTTACGTTTTCGGTAACGCTTAACGGTAGTGGCCCTCCTACCCAATAACTCTCGTTCAATTTTCGCAATGCGTGAACGCACGCATTCTTGTGCCTCCAAATCTTCGGGGGTAGGGTCAAGAGTAACGGGCGCGAGGAGTTTTTTTTGAGTCGCCTGATATGTGAGGGCGCGCACCGAAATCAAATGGTTAGGCACCCTCTCATCCTCCGACTCTTCCTCCGAGGTCATGCCCGGCTCGTCATCCGTGTTGGGGTTAGAGACGGCCGGTGCCAAAACAGAGGCCACATGACATTTAGTGGCCGCCAAATTTTCCTCCGCAATACCACCGTCCACGTATAGCGCCACCGTGGACCAACCCCGTTGAGGAAGGGGCGTGAGGTGGTCATTCTGATAGAGACAGGCTTTAGTCTCTGGCCCAGGAAGGTGGTACCCTTGCAAAGAAATTTCCATAAGGGGTTTCCACCGGTCCCTATGTGTCCACTTCGGCCCTACGACGATGGCTCGTAGTTTTCCTTGCCGAATTTTCCGAACACAATCGGAAAACCGATGATAGGGAGGTCACATCCAATACAATTTGGAGGGGTCCGCGGGAGTGGAAAAGAAATCTTCAAGCGGCGAAACCCAACAAGTAGCCTGGGCCATACCCGGGACCCTATTGAAGGCGTCCACGTCGGGGTTTTTGCCAAATTGTTTTTTGACACGTGCGGCCCAATATGGCGTGAGGCCATAGTCAGACTGGGTCCACATGGACCCATCACGCCGCGTAGGTAGAACATCACGGGCAAGGACTTCGGGAGCAAATTCAACAAGCTTCAAAGCGCAAGCCCGGTCCTGTACGGGGGCCACAGAGGAAGCGGTCAAGGCATAGGATATGTGTTTCTCGGCCTCAACACGGTTAGGCGGTTCGCCACCAGGGGGCGTAACCACAATGGCCGGGGCAGGGTGCGTAGGAGTGACCGCCCCAATGACTGGAACGGTTAGGCCCCACACGGACTGACGTGACACCTTACCATGAATGGGTTTCACCAAAAATGGTTTGCCGGTTCGTGGAGCCTCACGGAAGTCTTCAATCCAAAAACGGGGGTGCACTGGATGGTGAGAGTACAAACAATTGAAACGGGCAAAATGGCTCACACAATATTCGTAACCCCATGGGTGCCCCAAAACCATATCCCAAGGTAAATTCGGGACAAGGTACGGGGACACGCCATACTGGGCAACACGAAGAAGTGAAACACTACCATCCACAACCCCCGTAAATTGAATTTTGACGTCTATTTGCTCGTCCCCCCCCGGCAAAGGCGTCTCATTATCGGCTTGGAGTAGGCGCCTCCGTTTGGGGGATTCATATTTTTCGGAGAGTTGGTCTCCAAAAACATTGGGGTTGGCCAGAGCGACCGCTTGGCACCCAAAATCCACCAAGACACGGAGGGCCTTGCGTTCTCCATTGGGCAAATCAACCTGAACGGAAAGTTCGGTTTGAATCTCACTAGTCACTATATGCCCCTTCATGACTCTCGATGGAACGAGAGCCACGGTAGTGTCACAGGGGTGCCCGAGGTTTTCTTCTTTCTAAGGGGGCGCCTCTGGGCACTCCTACCAACGTCCGCGCCCGTTCGGCGCTCCCTTGCCTCCTTTATCGCCCTTGCCGCCGCCACCCTTATAACCACCACCACCCTTATCACCACCGCCACCCTTATCGCCACCCTTAGGCTTACCACCTTTAGACATACCCGCAATGTTCCAATGAGTGTCATTGCACGGAGAATTAGGCTTACACGTCCAAAGGGTGGTATTTGTGGCGCCCCAATCAATCCGAGACATATCCATCTCCGTTTGTTTACGTGTTTTCCAATGTTTGGAACACGGAACCCAAAAGGTAGGTGGCGGTTTAGCCCCGGGGTCGACGGGTTTCTTCGCCGGAGGTTTAGAGTGACCCACGGCGTTGACGGAGGTGTCAGCGGGTTCGGAGGTGTCAGGGTCCGCCGTAGCCTCCGCATTAACCGCATTCACCGCGGTTTTATTGTGAGAAGGGCGATGAGTGTACGTCACCGTCGTCTTGTCTCCTTTATTGAGGCGTTCGAGAGCTTCCCTCTCCGACACGCTTTTATGGGCAAGGGCGTAGATTTCCGCAGGCTTCAAACGAGGCCTACGTTGCTCCACTTTCATAGTGTAGCCGCGTGTGTGAGGTGTGTTGTTGAGTTTCAAGATCCACTCCTGGAGAGCCGGGTCTTTGCAGTCAACTATCACCCCAGGCCCCGAATAGGAAACAATCTCAGGAACCGTAGTGCAAGCTTGAGCGCTATATTTCCTGAGTTCTTTTTCGAATGGGGCGCGACCTGGCGAAGGGTCAAGGCCACTAAAATCCACCACATAGCTGTCTGGGCTATTCTTAGCCTCTTGCTTGACGACCTTCTCCTTGATCCACGGGAGCTTGCTTAGGAGCTGCTCCCGGATCACGTGGGGACGAGTCTCATTGCTCAGAGGCAACAAACGTTGCCGACGAGCATAGAAATCTTCAAGGTCGATGAGGGTCACTTGCCCTTTAACCACCCTGGGGGTGAGGGCTCGCCACCTTTCATCAGCCCTTGAGGGGTCATACTCGTGGAAACGTTGTTCCAAAAAGTCCCACAACTCTTTGAGGGTGGGGGCCGTGCGTGTGTGGTGGGTGACCTCGGCAACCCGGGCGTTGATGATCGCCTTTAGCCATGGGGGCAAGGTACTCAAAATCATTTTTGCCTCGTTGGCTTTTCGGTACATGGGATCACACCCCCCCAACCATTGTTGAAGCTTCTCCACCCACTCGTCGTAGCACTCTAGCTGCCCATACAATTGCGGTTGAGGCATATCACTATCCTCCACCACTTTGGTGTAACTATTTTGCACCATAGGCATTTGGTACGGGTGATAAGCAGGGGGAGCCATGGTTGGGGGTGCACCTCCACTTGCATTTGGTGCAACTTTCACTGGAGAGACTGTACACGTATCCGTAGGATGAGAGGGCGTGTACGAAGGTTTCCAAGGGGAAGTGAAAACATTTTTCGTGAGGGGATTAATGTTCCCCAACGAAGAGGTGTTCTCCTCTTCATTGGCCCACGGGGCCGTAGGCTCCGTGGGGTGTTCTTCGCCCTTAGGCGTCGCCCTCCACTCGGGAACAGCACGTTCCTTCTGCTTTTCGGCGACTCCCCTCCACGATGTAATTTCTTGGGGGTGGGGGTGTTCGTGATGTTCTTCCCCCCCCCTCGGCCACCCCGAATCCGGACAAGCGTTCGGATGGTAGATGCAATCGTGGGATGGGTGGACGGAGAAAGGAAGGACACACCCACCACCGGATGAACCGGATGGCGCGCCCATGGGCGCCGTAGGCGCCGCCAGTGTAGGATCAGGAACGGGCGGAGGCGCCGATGGCGGGGGTAGGACCACCGTAACGGGTTCCGCAGGCGTGGAGTACCAGTGGTCCCACGCATCGATCCTAGATGCAACGGCGGCGTAACGTGTAGCGAGCGACTCCACTGCGCTAAAGCACTTAGCCGTGTTGCCGTTGGACATCTTAAGATGATCTGCCAAGCTAGCCTCCACCACCTTAGAATCCCGGCGGTAGCCCTGAACCGCCGCGTCAAATTTAGCCAATGTAGACAAGATTAGGGTCATCTGGTCCCCGTAGGACTGACTGATGCCCACGGTAGAGGCTACTGCCTGAAAAAGTTCCTGATCGGATCGCTGCAACTCTAGATTCTGAGTTCGCAAGTCCTTCACCTGTGCCATCAGAGATTGGATGCACGTTTCGTAGTGCACCACACACCGGGGACAGCCACAGGTGTGCTGTAGGTCGTCCTCCCCCCGTGTAGGAGTGGGGCCCCCAGAATGTCGAAAGGATGGACCCCCCCCTCCACGAGGAGGAGATGACCCACCACCGCCCCCCCCAGCAGCCCCCCCTGCCACGGAGGGACCAGAGGGCCCCCCCGCAGGGCGAGACGGGGGTGCGGGGCGCGCAGCAACAGGTGCTGGCGCCCCCCCACCAGAGGCGGAACCAGGTGCGGGATTCCTTGCACGTGCTCGATGTAAGCCACCTGGCGGTGGCGGGGTGATGGCGGAGGGGGAACATGACCAACAGTATTCGGTCGCGGCGGTGGGGGTGGGGAATCGTCCACCACAATATACTGTGGTGACTCATGAACCACCATAGGTGATCGGGTTCTCAGATGGGAAGCAAAAACAGGCTCCGATCCCGTTGCAACCTCTGGATCCCCCCCCCAATTGGGCAGTTGGGGGTCCTCCGTAGGAGATGTATTTGTGGGGGGAGAGACCAAATTTATTGGGAGGGTTGCTGAACCTCCCTCCACCTGATTCCCTGCCCCCCAGCACAGATTGTTGACCTTCGGCATTGCCGGAGAATCATTCACTAGGGATGGACGATGTTTCGTGCCACTCATAGGCACTGGAGATGTAGTACCGGCCCGGTCCTCCGTAGGCTCTGGAGATTCCACGACAAGACACGGGCGGTTTTTGACGCCGCTCAAAGGCACCGGGGACTCTTCCAGGGCAATGAACTGAGGGGCTGGAGAGTCCTCCACCGTGATGTAGTGGGGGGCCGGGGAATCTTCCACAAGCATGGGGCGATCCCTGGTCCCTGACATAGGTTCAGGAGGTGCAGGCGACGAGGCAACGGAAATAGGGGAATGATGGAGTTCATGACGTTCCAACACTCCAATCTCCTCCTCCTCATCGTCGTTCAACTGCTCCACCGCCAGGGGGAACCACTGGTCACACTCATCCTCCTCGATTTGCGTGGGGGATTCCTCGATGATCGTACGATTTAGCCTGGATCCGCTCGGGGAATTGGGATACGCTCCCAAGGCAGGAGATTCCTCCACCAGGGAGGGAAACCGCCGCGATCCACTCATTGGAGTGGGCGACGATTCCACCACAGTGGGGTTCTGCCTAGTCCCCGACAGGGCTTGCTGGATCAGGGCCACGGCCTCTCGAGCCGGACCCAGATTGCCATGGGGATCAGGCGTGAGCGCGAGGACTCGACGGTTTTCAGCGTCGAGTTGGTCAACAATGGGGCTGATAGGCCCTGCCGCAAACAGGTTTTTTCTGACCCGAGGCTCTGGCAACCCCCCTAGCGACGGAGGAGTGCCAGAGTCGACCACGATAGGCCCCATTGGCGAAGCCATCGTACCCCAGTCGGCAGCGCGTGAGGGCGCAGCGTTCGTACGCCCGATCACCCCAGTAGATTGGTCGATTACTGCCCGATTCTCGGCGCTAGTAACGGTTCCCGAGCCCATAATAGGCGATTGTGGTCCTGTTATCGCTCCCTGAGGGTGGCCGTCTATTTCCCCCCCAACCATCCCAGGTACACCAGCTGGATTTCGAGGATGGGGGGCCCCGATGGGAACATTCGGGGATTTCGGAAACTTAGGATTTGTAGCCACTTCGGGCTTGGCCCGTTTTTGCGGCCCCTGCCCGGTCGATGAGGTCAGGGCCGAGGAGGTCCTGAGAGTGGGGACCTGGACACCCTCAGCTATCCCTCCCGGGGAAGAGATTTTAATTTGAATTTGGTCCACGATGTCTTGGACCGATCGCTTTCCGCGATGCCAAACGCCCAACAGAGACGAATCATTTTCGCCTCTGCTACCATGAAACCAGACCGGGTGGTCAGGAGCAGAGGTCGCAGTGGCATGGGCAGCAACATTGCTTGGCACCGAAGACATAACGATAGTGTTGACTGAATAGTATCCTGCAAACAGATATGGTACACATAGCCAATGAAATACCTGATATGCACATATGAGAAATCCACCCTATCATCCACTAATTGATATAACTACTAAACATCCATGATTGCCTTATCTATCCCACATCCTATGTTCCTAACAGGGAAATGGAATATGATATACCCTATCCCACATATATCCCATATATAGGGCCAAATAATGCTCCCTTAGGGGTAAAATGCCAGGGTAGGGTTGTGACCTGCTTCAGTCCATCTCCGTTTGTTTACGTGTTTTCCAATGTTTGGAACACGGAACCCAAAAGGAAGGTCGCGCGTTAGGCCCGGGGTCGACGGTTTTCTTCGCAGGACGGTTAGGGTGACCCATGGCGTTGACGGAGGTGTCAGCGGGTTCGGAGGTGTCAGGGTCCGCCGTAGCCTCCGCATTAACCGCATTCACCGCGGTTTTATTGTGAGAAGGGCGATGAGCGTAGGTCACGGTCGTCTTGTTTCCTTTCTGAAGGCGTTCCAGAGCTTCCCTCTCCGAGACGTTTTTATAGGCAGGGGCCTAGATATTCTCGGGCTTCAAACGACGCCTAGGTTGCTCCGCCTTCATAGTGTAGCCGCGTGTGTAGGGTGTGTTGTTGAGTTGCAAGATCCACTACTGTAGATACGGGTCTTTGCAATCAACTATCAGCCCCGGCACCGAATAGGAAACAATCTGAGGAACTGTAGTGCACCGTTGAGCGCTATATCTCCTGAGTTCATTTTCGAATCGGGCACGACCCGGCGAAGGGTCAAGGCCACTGAAATCCACCACATAACTGTCCGGGCTATTCTTCGCCTCTTGTTTGACGACCTTCTCTCTGATCCACGGGAGCTTGCTTAGCAGCTGCTCCCAGATCATGTGGGGACGAGTCTCGTTGCTCAAAGGCAACAACCGTTGCCAACGAGCATAGAAATCTTCGTAGTCGTTGAGGGTCACCCCCCCTTTAACCACCCTGGGAGTGAGGGCTCGCCACCTGTCATCGGCCCTTGAGGGGTCATACTCGTGGAAACGTTGTTTCAAAAAATCCCTGAATTAGTTGAGGGTGGGGGCCTTTCGTGTGTGGTGAAAGGCCTCGGCAACGCGTGCGTTGATGATCCCTTTCAGCCATGGAGCAAGGTACTCAAAATCATTTTTGCCTCGTTGGTCTTTCGGTATATGGTATCACAAACCCGCAATCATTCTTGAAGCTTCTCCACCCACTCGTCGTAGCTCCCTAACTGCCCATTAAATTGCGGTGTAGGCATGTCACTCTCCTCCACCGCTTTGCTGTAACTTTTTTGCACCATAGGCATTTGGTACGAGTGGTAAGCGGGAGGAGCCATGGTTGGGGGTGCACCTCCACTTGCACTTGGTGCAACCTTCACTGGAGAAACTGTACACATGTCCCTAGGATAAGAGGGCGTGTACGAAGGTTTCCGTCAGGAAGTGAAAACATTTTTCGTGAGGGGATTGATGTTCCCGAACGAAGAGGTGTTCTCCTCCGCACTGGTCCACGGGGCCGTAGGCTCCGTGAGGTGTTCTTCGCCCTTAGGCGCCGTCCTCCACTCGGGGATAGCAAGTTCCCTCTGCCTTCCGGTGGCGCCCGTGACTGGGGTGTTCGTGGGGTTCCGCCCCCCCCATCGCCCACCCCGAATTCGGATGGTGGATGCAATCGCGAGATGGGTGAACGGAGAAATGAAGGACACAACCACCACGCGATGGACCGGATGGCGCGCCCATGGGCGCGGTAGGCGCCGCCGGCTCAGGATCAGGAACAGGTGGAGGCGCTGATGGCGGAGGCGGGATCACCGTATCAGTTTCTGAAGGTGTGGAGTACCAGTGGTCCCACGCATAGATCCGACATGCAACGGCGGCGTAACGCGTAGCGAGATTTTCCACCGTGCTAAAGCATTCGGCCGTGTTCCTGTTGGACACTTCAAGATGATCCGACACACTAGCCTCCACTGCCTTAGAATCCCGTTGGTAGCCCTGATGAACCGCGTCAAAGTTAGCCAACATAGACAAGATTCGGGTCGTCCGGTCCCCGTAGGACTGACTGATGCATCCACTTTCAATAATGGACTTTCAATGCACCCTTTTGCACCAACACAACTAACTCCTTGTTTCCTATACTTTAGGAACTTTGCTTCAAGTCTTGTACTTCGTCGCCATTCACACCCTACCCATCTTTCTCTCTCCCTAGACCATGTCGCAAAAGAATAAATTGAACCAATTTCATAAAATGTTGATAGACCAAGTATATGACGAAGCCAAGGGCTATCGCCTCCAATAATGACAACCGTTCGCACCCAAAACCCTCGGAGCAACATGTAGCCACGGTCAATAATTTGTTGTATTTTTTTTAGTGTCTCTCCAAAGAGGACACGCACAAGATCCGTTTCATGCTCACCTACGAGAGCAAGGTCAAGGGTCCAATTGTAGAGCAAAGTTCGTGCTTTTTGCATGTGGTTTGCAAAACCACATGCAATTTGGCACCATGACCTTGCTCCACATGGAAACCCATCACCACTCACTATAAGTACATGGGGGTGATCATCCCTAAATCTTGGGAAGTGCATTTCTTCTAGCACATCCCTTTGATCACCTATATATTGTATCCAATCATCCACATCCCAACGAACCCCAACTCTTCCATCCTTTATGGTCGTTTTTAGTACTTGTCTCTTACTTAACGTGGACCAAGCTTTATCCATCGTTGCATACGACGGAAAGCAATGTGTCCATGGGACGGTGCTTGCACGGGTTTTCTTCTCTTTGGCATCGGCCCACGAAATAAGCTTCTTGTACCTAGGGACGGTTGAACCGAGAAATTGGGATAAAGTGCGCGGTTGAACCGGCGGTTGAATGGGTTGCGTGCAAAAAAAAAAGCGTGCAATGGTACAAACCACAAAGTATGCACATTTGTGACGCGGGCAACACGTTGCAACTCATCTGTTCATGCTTTCGGCAACATTAAGCGATTATTTTGGCGTGCAAACGTTGTCACGAAGCGCAATCACAATTGTTCATTTTTGATAAGGGTTCAACCGCACCGTTGAACCCCGTTGAACCCCGTTGAACCACTTGTAGGCATGTGCGCATTGTGCCACATATCTTCGCTTCGGCATCCCAAGGTCCAAAATGAGGCGCACGGCGTTGGATCCTGTGAAAGCTCTTTTTGTAGCCCTTTTTGTCTGTTTGGAAGCCCCCTGTGTGTTACCCACTCGGTCAGCAAGCTGTATCCATAGGCGTTTTGTCGTGCCGTTTGTGCAAAAAAAGGTGAACAAGTCGTCCACCAGCTGTTGGTCCCCCCACCCGCTGTAGTGGTCGTTCACCACTTGCAGCCAGTGGTGGGACATTTTTTACCTTTTTTTGAAAAAGCTTTGTCACGCGTCAGTTTCAGGCGGTTATGCAAATATTTTGTTCAGAAACGCGCGCGCCGCTGGCGCAGCCGCCACCGCCAGCGCTGGCGGTGGTTCAACCGCGGTTCAACCGCGGTTCAGCGGTTCAACCGCGCCCCTTCCGAGTTCAACCGGGTTAAACCGGGTAAAACCACTGTGTGAAGTACCTGATCCAAATGAGCACGTAGGGCAGCGGTAGAGGCTACTGCCTGAGAAAGCTCCTGCTGAGATCGCTGCAACTCTAGATTTTGAGCTCCGAGGTCCTGCACTTGAGCCATTACAGATTGGATGCACCTTTCATAGTGCTCCACACACCGAGAACAGCCACAGGTGTTTTTGAGTTCGGCCTGCTCCCGGGTTTGAGCGGGGCCCCCAGTACGTCGAAACGAGGGATCCCCACCCCGTTGATGAGGGGATACCACCTCCGCCTCCGCCAGCAGCCCCCCCAGCCACGGAGGGACCAGAGGGCCCCCCCGCAGGGCGAAACGGGGGTGTGGGACGCGCAGCAACTTGTGCAGGTGCCGCTGCACTGGAAGAATGTCCCTCCATCGAACCCGCAACACGGGATGGCCGAATGAGCTGCGGGATTTCGTGCACTCGCTCAATGTAAGCCGCCTTGCTCGGGCGGGGTGACGGCGGAGGGGAAACAGGACCAACAGTACTCGGCGCAATGGTGGCGTTGGGGATTCGTCCACCACAATTTATTGTGGTGACTCATGAACCACCCTAGGTGATTGGATTCGCAGAGGGGGAGCAGAAACGGGATCAGAGCCCGTTGCAACCTCTGGATCCCCCCGCCGATTCGTCAGCACCCGCGGTTGGGGGTCCTCCACAGGAGATGTAGTTGAGGGGGGAGAGACCAAGTTTATTGGGAGGGTTGCCGAACCTCCCTCCAACGGATTCCTTCCCCCCCAGCACAGATCGTTAACCTTCGGCACTGCCGGGGAATCATCTACTCCACTCATAGGCACCGGAGAACTAGGAACGGCCCCGTCCTCCGTAAGCTCCGGAGATTCCACAACAAGACACGGGCTTTTTTTGGCGCCGCTCATAGGCACCGGGGATTCCTCCACAACAACACCCTGAGGGGCCCGAGAGTCCTGCACAATGATGTAGTGGGGCGCCGGGGATTCTTCCACAAACATGGGGCGATCCCCAGTCGCTGACATAGGTTCGGGCGGTGCAGGCGACGAGGCAACGGAAATGCGGGAATGATGGAGTTCCCCTGTTCCAATGCCAGGGGGAACCACTGGTCACACTCATCCTCCTCGCCTTGCGTGGGGGATTTCTCGATGACAGCAGGATTTAGCCTGGATCCGCTTGAGGGACTGGGATACGCTCCCAGGGAAGGAGGTTCCTCTACCAGGGAAGGACCCCGCCGCGAACCACTCATTGGAGCGGGGGACGATAGTGGGGTTCTGCCTAGTCCGCGACAGGGCCTGCTGGATCAGGGCCAGGGCCTCACGAGCCGCACCCAGACGGCCATGGGGATCAGGTGTGAGCCATTTGACTCGACGGTTTTCAGCGTCAAGTTGGTCAACAAGAGGCCTGATGAGCCCTGCCGTAAACAGGTTCCTTCTGACCTGAGCCTCTGGCAACTTAGGCGGTCGCAACAGGTACGCTTTTGTACCGCTCTTTTTTTAAAAAAAAACACCGAGAAATGATGTGGGTTATTTCAGTGAATTACCCTGTTTTTTTGGCCCTGATTTTTATTGAATGTTTTGTTCAGTAAAGAAAGGTACCTTTTTGGTGACGTTGCAACAAATTGGGCTCCTTTGTACTGCTGCGTACGATGGTATCGCAATATGGAAGAGCAACACTCTGTGCCTCGCACCACGTGTGGGTTATTACGCCTTCTTTCTGCAACAGATTGCGAGGCTTCGCAATACAATGATTCGTTTTCATTTGTTTTACCAGAGTCCAACGCATGCAGAGTTCGCATAAGGGTAATTACGACGAATAACATTCTTATTCAAAAGCGAGGCCTCGAATTCCGTTTGGAATTTTTTGCAGGCTGTAGTTTCCCGAATCGAAATGCGAGGCGTCGCAAAAAAGGAACAGGAAACAACAAAATTGACAGATCCACCAACTACACACTATGTGCATTCCCTTCGATGCTGCGCTACTGTATGGGCGCCCATACAGGTCCGGCCGGCATCTCTAGTATTCATACTGTGGTGACCGCTGGCTTCACTGCCCAACAGCGATGGTCTTGGCCCGCAACTGGGTACCGCCAGTGTGGAAAACAAGAGAAATGTGGGACCAGTTGACTGTTACCGGTAACCGAGAATGCGCACCCGCGGCGGAGTTGCGCGCAGAGATCGATATGTGCGTGTTACCTGTGCAGCGCTGTGCTGGCAAGAAGCTTTATTCACCTGTAGTGTTAAAGGAGCCTATTTCTTGTGGAATTGTATAATAAAATGCACATTTTTGATTTCTGAGATAGTTGTTCATGCCACTTAATCAGGCCTCGCAATCCAAATATCGCTACTCATCCTCCTCCTGTCCAGACTTATTCAGTTCAGGCGTTTGGACCGTTCTTCACTTGGGTGTACCATGCGGAGGAGGCAGCGGTGACGTCGATTAATAATTTCAAGAAGATGGACACGCCAGTGACAATGACCCACCTGAAGATCTTGCAGGGTCTGCATGAGCCATCGCTCCTCCAACGGGTCGCCGCCGACATGTCGAGACGAAAGACGAACATCAAGGAAATCCAGGACCGGGCCTCTGCATATCAGAAGCAGCAGTTGGTCAACTGGCATTGGGGAGCCGCGCCGGACAGCGTCATCCATCCCACCCGAAGTATGTTCCTGGGACAAGCAGGTAGGCAAACACACAAACACGGTAAACGCAACCCTTCATACGTTTACAGAGGCCAGTCCGGCAGAGAAGGTACCGTTGCATGACTGGGATGTCCTTTGCTTCCGGACCCCTTTCGGGGCTTGGCAATAGAAAGCTGAGGCTTGGTCGCCAAAATGGGAAACGCTCAGCAAGGAGCGGTTCCGGACGGTGATGGGACACACTTATCCAAAGCATGGGGCATCAATGGACCTTGGTCGCCTGCGTGCACGACTGGCATCAGCCTTGACGGAAGTCAAGTCCACAGAATCCAGAAAAGTGGACATGCTGAACATTGAGGTCACTGGAAAGGTTGTCAAAATGCTGTGCGCCCCCTACAAAGATCGGCAAGATCCCCTGAAGTTTTTGGAGGCTCTCGACACCGACATGATCATTCTGAATGCGAATCCGGCAGACAGTGCTGATCCTGTGAGTCCCCTTGCGATAGCCAAGTTGATTGACAACGCTGAAACTGTGGTTGTGATCTACGGCAAGGTGGAGCCTGTTTGGGACGCCGTGCAAACAGTTCTCGAGACGCCTCAAATTGCGGAGAACGATTACTGGTATGAAAAAGTGCAAGTGTGTTACTGGCTACCTGGCGCAGGCAAGACAGGAAAAGGCGGAATTCAAGTAAAAGCACTAGTTCTGCTGGCTGTTGTGAAAATCAACAAAAAGGTATGTACAACGCTTTCGCATTGCGAGGCCTCGCAATGCCTTTGCCGTCTCGCTACTCCTCACTGCAGATCCCACCTCACATCGGTTTCGGTCGCCGCGAACGTCATGAACCAGGGTTCATGCCCCTTCTGCTTTCTACGTGGATGGCAACGCTGATGCGGACCAAAGACCGCACGGAGAACGTTATGATCTTTGATCACGATGTGCACATGGCAGCGAAAGTGGCAGCGTTGGATGATCCTCCGCAAGTTTGTTCTCTGCAAGTGACCAAACAGAAGCGATCGGATTGGGCACGGAGCTACCATCGCGAGGTGACGCAGCATGTGCAGCCAGAAGTTGACCAGACCAGGTTGGCGCAGTGCGACCTCTGGATCCAGTTTGGCATGCCAATGTGGGTTGAGGACGAGAATGTGGGGTATGCGCGTCACGAGGTATCAACGGCAGAGGATCCAAGTCAGCATTCCCATGAAGAAGTTGCAGACGAAGACTTGGAGGATCTTGGAGACGATGACCATGACCCGCCGCTGACAGGATCTGATCGGCGATCTCCTCAGAAGTCAACGCAAGTTTGGGCGTTCCAGGCTGGCGATGCAGATGATGACGAACCAGAGGCAGGCCACGCCCCGAAGCCGAAAAAGCCGAAGACCAAGGCGGCAGCTTAGCCGAAGCAGACAACCCTGACGCAGCCCCGGGGACCGAAGAGGACGCTGAGCCTTCCGGATCCCGGAACAGCTGTGTGTGAAGGAATAAGATGTTGGCCGCGGGAAGGAGCCTTAGAGGGCATTGCATCCCTGCTTTTCGTTATATGTTGTCCCGCATTGCGAGGCCTCGCATTCGGGATTAGGCACTTCGCCATTTCAGCTGTGTTTTCAGAAGCGTATATGGGGGTGACGAATATTCTGACCCTAAGGCAGCAGTCAGTATTGCGAGGCCTCGCATTCCAAAAGCCTCACGTGTCCGCGCACAGAATGTATTGATACTCTGCGTTCTGTTTTTGCTTGTTTCTCAATGATCTCAAGCTGTGTGTAATTGCAAGGAATTACATTGTTTCATGTGTCGTATTGCGAGGCTTCGCAATACGAATAGGAAAATGGTACCTTTTGCAGCATTTTGGAAAACACTGGCGTAAAAAGTGCATTTTTAAGGTAGGAGAAAAAAGCATGGAGAGGAGAACAACAAAAAACAAGGTTTTGTAGTTCAAGAACCCCGAAAGTATGGTGCATTTACAGAAACGTGGGTAAAATAGCAAACATTGTGAGACCGTTCGTGGAGGAAAATGATGCAATTTTGTGGGTGATTAGGCCAAAAAACCGAGTAGTCAAATTTTGTTGTTGAAAAAAGTAGGCAAATCGGGCAAACTTACCTATACCAAATTTGCAGACACCCCGGTACAAAAGCGTACCTGCTTCAGCCGCCTGAGGGCAACCCCCCTAGCGACAGAGGAGTGCCAGAGTCGACCATGATGGGGCCCATTGGCGAAGCCATGGTACCCCAGTCAGCAGCGCGCGAGGGTGCAGCGTTCGTACGCTCGATCACCCTAGTAGATGATTCGATTATTGCCCCATTCTCGGCGCTAATAACGGTTCCCGAGGCTGTAATAGGCAACTGTGGTCCTCTTAGCTATCTCTGAGGGTGGCGGTCTTTTCCCCCCACAACAATCCCAGGTACACCAGCTGGATCTCGAGGATAGGGGGCCCCGATCGGAACATTCGAGGATTTCAGAGACTTGGAATTTGTAGCCACTTGGGGCTTGGCCCGTTTTTGCGGCCCCTGCCCGGTCGAAAGAGTCAGGGCCGAGGAGGTCCTGAGGGTGGAGACCTGGACACCCTCAGCTATCCCTCCCAGGGAAGAGAGTTAAACTTGGATTTGGTCCACGATGTCGCGGACAGATCGCTTTCCGCGATGCCAAACGCCCAACAGAGGCAAAAAATGTTCGCCTCCGCTACCATGAAACCAGACCGAATCGTCAGGAGCAGAGGTCGCAGTCGCATGGGCAGCAACATTGCTCTGGACAGAAGACATAACGATTGTGTTGACTGAATAGTTTCTCGCAAAAAGATATGATACACATAGCCAATGAAATACCTGAGATGCACATATGAGAAATCCACCCTATCATCTACTAATTAGTATAACTCCAAAAGATCCAGAATTCCATTATCTATCCCACGTCCTATGTTCCTAACAAGGAGATGGAATATACTATACAATATCCCATATATAGGGCCATATAATGATCCCTTAAGGGTAATATGCTAGGGTAGGGTTGTGTCCTGCATCACCAGAAGGGAAAGGCCAGGATGTCTACCCACGGCTACAGATAAACAGGCGGGACTGTCTGTGTTGTGTGCGCGCTGTGTGTATGTGTGTAGGTGCTTGTGGAGAGAGGGGCGGTGGCGGGAAGACCTGGTCGGCACCCCCCTAGCGGCCATCCATACTCCAGCAGCTCCCGCTGCATTCCTCTCGCTCCGCTTGTTGGTGCAGCCGTAGCTGCTGCAGTGCCCATGCCATCATGCGGCTACATCCCAGGCAGGCCTTGAGCAGCGTGGCACGCGCCTTTGCGTGGGCGTACAGGACCCGTATGGACTCGTCGATGACGTGGCGGAGGAATTCCGTGCCCAGCCTGTGGGGCCCTGTGCACTCCAGGTGGGGCCGCTGCATTGAGGGGATCCGCAAGGCTGCTGCCCATTGCTCCAGCACAGCGGGCTCCCACAGCTGGTGGCCCACCGGGGCCGCACGCGGCGCCACCTTCTGGTCGAGCCACGCCAGGAGCCATTGTTGGGCCGGTCCTTATTCATGGGATTGAACTGAGGGAGCCCACAGGTGGGGCGCTGTCTCGGGCTGCGCTCCACAGAGGAGGTACCCGATGGAAGGAACGATGCGCCAGAACAGTCATCGTCCAGACGTTTTCGATACAGTGTGCTGTGATATGGCGCTGCTGGTCCCAATGTAACCAGTCTACGGGAAAACCTCCCACCGATATGTAGATCACCCCCCACGGGGCCTCAAAGGCAGCCCGCACCAGTCTGGAGGCCGGGTTCTGCAACCAGTTGCCAGCGCCGTCGGGGAGAGCTGACATTGGTTGCGGTAGGGGACCTGCGGGATAAATGAATAAGGGCGCCTGGTGAGCCATGCGAGGTCCGCCTCCGGCGGCACGTGCGTCGCTGCATCCACACAGACGTTGAGGTCTGTGATACAGGGCAACAGCGTGGTAACCACATGGATGATGGACTCCAGGGGGGAGGCGCGGTCCCGCCAGGACGGTGGCGTAGTGGTGGTCGAGGCCATCTACGCAGTAACCTCCCTCCCGGTACGTGCGAAGGGCTGCCACCGCCGCTTCCGAGTCCGGCACCAGCCAGTATACTCCTGGCTACTGTGCCAGCCGGCGGACGTACGAGAGGAGGATGATCGCCTCCACCTCCGGGGAGGTGCCCATTCCTGAGGCCACGCAGGACTTGTAGGTCGTGGGCCTGCTCTCAGGGACCCCGGCCATGGTCATTCCCACCCCCGTGGCTCCCGCATCCACCGCCACGATTGTATCGCGGAGGGTCGCCAACGCGGGCAGGTCGTGGAACCAGATGCATGGGCGAGCCTCTGGGGCCAGTACCTGGGGGGGCTCGGTGGCCTGGCCGTGTGGCGCCAGGAGGGCCATGTCCCCATTGTGTTCCCTGAGGTGGGTGCGTAGGGCCTGGTCAAGCTCCGCCGGTACCATATTCACAGTATCAAGGGAGTAGTAAAAGGGCACCTTGTGCGGCTGCCACAGGCACCTGTGCGCCACACAGCTTGCCGGGTACCGGATACTGGCCACAGCCCTCGGGGCTATGGCTATCCACAAAAACGGCGGTAGCGCCGCGATGAACCTCAGGAGATGGGCCCTGATGTCTTCGTCCACTGCCAGTAGGCAGCAGTCGGGGGGGACTTCTTTCACACGATGGTGGGCGCGCAGGACCCGCTGCGCTGAAGCCGGGCCAGGGATTCATGGTGGTAATCGCCACAAAGCTTGGTATCCAGCAGCGCGTCCACCTGCACTTGGATACCCAGGAGGGCCACCAAGCCGCGGTGTAGCCTCGTGTCGCTGGGAGGCGTGCCTGGGGGTTGCTGGCACAGCCAGATTTCAGGCATCCAGCTTGCTGCCTCCATGGTGTCCTGCATGGCCGCAGTCACCCGGAGGCGGTGTCCCTTATTGTATACTAACACTATGCGGGTGGTTTTGGCTACCCGGCATCTGATGACTACATCCGCCTGGTAGGTGGGCAGTCCTCCGGCCGTGGGGGCTCCCTCAGGAGGGAGACCAACACGGCAGCGTGGCGGGTCACCCGCGCGCGCAGCCCTGATATTCCCTTACAGGCCGGCGCTAGCCCTTTGAGGGTACTCTCCAGCAGCACGCGCTAGTCCCCAGTGTAGAGGTCCCCCGAGTGATGGTAGCCCAGGGCCTGTACTGTTTCGTACACTGTCCAGGGGACAACAACCTGTACGACGTCGCTATACGGGGTTGGATACACCTCAACCCTGGTGGGAGGGGCCTCTGCGGCTCCCCCACGGGGCCCACCAGGGCCCTGCACCAGGGTGGGGGTTGTCCCCGAGCAATGGCCCGGGATCCATATGGGCATGGCCACGTTGTCGACCACTCGCTGCTGCGTGGCTGTGAGGTGGGGGCATTTGGAGTGGTGAGTCTACTGCACCGGGGTAGGCGCTGCAGAGCACCCTGCCCCCCGAGCGCCTCTGGCGTTTGGAGCGAATGTGGCCCGGAGTCTCGGAACTCCTGTTTGGCCCAGACCCCCTGCCGGATCCACTGCCGGACCAGGGCGGTCTGCCAGGAGTGTGCGGACCGGGTCACGCCTGGGCAGCCATGCTTTCATGGCCCCCAGAGCCTGTCTGTGTGGGCGTGGCGGGATATGCCCGTCATGTGTTTGTGCGCTCTGACCAATGAGAGCGTCATTGGCCGCGTGTACTTTTACCGTCGGGCCAGGGGAGTAATTTGCTCGAGAGCTTTCCCATGAGTACCATCATAGCGGCGTCTGGGGAGAGCTGCTGGGGGCGGGAATGATTTGGGAGCGCCGCCTGGAATTCTGGCAGGGGCTTTGGGGACCTTAGGCGTGCGCTGAAGGTACATGTCCGTCCCCATGTAGCAGAGGACCCCAGAGGGCCATATTTCTGGGGCCCCGGTCAATGCCTCCAGCGGCTGGCCTGGCGTACTTGTCACCCAAGTGCAGCCCACATGGAGGGCGTTGGCTGCCGGCGAGGTCGACCGCAGAGGCCGCGGATCAGACTTTCAAGCCTACTGAATCCCCGTCCGGGAAATCCACCCGCAGGATTCCCTGGTAGTAGGTCCGCTGATCCAGCAGGACCCCGTGTATAGGGCGAATACGCCCCGTTCCAAGAGGACGATCATGTCGTCCACCCACAGGAGCCCCGGGGAGCGGAAAGGCCCGACGACAAAGGACCGGTACCCTATGTCCATGAAACGCAGGAAAGGGAGCGCTGCTGTAGCTCCCGCATGCACTCCCTTGATCGGGCCTCCGGGGGTCCCCAAGAGTTGTGCCAGGGTGCTAGACTGCCAGGGGCCCAGGGCTGAGGTGTATGAGAATGCTTCTGTGTGGCCGGCGAGGTGGTCCGCCTCCCCCAGGCCCACCTGGGATTCTACTATAGGGTGAATGTCTTGGACGATCATGTCGAGGAATTTCGCGAGATCAGTGATCAGGACGTCCACTATGCAGTGCTGAAGCATGGCCAGGACCCACCTCATGTGCACCGTGCAAACCCCCTCGGGGAGAGAAATTTCCTGCATGCCCCGCAAGAGGCAGAAGCCTCCGCGGGCCCACTCATAGATGGCCCTCGCCACAGCGTAGAAGGCTGTGGGGCCCAGGTTGGAGAGGAGGGAGGATATGGTTTTCTGCCGGAGCTTCGCCTCCTGGACTGGCTGGTCCGGGTTTTTCAGGAGCAGGGTAACCCGTCCTCGCCAGCCCACCGAGCGGTTCACAGGGAGGCTGCGCAGGACAGCGCAAGGGGCCACCTGGTCCGCCTCTGTCAGGTGCCGGTACCAGGTGATATCGATGCAGACGTCTGCCTCCGGGAGGCGGATGTCAGGGCCGCAAGCTTTACCAGACTGCACCTTCCACAGGTGGCGCGGCTGCACATATTTGCCACGGGTCGGCGGGGCATGTTGTGGCAAGAGCTCCAAGTATCTCTGCAAGTGTACCCACTGATTGGGGTCCTCCTGAATGCAGTACCTATGGACCTCGAGCCTTTTGCGGCTCAAGTATAGGGCAGACAGCGTCTCCCTGGGGTTGAGGAGCGCCTTGCTGTCCAGGGGGATCTCCGAGATGTCCCGCGGGGTGCACTGACGGCGCCGTTGCACCACCCTCCACTGATCCCGGCTACGCTTGAGGTTCTGGGTCTGCTGCAATCGGTGGAGGGCCCTGGCGCTGGCCCTGGCACTGGACTTCCCCGAGGGCTACAAGGTTCTCTTTGAGGGCGTGTCCCGCTGTTGCGGAGGTACCGAACATTATTTGGGCCATCACCGTGAAGCGCCCCACAGAGGAGAGCATGCTGCGCGCCGGGACGGGCTGTTGGGGGGCTTCCGAGGCGGGGGGGGGGGACGCTCCGCTGGGCGCCCCGAAGTCAGTAGTTTGGGAAGCGGGGGGGCTGGACCCCGCGTGTAGCGTGGGCCCAGTCAAAGATGGCCCGCTGCAGCCCCTTCAGCCATCGGTCCGGGGCGAGCTGGGGGTCTAAGACCCTCCTGCGGAGCACGGAGCCCCGGAAGTCGGCTGTATCTGCTGGGGACTGGGCCACTGCGCCGAAGTGGTACTGTGGCGTGCGGGAGACTGTATTGAGGCTTGGCTTGTCAAGCCCGATCACCAAGAATGCAACAGTGAAGAGAAGGGGGATGTGTTGGTCGGAGAGGAGGGTACTCCCCCAGGAGTGGTAAGAGAGGATGGTGAACTGCGCCTCACTGTGGCAGACGACCGTGATGATGCGGGAGCGCGCGGCTCCCTTGAGGCAAAAGTGTATACCCTGCGGGACAGGGAGAAGGTGCAACAAGTCCCTGAGGTGGAAGGCCATCAGGAGCGTGCGGTACCCCATATCCTCGGGGCGCGCGGTCCCCTGATTTGCCGGACGAACTGCCGGCTTTGTGTCCATGACGATCAGGACGGTCGTCAGGTCCATCAGGCAGGTGACCTCCCGCCAGATGATTGCCCACCACCTCACGTATGGCTCTATGCCGATGTTGATCTGGGGGGCATGGGCAATGCGGAGGGCGCTCGCATCCTCCTTTCAGCAGAGGAGGGATGCCTGGGTAGTTGTCCCGGTGCGCACATACACCTAAAGGCCCGCCCCTGTCTTGCTCTCAGCGGGGAGCACAATGTGCTGGGCGTTGTCCTGGAGTGAGGGGGTGCTCACGGCCTGCCCTGAATTGGGCTTTAGCCAGGATGAGGATGGTGAGGCGGCGCGCCGGCATGTGCAGGGCCTGCGCCAGGAGGTGCTGCCGCAGGTACCGGCCCCGCACATTGAGCAACAGGTACCCAACGGCGTGGCTGTCCCCCGGCGTGCACTCAATTCTGGGACGGCGACGGGCCGCAGTGTTCCTGCTCCGAGTCAAGATCCGCAGGAGTTGGCCTGTCTTCGCTGACGTGGCCGCCTCCTGAGCCGCTTACAGTCGACGCCTGAGGAGGCAGAAAATTGTGGTCAAGGAAGGATCCCTGCTGGCCGCTCGCCGGTAAGCCTGGGGTCTATCCGATGCCGCAGCGCCGGGGCCTGCGCTCCTGGACCTTGAAGCCCACTGGCTTGGCAAGCTGGAGAGCCCGCACGTAGCTGGGCCACAGGGCGCTCCATCCCTTCCAGTCTGCATCACAGAGTTGCTTGGCCCCCAGGGCCGAGAGGACCAAGACAAGCCCTCCTCGGGCCATGTCGTAGGTAGCCTAGGCCACCATGGGCGTAGCAATGATCAGGGTCTTGCCCCCGGGAAGGCACAGGGTGGCCTGGTGGTCCCCAAGGTCCATGGCCGGCGTGTTGACGGGGGCGTAGTGGTCTCCACCGGGGCATACGGGTCTCCGGGTCTGATGCAGATTTGGACCCTGGGGGGGGGTGGGCGGTCGGCGGGGCAGCCCGCCTGACATGCGCCGGGCACTGACAGACCAACACAAGGGCCCCCATATGCGGGGGAACTGCCCGGGGCGGGGGCGGGGCAGGGCAGGCATACGCCATGGCCTGGGCCCACCACCCGGGGCGCTTTTTGCTCTCAGAGGTTCGAAGGCGGAGCTGCACCTTCCCCTCGATGAGGTAGTACTCCTTGATCCCAGGTCCTGGCAGGTGAGGCGCCGGGGCGGCATCTCCCTCCCACCTTGAGAGGCAAAAGGAGGGCACCCCAAGGTGAAACCCACGACCTGGAGCAGCTCGCGGGTCTGCCTTGCATACTTGGCCAGGAGGGGGGACAGGCTGTCGCGCTCCGGGGAATGGCGGCGAGGCAATGGGCTGGTCCCTTGGCCCGCCACACGTATGCGGCGCCCAATCACAGATAGGCGCCCGCTGTGCAGGAGGACAGCGACGCACATGGCCCTGCAGTGGTTTGCCTCCTCCAGGGCAGCGTCGGCAATGAGTGCCGCCAGGCAGGACTCATGCGGGCAAATTTGGCGTTCTGGTGTGCCATGTTGTGTTGTGTCGTATCGCGGGATGGCAGTATTCTCCTGGTGCGCTCCTTAGTGCATCATTTTCTTCGTGCGGGCCGTTGTTGTCGCGTGTCCCGTGGCAGTCGGTTTCTGGTGCTCGCGTTGTATTCGTGCCTTAATTTTCTGTCGGTATGTGTTGCCGTGTTGTGCTGCATTGTGTCGTGTGGCATTGTGATTTTCCCCGTTGTGTTGTGTTGTGCGATTCTGCGTCCTGTGGCGTGGTATTTTGTAGTGCTGCGTTGTGTTGCGCAGTGTTGGTTGCGGTGTGGTGTGTTGGGTTGACTTGCGTTAGGTTGTGTTGCGTCGTCTTCTCTGGCGGTTTGGTATGTTGTGCCGTGCTGTGTCGTGTTGTGTGCCATCATGCCGTAGTGCTTTGTGCAGCGTTGTGTTGCGATGCTTTTTGCTGTACCCTGTCCTGGTGTGTTGTGTTGTGTTCTGTTGCGCGGTGCTCCGTTGTGTCACCTTGTGTTGTGTTGTGTTGGGCTGTGTTGTGTTGTGTTGTCGTATGTTTTGTTGCGTTGCATTGTGTTGTGTTGCCTTGCATTGTGTTGTGTTGTGTTGTATTGCCTGGTGTCACGCCGGGTTGTGTTGTGTTGTACTGTGTGGTGCTGTGTCATGTCAGCTCCTGCCGCCTTGCGGCGCATCTTGGTGTGTTGTGTCACGTTGTGCGGTGTTGTTGTTTGTTCTGTTGTGTTGTGTTGTGTCATTTGGTGTTGTGTTGCGTTGTGTTGTGTTGTGTTATGGTGCGTTGTGTTGTGCTGCGTCGTCTTGTGTTATGTTGCGTTGTGTTGTGTTGTCCTGTGTTCTGTTGTGTTGTGTTGTGTTGTGTTGTGCCGTGTTGTGTGGTGTCTTGTTGTGTTGTGGTGCGGTGATGTGCGGTGTGTTGTTGTGCGTTGTGTGTGTTTTGTTTTGTTGTATTGTGTTGTGTTGTATTGTTTTTTCGGCGTGTTGTGTTGTGTTGTTGTGGGCCGTGTCGCCTTGCCGCGGTTGATGTTGTGTTGTGCTGCGTTGTGCTGTGTTGTGTGGTGTCGTGCTGTGCCGTGTGGCGCTATGTTGTGTTGTTACCTCTTGTGTTGAGTCGTGTTGTGTTGTGTTGCGTTGCATTGTGTTGTGTTGCGGTATGTTTTCTTGCGTTGCATTGTGTTGCGTTGCGTTGCGTTGTGTTGTGTTCTGCTTTGATGTGTTGTGTCCTGCCAGGTTGTGCCGCCTTGCAGCACATCTTGGTGTGATGTGTAACGTTGTGCGATGTTGTGTTGTGTTGTGTTGTGTTGTGTTGTGTTGTGTTGTGTTGTGTTGTATTGTATTCTAATGTGTGGTGTCGTGTTGTATCCTGTTGTGTTGTGTTGTGTTGTATTATGTTGTGTTGTGTTGTGTTCTGTTGTGTTGTGTTTTGTTGTGTTTTGCTCTGGTGTGTCGTGTTGTGTTGTGCTGTGTTGTGTTGTGTTGTCGTATGTTTTTTTTGCGGTGCGTTGTGTTGCGGTGTGTTGCGTTGTGTGGTTTGTGTTGTTTTTCCTGGTGTCACGCTGGGTTCTGTTGTGTTGCACTGTGTTCTGTTGTGTCGTGTCTGGCTGTGCCGCCTTGCGGCGCATCTTGGTGTGTTTTGCCACGTTGTGCAGTGTTGTGTTGTGTTCCGTTGTGTTGTATCGTGTTGTGCTGTGTTGTGTTCTGTTGTGTTGTGTTGTGTTGTGTTGTGTTGTGTTGTGTTGTGTTGTGTTGTGTTGTGTTGTGTTGTGTTGTGGTGTTTTGTTTTGTTGTTGTGTTGGGTTGTGTTGTGTTGTGCCGTGTTGTGTTGTGTTGTTTTCTGTTGTGTTGTGTTCTGTTGTGCTGTGTTGTGTTGTGTTCTGTTCTGTTGTGTTGTGTCCTGTTGTGTTGTGGTGTGTTGTGTTGCGTTGTGTTGTGGTGTGTTGCGTTATGATCTGATGTGTTCTGTGGTGTTTTGTTGCGTGGTGTTGCGTTGCATTGTTCTTCGAGACATGTACAATGTGCGAGGGCATGCAAACCGAAGATACAGTTTGTTGCGGCGTGCGTCCCCTGCGCTTTGTGCCCGGACTCTTCGGTTTTGAGGGCGCTGAAGAGTAAGCACTTTTTCAGGTGTCGTTGGTGGTTTTGTGCTTGTCTCATGCAGCTCGTTGTAGGCATTGTATTACATGGTATGTAAGAGAACAAGGCCAAGGAGATGCAGTTCATCAGCGTGTAGCCTGCTATGCTTTGGCCCCATACCCGCACTCTTTGGTTTACGCGGCGCCCAGGAGTAAGTGCATTCATGTGGGGCTTGGTGTTTTGTGCTCTTGTCCTTCCACCTATCAATTTATGGGGTCCAAAAATCCAAAAACCAGCGAGAGGCAAAAATACCACTTTTTTTGTCAAATTATACCATAAAGAGCCAATCTTAAGAGTTCGCCCCCCCCGGAGCTTCCGAATTCGTAAATGTCTAGCCCCTAGATCGTCAATGCAGGCTTGATTCCATCTCAAATTGGTCGTATGCAATAAATATGACATTCACCACCTAGTTGGGAATAACAGCTTTTGTATAGCTCAAACCAGACATGTTTGTTTTTGGGCAAAAAATACGGTTTTTTTTGGGATGGCGTCTCCAAAACACTCGATAATTTGCTCCAAAATCTTGCAAAACACATTTCATTTGAGCCTAGCCCCCTCAAAATAGGGTATGGGGCCCTACAACTGACCACTCATGCCCCCAAAACGTTGTTTTAGGTCAAAAAAGTGCTTTTTTTTGCCATTTTGAGAGAAAAAATGGTTTTTGGGTGATCGTGGCTCCAAGGGCCTTGGTCATTCGCTCGGAAGCCCAGCAAAACACGCTTCTGGGAGTCTAGCAGCCTCAAAATAGGGTGGGGGGCCCTACAGCTGGCCAATCAGGCTCCCAAGACACTGTTTTAGGCCGAGGAAATGGCTTTTGTTGGCCGTTTTTCGCGAAAAATGTGGTTTTCTTGTGACGGAGCCCCTGAAACCCTTGATAATCTGCTTCAAAACCATGCAAAACACGTTTGCCTGATCAGGGCACCTTCAGAAATAGGGTATGGGGCCCTACAACTGACCACTCAGGCTCCAAAAAAACGTTTTTAGGTCAGAAAATTGCATTTTTTGGCCATTTATGCGAAAAAAAAGAGGTTTTTTTGTGATGGCGGCTCCAAAATAGTTGATAGCTTGCTCCAGAACTTGCAAAACACCTTTTTGTGAGTTCAGCACCCTCAAAAAAGGGTCAAGGGCCCTACATCTGACCACGCAGGCCCCAAGAACACCGCTTTAGGCCAAAAGGTGGCATTTCTTCGCCATTTTTGCGCAAAAAGTGCAGTTTTTTCGCTATGGCGGGTCCGAAACTATCGATAACTTGCTCCAAAACCTGCAGGGTCACAAATTGTTGCTTGCCAAGTCTCACATAGCAGGAGGGACAAACTTCATCAATTTGAAATGACACGAAAGCGCAACTGTCTCACTATAATCAACATTTATGTGTTCAAACGTGCAAATATAGCTGTTTTCGGCCTTATTTTGCACCCTGCGGATCGCAACCTTGAGTAAAGAGCATGCACGGGCACAAATCATTGCTTGCCAAGCCGCACGTAGCACTAAAAACATATTTCATCAATTTCAAATCGCGCGAAAGCGCGACTGTATCACTTCAAACAGCATTTATGTGTTCAAACGTGCAAATGTACCTGTTTCGGGCTTTCTTTGGCACCCTCTGGATTATTATCTTGGGTAAAGGGCATGCACGGGCAAAAGAAATTGCTTGCCTAGCCTCAGAGGCCACTAGGGACAAACTGGAATCATTTGCAATCTAACGACACCACAAGGACATCATCGTAGTCACGGTTTATGGACCAAAAGTGGCGAAAATGGGCAATAACGGCGTTATTTTGGATTTATCGGGATATTTCGGTAATGCAATCAACGTTATTTCAATACAGCAGCTAGATTACGTCGTACTTTACCGATTGCGCTATCCAAATCACGTTACATGCGCACAGATTCGCCAGGAAATCACCAAAATCTCGGCGAAATGGGGTTGCGGGAGGGCGTAAATCGCGATCCAGTTTTTGGACGGTTCAGTTAGGGATTCCGGTACCTCATAAGATCCTAGGTGCCTCTTCGTTTTTTGCACATCAACTGTTACCCCTCTTTGCTGGGGTTCCCCGTGTTGGTCTTGTACTTCTTCTCCGCGGTGCTTGTCTGGGCGTGTTGTACTCGCTGGGCCACATACCTTGCCGCGTCGAAACATACCTGGACCTTCTTGTCTCCTGTGATGTTCTTCTGTATTCGGCTTGTGTTGACCTACCGCTACAACACGCCCTTTGATAGTTGTTTTGGGGTACGCAAGGAATTCACAGTCTTGCCTGGTTCTCTCGCTGTTCTCATCTTGGGCTGTGGGTCCAGATTTTTCTGCTCACCTCTCCAAAGAGTGGCACAAGGTTTCCTGGGGGAGTCTTCAGTTCACAGAAAGCGATTTCTGCCTTATTTTTCCTCTTTGGTGTTTCTTTTTCTTCGTTTTCTTTTATTCTTTCCACACTGTAGGGCAACCTGCGCGACGAAGGTATGGTCAATACCGCGCAGGGCAACAAGCACATGCACTGCTTGGCATGTTCCTGGTTCATCAGAATTCCCAGGATCTCTTCAAAGGCACGGTTCTGTCTCTTGCACAAAGGGTCAGACCTTTTGCTGTATGGCTCACCCATGTGGGCTCCTGGACGTTCAGTGCGTCCAATAAGCACGTCTACAGCCGGTATCGGTCAGGACGCCTACATTCTCAACAGAGAGAACCTTTCCAGGTGCTCCATAGGGTTCGAACCATTCTTAATCTGAAAGGTTCACAGTTTGCTCTCTTGCAATGGGTTTTTTATAGGGGAACACACTTGTGAAACAGCTCACACCACAGGTGATGACCAAAGAGCTGTGATGGCCTCCAAACATATGCAGACTGTGGATGTTATCCCCGTAAAACTGAGAGTTTGCGAAGTAGTGGATTGGGGGACTGGAAAATGTCCTCTGTCACTAGAGTCACTCTGCCTGCTGGCGTGACAGCTACAAGAGTCCACCATGGACTGCCCACGTGACTTGACTTCAGAATGCATTAGTTGAAGGTAGAAGCACTCCCTCAAGAAATCCACCCAATGGTTGCATCCTGTGTTCCCTGAATTGAGATGGGCCCATTGTAGGCCGCCATGAGTTGTGCCTGAGCCACAACTATCCCATAGTCATAATAGACGTACTGGTCATCTTTATACCATCCATCAGATGGGCCTCTAGATCGTCATTGAGGGTTCAAAGTGCATACACGTACTTTTCATGGTAGTCATTCAGAGGTCACTCCTTTAGGAGCCCGGTAGTGTACATGGTTAGGTCCATACGCCTGAACCCCCTTTAAGCTCTGACGTAGGAGGGCATCAACGTTGCTTCGAGATATATAGTCAGCCAGTCCCTTCTTTGGTTCGTTGGATATCGTGAACGCTCAAACTGAACTGACTGAGGCATGCCCACGCTCTCAGCAGTTTACCCTTCTCGTGAGCAGGACCCTTCTGAACGCTTTTTACTGGCTCTTGGTCGCAGAGCCAAACGATAGGATTAGAACCGAGTAGACCTGCCTGAGAAGCGAGCACCTGCATCTCAGCTAGGAGGTGGTGTAGTTGGCTGTTCCTCGATTCCACTTCCAGTTCCATCGCCCCAGGGGCACCAAAAACCCTTCCTTGGCACGGACCTCATGCTTCAGGGACCCTTGATGGTTCAGGCCCGAAGTACGGAAGTGACAGAGAGGCAGCTGAGGTGGGTTAACATCCTGCCGTTGATATACCGTTCCATCTGCTACATCAACGGTACGTGTGAGGAGTATGATCTTGCCCTTAGGGCGTGGTACTCCAGGCCAATTGGTTGAAGAAAAATTCCTCTTCAATTCCCAGAAACAGGCTTCTTCCTTGGCGGTCTAGCGCCGGGGATTGGTCTTCTTTGTGCAGTCAGTCAGGGGGCCTGAGGAGTTCGTAAAATTGTGTATGTGGCGTCTGTAAAAAATACACCACCCAATGAAACTGGGTACATTTTGTAGATTCTTCTTAGGGTCAGAACAGATTTGCATATCCTGTAGGGGTTGCATATTGAATGCAGCTGGATTCCACAACTGGAACCCAACATTCCAGCTCAGCAAATTGTGGAATCTGTCAATGTGTACATTTGATGCAGCCCATAGGGGCTTGTAGCGGCAAAATGACAGGAAACAGAGGTTTCGAATATGTCGGACACATTGAACATAGGAGATAAAGTACTTTTTTGAGGGTCGCCGGTTTGGTCATTCAAAAAACCCAATTTTTAGGGTGCACAACGTGTTGGCAACATCAGTTTCCTGTCAATGGGCGTTTACAGGCCCCTGTGGGCCTGCAGAAATTGTACGCATTGACAGACTTCACATTGAATATTGGGTATAGAGGCGGAAACACACATTTTAGAGACCCTTGGGGTGGATCTAAAAAGGTTTGAGATTTTCTTGTTTTTAGAATCCCGTCCCTGCCCAGAACAGGAACACGTCAAGCCTTGCCAGCCTTGGGGCCTGCACAGGTTTGAGGTTTGAGGTTTGATTTTGCGGGTACTAGACGCCTTTCGGCCCCGGGGGGCCACCTGGTCGGGCCAGGTGATATCCTCCCCACCGGGTCCTAGTGGGGGGCCCTCCAAGACGCACCTCCTGCCTGGTGGCGGAGTCCCCCGGGTTCACAGAGCTCGGAGCCCCGTCCTTCCCCGGCCTGCACAAAAAATGCCGTTTCCCAGTTCTGAGTTCTGAGTTCTTGCAATCCTATCTGACGCAAGCACACAAAGGAGTCAGCACTTGCAACCATTTCAGATGGCTGAATCACTACAACGTCGCACAGCACAGTCTTTTTGAAGGGCAAAAAGTAAAGATTTTGCACGACTCAGATCCAATCCACCCTCTTCTGAATCGCAATGCTTTTCGGGATATGGATGTTGAAATCTGCCAGCTCAGAATGAACTGTTGTTTTCATAACTTGTTACATTTATGTGCACAAATTCCTAACGTATCTTGCGGGATCCCTTGCGGGAAATTCTGGCGGCTAAGATCCCAGGTACTAGGCATCTTTCCCTGCCTTACGCCAATCGGCGATACATTGTACCGCTCTGACTCCTTCAAGGGCGATCTTAGTTATGACCTTGGCAAGCTTTGAGAATGGAGGATCGTTAGAGCACAATCCCAGTTGTCTGGAGTACAAACCATTGGCATTCTGGAATTTTTGTGAAGAGTAGGGCTGCATTAGATGTTGCTCTTTGCTTGCGAAGAACATCACCTGAAGGTTAATTCAGATCTTCCTCTACTGCGGCAAATCAGTGCTCAATTACTGGTTGTACCAACTGATGGTTTTCAGTTCGATTGGACAACCTCACGTAACACAGACCGGATTTTTTTTGTCCTGACAGCTCCAGAGCGACAGAGAAGAGACCACTACCAAAGTCACAGTGCAGGGCATAGGGACGTTGAAAAGACCACACTTTAACCCTGGGCAGTGCAGCGCAGAAGGTCTGTTCCAATGCTAGTGTCCAGGGGGTCTGTATCCAAGAATCTGCAGTGCTGCGGTACCTGTTCATAGCCAAGACACACTGTCAGATCAACACCGCCCAGGGAGTAGATTGCTCTGCCATCTCCTACCACTTTGCGTCACTGCTTTCATTTTTTGGGTCTCTGCTGGCTTTTGTAGTCTGCTGGCCACGATGGACAGCGTGGCTTCAGTGTATAAGACTGCCTTATAAACCTGGTCGTCAATCTTGACGGTGATCCAGAAAACAGAATCATCCTCCTCGGAGCTGCCCTTCTAGCCCTCCTCACATAAATTCAACTCCACCCCAACCTTCATCAGGCACTGATAGTCGCACTTCAGCTACATCTTCTTGGTGATTACGTTCTCCTGAGGGCTGCCAGCAGTTGGCTTGGAGGGGGGTGCGGCACGCTTCTCGCCCTATTGTACACCCTGCCGTTCTTTCCCGGGTGCCGGGTTAGGCTGTTGTCTACTACTTGCCGGGGGGGGGGGGGGCTGAGGACTTTCGTCCCTTACCAGGGGTACCATTTCCCAGAGGATCTTTCAGGCTAAGAAAAAGGCAATCCTATCAGGGTTACCTTTTCTACCCTGCTTCCTCCTTTCCCCTTCCGCCTTCATGTTTAGTATTGCAACCTCTGCTTTTGGGTGGCAGATGTCCTTGTGGTGACAGTGCTTGGTGCAGTAGCTGAACTTGATTGTGCAGCGGAAGTGGTCTTGATGATTGACGTCCTGGCCATCGTTGGTCTTTTGCTCCCTCTGTAGTAGCAAGAGGCGGGGGGCTCGCCCATCACAGGCATTGGCGTGGCGGGTCTTCCCTTTTCTTTCGCAGGACGACGGTGAAAAAGATTGGGAGGCCCTTTACAATTGGAGGGGGGCATCACCTGCATGTGCTTAAATTGCCATCTGCAGCCCTTACCCTGGCTAGGTTCAGGTAGAGTGGACCTCCGTGCTGGACTGCTTTCGGCTGGGGCTTCCCTTTGCAGCTGCTTGCGCAGCTACTTGTCCATACAGGAGTCATCTCCCTCGGCATAGCCAACTGCTTCACATGATCCATTACATCATCGTAGGAGGGCATCATAGGTTTCCTCTCAGAGGTCTGTCTGCAAGCCGCCCCATTTTTGGTAACAATCTTACCCGGAATCCAGAAATGTGGCTCGTAGGGGGCGTAGGAGTTGGGTTGGATACGCCCTACCACCTCCTCTGGCCTCTAGCTAAAATGTTTGGTGTCAGAGAACGCCCCCCAGATCCCCCGCCTATGTCTTCAACTACTCAACTTTACCCCCTGGCTCAATGTGTACCTTGTTTCCCACAACAAGTCCTCCTTTGAGGTCCCCAAAATGTGCAATTGTTTGGGAGCTTTAGCGGACTAAGCAGATCTTTTTGTCTTTTGCGCCGATCATTAATGAAGCGGGTCTGGGTTCATCCAGGACGATCTCAGGATCTTCCACCATCATTTCTGTACATTTCACATGATGACCCCCATCTCAACTTTGCATGGTCAACTCATCAATATCCTGCATCATGGTCATCATCACTTAGACGTCTGATGTTTCACTCATTTAGGTTTTGCATTGCGCGCGCACTAGTGCAAATTAAATGGAAAAACAGGAAAACGACACAGAAAGCCAATGAGGGAATGCAAAATTCGTTTCTCACGACCTCTGATAGCCCCTGACCATTTTTGCGCCACTGCTTGGCCAGGCTGGCAAAAATCTGCCACTCACAGCACAACAACGGGAACAACTAGTGAAATCACGGGGTTATTACTTGTACCCGCGCCAAAACAATAGCAAAGTGCCCGCGCACGTATGAAATTGGTGCTTGAGTGCGGGGTCAAACACCACACAAGGTGCACACAGGTGAAGAAAGTGAAAGGGGAGACGCCGCGCAACAAAGACCCACAAGGACAACACAAGAGCTTACTCCTTGGCGTCCAAAAAACCAACGAGTACAAGGGGGCAGGAAAACACAACACGGCGCAAGACAACAAACCAAGCGCTTACTCTTGGGCGGCGCCAAAACCGAAGAGTAAGGGAGAGCACCAAAAAACCGCGGCCAAATAAAACGAGACAAGCGCTTACTCTTGGGCGCCGCCAGAACCAACGAGTACAAGGGACACCAAAAAGCCGTCACGCAAGACAACAAATCAAGCGCTTAGTCTTGGGCGCCGCCAAAACCAAACAGTAAAGGAAAACACCAAAGAACTGCGAAAAGAAAACAAAAAAAACAAGCGCTTACTCTTGGGCGCCGACAAAACGAAAAAGTGAAGGAACAAACCGAAGGGGCGCCATGCATACAAGTGAAACAAGAGCTTACTCTTGGGCGCCGCGAACCCCAAGCATTTGGGGGATAATGCCAGCCCAATACGCGCGAACCGTGCACCCGCCAGAGAAGAAACCATGGACGCCATGAGTGACACACAAGAGCAGAGGACGAGTACAGGGCGGTAACAGACAGCGACGGCACTCTATTTTGGGCAGGGCGAAGAATGCAAAGAGGACGGTATGATACACGCAACAAAAACACCCAAGCACCAAGCGCACAACACAACCAACACACCCACACCCAATCCCAACACCAACACCACACGCCAAAGCAAGGTGACACGGGCGCACAACACACCACATAGCACACGGCTGACCAAGCGCAAGTTGGCCAAGGACACCGTAAACACAACACGCCACACGCAAGGGCCCGGGAACAGGAGCAGAGAAGCCAATGGCACCACACGCACAACACAACATGCCGAGCGTGCAAACCAGTAAACAAGAGCCAAGTGGCCCAGGACGGGGCACACGCAACATGACACACCGAGCGTGCACACCGGTGAACACGAGTCAAGTGGCCCAGGACACAGCACACGCAGCACAACACACAGAGCGTGCACACAAGTGAACAGGAGCCAAGTGGCCCAGGACACCGCACACGCAACACAACACACCGTCCGTGCACACCGGTGAACAGGAGCCAAGTTGGCCAAGACACCATACACACAGCACAACAAAACGAGCATGCTGTAATAAGTTGGGGCATTTGGGCCTCTCAGAAGCTTTCTGGAGGAACTCTACAAGACCTCATAGAGCTTCAAGATCCTAAGATACTAGGATATTTACTCATATTTGGCTCATATTTCAAGCCTATAGCTTACTGCTAGAGTCTACTGCTCTTAGGTACACCACAGAGAGCAGAGATCTAGATTACATTAGTAGCCATGCATGAATAATCACATTCCATATGCTTATAATGTGATTTAATCATGTTTTATGCCATTTTGGAAGGTTCTAATGTATTAGAAGCTATTTTGAAGCTATTTAGAAGCTTCAGAAGGCCTGTCGCGATTGTCGGCGCCTGCTGTCGCCGAGGGCAATTTACGTGATATTGACAAGGCCTGTTTCAAGATAGACTACTCAGAAAGTTGTTAAAATATATGTTTTATTGCCTTTTTAATGAGATTTTAATGCTACATTAATTTTCCTGTTATTTAGGCATGTGAACCCGTATTACTGGACCAGCCAGTTGGTCCAGCTTGATATTCGTCAAGTTCTTCGTCTTCTTGCTGTTGCCTGTGTCCTGTACTTCCCAACAAGATCAATTGTAATGGAGAACATTGGAAACAATTTGATTTTTAAGTGCAAGACAAGGAAAATGGGTTTTCTATATGCACCCAAGCAATAGGGATATGACAGTCCAGTAATCTGAGTTCGAGCAGGACGACGACGACGAGGACGACGCGCAGAAGCTGGGCCAGCGTACGCTGTTCCATAATGGTGAGTTCCTTGCTTGAATTCAATGAAAAGTTGGAGAAACTTTGAAGAATTGAAGGTATCCTTCCAAATACCTCCAAAAACCCTTGAAATTACTTTGAGAAATGGGAAAGCGCAGTTCCAAGCGCGCTGCAGCGACGACGACAACGACGAGGACCAGGAAAAGCGACGCTTTGGACTTCCTGGAGTCTCCTACAAGTTCGAAAAGTTGATTTTCTTGAAGATATTTAAGTTTCATTAAGGACTACTTTGAGTTACTTAAGAATACCTTGAAAAGTGGTCAAAAGAAGCTTAGCAACGTCGAAATCTTGGAGCTACGCGCTGCTAGGCGACGTGAACGAGCGCTGGAGGACTTCGACAACGCGTTTTTGAGGCGCTGCAGACTGCTGCAGCCTTGTGCTTTGCAATTTTGAAGTGTAACATAGCATGCCCTTGATGTTTGTGTTGTTGCATTTCATTGTTTCATTGCACACGGCCCCCGGTTGCCCTGTGTCGTCTATTCACGCGCTTAGACGCGCTTTGCTAGCTGCAGGCATGTCGCCAGTAGCTTGATTGTCGATTTCCCACCCTCCCTTCCCCTTCTAAGCTATGATTTCATTGAAGTTTTCCACTAACTTTTGATGTTCCAAAAGGCCAAAAAAGGTCGAGAATGGCCTACATCATTTTACGCATTACTTGGCGCCACTGGCGCGAAACACGTCAGATAAAGCGCCTACGTGAACCAGAGAGCGCTGGCTCCCGGGAGTCGTTTTCATTTTGTTTCAACCCAACAAAGGCTTCTTTCTGTGTTCTTTTCAAGATGACCCATGAATCATTTTTGTCCAACCCTCTAAAGCACTCCAAAATGACTTTTGGTGTTTGTCGCATATCTTCGCGCCACTGCGATACAAATTTTGAGCTAAGCATATATGGAAAGTAGACAGTAAGACGCTCCTCTTCCATACTTCACCTTACTGAGACTAATTTTTCCACTATTTCTCCGCATCCCCAAAACCTTCACCCATGAACCACCCCATGAAAACCCCTCAAAAGTGCTTTTTGTGCTTTCTTCATATCTCCCAGAGAAAAAAGGTTTGAGGTTTCATATTATTTTTCTAAACAACACTGAAGTATGTGCTTTCTAACCCCGGGTCACTTTCATTTTCAGAAAATGAGGATGGCTATGGTAAAAATGCCACAAGTTACCACACAAACCACTTGGTGAAAAATCATGCAAAATGGTTTTGGAGTTTTAATCATTCCTCTGGCACCATGGTGACTTCAAACCTGAATCAAGGAGTTTAACAAACACCGGAGCATGCAGTTCCGAAAACATGTTTTACTTGAATTTCCGTGGACAGGAATGGATTTTCACATGGTCGTCAATTCAGTGCATGAAAGCATGTTTTCAATGTTTGTGTTCATGAGGGTACAAGAACAATACCATTCCCAGAGCCTATGGTGAGTTGGAAAGTCATCAAAGCTGTTTTAGAAAGGTAATGGTGTCTAGTTTGCAGAGATTCAATCACTGGAATTTTTTAAAAATCAGATGCCAGTGAAAAAGTTCGATTTTCTTATGCTTCTTTGATGGTTTTTCAGCAGATGTTGCATGTGAGATTAATGTGTCTCCCCCCAACTTCTTTCTCTCTGAACCTATGATGAGTTGGCGGAACATCAAATATGTTTCGAAAACCTGAGAACATGCGCTATACAGTGCAGATATTCTCTTTCCGATATCTCAGCAACATAGTACAGAGAAGTGCTACAGAGCTTGGACATTTTCAAGGAAAAACAGGTTTTTTGCATCCACTTTTTGCTAAACCATTCGCGAATGTTTGGTCTTCTATCCTTGAATCATTGTATGATATGGCAGTTGGTGATTGTTTGCATCAGGTTTGATTCATTCTGACTGGGCTTAGCCTAGGTAGAGAGGTGAATACCTTAGAATTACTTTAGACACACAGTAAATAGTGAAACATTTTGTTGTCTTTTTCGGCCACAAAACAAACTATGCCACAACCATTAACAGACTGTTTGCATCCGCCACATTCACCGTCTAAGCCTTTCCCTTCGACTCCCCAGGCTGAGTGGCTCAGTTCGGCTGGCCCGTTGTCATGGGGACAAAGAAGGCGTGGGGCTTGTTGCCACCAGGGAGTAGGGAGGCGACTGACGGGTGTGAGCGGAAGGCGGAAAGAGAAGACTCAATGCAGGAGCACCAAAGTGAAACATTAAACGACTGCATGCGACCAAACCTTTGGCACTGACCTCTCTTGGGTCCTTGTGACCATTTTCCGATGAGAGAGGCTGATGTTGGTATATGGCCGCGGAAGAAGCTTGCAACACCTACTTACTTTTACTTACCTACCCTAGCTAGCTAGCTAACTAGCTAGTATAGGAGATCCATTGACTTTTATGGTATCGTAATCCTAATGCTAACGGTTGAGTTCAACTCAACTTAATGTCTCTGGTCCTCCCCCTGTAGGGCAAGGTGGTGAGGAGAAGTGCCGCAGGGCGCTGGTACAGTAATAGAGGTAACCATTCCAGTAAGTGCAGGCCGGAATGTTAGTGTGCGATACCAATTGACTTCTTTTCATCCCTTTACCTTTGACCTGAAGTGAGTGCTGGGCACTGGTTACGGCCTACGGTTGCCCTAACCAACCCACTGCTGGCCTACGCATACACACGGCCTACGGTTGCCCTTTTTTGCATTGGCTTCACACGTAGACGCACGGCCCACGGTTGCCCTGTGTCGCATTGGGATGTGCTGAGCTTGTACGGCCTACGGTTGCCCTATGAGCCTCAGTCTTGGTATTTTTGGCAAGCTGTGTGTTTTACATCATATATTGTTTCATTTGAGCACAATTGCATTTGAGCTAGGAAGCGATTTGTCCTCATTTCACTCTACCATGCACCTCATCCTTCACTGCATGGCCGTCAAGGCAAGCGTTTGACTAGTGATGTATTCTACTCTCCATTCGGATTGCATTTCATTCATTCCGTTCGGCAGGTCACTCATTCTTTGCATTCCACTTTGCAAACCTTACATTTCATACTTATTGCATTACTTCCTTATTGCAAGGGTTTCCCCATAACGCTCAACATGCAATATGGTCCGTAATTGATCTGCCCTACGTAGTTCTTTGAGCACCTTTGCTCAATAGACCCCGAGTTTTGGTTCGCCGACGAACAATCAACTCGTATCCCCTCAACCTTTGTTGGTTCCCTGCAAGTTGTGAGGAATGAATCTCTTTTTCCAACCCTCGCGATCATTGACCTAGGTCATTTGGTCTAAAGAGCTAGTTTATCCTCAAATTTGCTACCGAACCACTGCGGGTACGTTCCGCTTCGTTAACTTTCGCTAGATCGCCTGGTACAGCCTGAACTACCGGGTTTGAGAGTTCTCAATTGAGTGTCCGCAGTCTACAACATTACAGTCTTCATCACATTCTCTGTCACCCCCAACCAGACCCTCAGACGCATGGCAGACCCAATTGGATTCTTTTTTCACACATTCCCTCCCTCATCACACTACACATACAACACACACACAAACACCTACCATGAGTCATTTGTTATTCCATTTATTTGTGTGGATATCACACTCTGAGGAATTGCTGTAGTACCACTTCCATCCAGTGTTTGTCTACGAGCCAACATGTAGGTCACTTCCTTCGTGTAGATAGTCAGCGTCCGCTTAAAGCCGACATTGGTCTCACCTCGCCACATCTTTCTTGTGTAACACAAGTGAACAGGTTTACGTTTGGTCACTAAGCCTGCGACTTGGCTAATGCGTTCCGCGGTGTGTTAGTGAAGAGTCCTACGCCGGTAGCCACCGACACCAAGCGGTGCACTACGGTAGGCTCATTGAAAAGGATTATCGAAAGGTGGTGAATGCCTACAGTGTATAGGATTATACCCTCTCGCGGGTAGATAGCTAATTTCCATGCAGTTGGATAGACCCCTTCTCTTGCGGTAAAGATAGATGACGGAGTTAAGCTCCATGAGGATAGCGTGAATCCTGAATTTCAGTTGAGCGGAATGCATTCATCATGTAGGAAGACAGGCCCCCGCACGGATGGCTTTGTACAACCATCTGCTGGGCAAGGGGCTCGCCATTGATTGGTCTTCCGGTAAGGTACAGAACACACTTTGGCTACGATAAGCATTTTTCGGAGATTTACTACTTCTACTTGTCTCAGACAACAGACCATTCATTCCGCTTATATGAGGCAGTAGCGACCCTCCAATCTCGCTTATAGGGGCGGTGGCGACCCTCCAGACGGGTAGGATGTAGGCTTGCTTTCGAGCTAAGCGGTCCATCCAGGAAAGAGCCGACCTTTCGAACGCCATGACTACTTACCTACTTCGTTTTAGAACAACCCTAGGGGACCAACCCACCCCTACCCGTAAACCCATCCCCTACATTCACATACAACTCATTGGTTTTGTCATCTTTAGCACTTACCACAACCCATACATCTTCTTTCTCTGAATTTACATGATCAACACACTTCTACATTCTCGCCTTTTCGTGCAAATTATTTGCATTGGTGATTTAAGTCATTTAGGACATTTTTACACAAATCAGTATTCCCGCTAGCTTCATATCTCATTAGATTGCTGTGTGCTATGTCCTGGTGTGCAATGGTGCATATGTTGCATAGGTTGGAGTGCAAAGCATATTGCCGTGACGGAATTTTGATTCTTTTGTACATGATCTCTAGGCATGATAGGTGACTGATATTTCAGCTTTGTTTAGTGATAGCTAGAAGGTATGAGTAAAAGGTCAGTAATGAAGAACTATATCTTTCAACGCCTTTTTGGTTGAAGTGTTAGTATAAATCCCCATACCCCCATACGGATCAATCCTTGAATGACCCAAGGATAAGAAAGAGCAGATCCGGGTCAGATGAGTTGTGTCTCATCGTGACTGCCACCCCCCACCCTTTTCAAATCCGTCCCGCAAAACTAATCAGAGTTACTCATTACTGATGCTACCTCACTTTCACTGTGCATGTAATGCAGGCCAAGAAACCCATTGCAGGTACCACAATGCATCCAGCCGGAGCATTCGGGGTTGGTGCCAAGCGCCCATTGAGTAAGGTGGTATATCCTCCCTATGAATGACGCAGACCATGTCATGTCAATAGACAGCTTGGGCAGAGCTTGAATTTCCCGTTTAACCCCACATGTTTCGTTTCATTCTCAATTGTTATTGATTTTCCGTATAGCTCATTGTAATCTAAACATCTACATCCAGGTGAATTACTCTTACCCTGAAGTGTTGCCTAAAGATTTAGGTTATCGTTGCTCATACTTTGTATGCCAGCATTTTGCTTAGTGTTTTTCATGTTTCATTTTGAGCCCTACTTCATGTACTTAAGACTTAGGAACTTTACCCTCTTAGGTGAAGATGTGTCTTTACCTCTAGGAAGGGGGTAGTAGGACACTACATTAGACACTCGGAACATTCAATGTGAGCGTTCCTTATGCCCATACCCCTCCTTATGTTAGATTATCAGCTTGTCATGAACATTATTAGTGAATGTGCATGAAGCTTAGGAAGGGGGTGTAATAAGTTGGGGCATTTGGGCCTCTCAGAAGCTTTCTGGAGGAACTCTACAAGACCTCATAGAGCTTCAAGATCCTAAGATACTAGGATATTTACTCATATTTGGCTCATATTTCAAGCCTATAGCTTACTGCTAGAGTCTACTGCTCTTAGGTACACCACAGAGAGCAGAGATCTAGATTATATTAGTAGCCATACATGAATAATCACATTCCATATGCTTATAATGTGATTTAATCATGTTTTATGCCATTTTGGAAGGTTCTAATGTATTAGAAGCTATTTTGAACCTATTTAGAAGCTTCAGAAGGCCTGTCGCGATTGTCGGCGCCTGCTGTCGCCGAGGGCAATTTACGTGATATTGACAAGGCCTGTTTCAAGATAGACTAGTCAGAAAGTTGTTAAAATATAGGTTTTATTGCCTTTTTAATGAGATTTTAATGCTACATTAATTTTCCTGTTATTTAGGCATGTGAACCCGTATTACTGGACCAGCCAGTTGGTCCAGCTTGATATTCGTCAAGTTCTTCGTCTTCTTGCTGTTGCCTGTGTCCTGTACTTGCCAACAAGATCAATTGTAATGGAGAACATTGGGAACAATTTGATTTTTAAGTGCAAGACAAGGAAAATGGGTTTCCTATATGCACCCAAGCACAAGCATATGACACATGCACACCGGTGAACGGGAGCCGAGTGGCCCAGGACACGGCACACGCGACACAGCACGCTAAGCATACACACCTGTGAACAGGAGCCAAGTGGCCCAGGACATCGGGCATACAGCACAACACACGGAGCGTGTGCACCGGTGAACCAGAGCAAACGGGCCCAGAACACGGCACACGCAACACAACACACCGAGCGTGTACACCGGTGAACAGGAGCTGAGTGGCCCAGGACACCACACACGCAACACAACACACCCAGCGTGCACACTGGTGGACAGAAGCCAAGTGGCGGAGGACATCGCACACGCAACACAACACACCGAGCGTGCACACCGGTGAACAGGAGTCGAGTGGCCCAGGACACCACACACGCAACACAACACACCGAGCGTGCACACCAGTGAACAGAAGCAAAGTGGTCAAGGATACTGCACAGGCAACACAACACACTGTGTGTGCACACCGGTAAACAGGAGCCAAGTGGGCCAGGGTACCGCACACACAGCACAACACACCGAGCATGCACACCGGTGAACAGGAGCCAAGTGGTGCAGGACACCACACACGCAACACAACACGCCAAGCGTACACACCGGTAAACAGGAGCCAAGTGGCCAAGCCCACCGCACACAGGACACAACACACGGAGCGTGCCCTACAGTGAACAGGAGCCAAGTGGCTCAGAACACGGCACACACAACACAACACACCGAGGGTGCACAACGGTGAACAGGAGCAAAGAGACCCAGGACCCCGCGCACACAAGACAACGCACTGAGCGGGCACACCGGTGAACAGAAGGGACGTGGCCCAGGATACCGCACACGTAACACAGCACACTGAGCGTGCACACAGATGAACAGCGGCCAAGTAGCCGAGGACACCACACCCGCAACACAACAGACCGAGCGTGCACACCAGTGACCGGGAGCCAAGTGGCCCAGGACACCGCACACACAACTCAACACACCGAGCGTGGAAACCGGTTAACAGGAACCAAGTGGCCCCGGACACCGCACGTACAGCACAACAAACGGATCATGCAAACCGGTGAACAGGAGCCACGTGGCCCAGGACACCACACAAGCAACACAACACCCAAGCGTGCACACCAGGGAACAGGAGCCAAGCGGCAAAGTACACCGCAAACGCAACAGCAGACACCGAGCGTGCACATCGGGGAACAGCAGCCAAGTGGCGGAGGACACCGCACACAAAACACAACACACCGAGGGAGCACACAGGTGAACAGGAGCTAAAGTGCCGAGGACACGGCACTTGCAACACAACACACAGAGCCGGCACAACGCTGAACGGGGGCGAAGAGGCCCAGGACAGCGCACACGCAACACAACGCACCGAGCGTGCACACCGATGAACGCGAGCCACGTGGCCCAGGACACCACTCACGCAACACAACACCCCGAGCGTGCTCAGCGGTGAACGGGAGCCAAGTGGCCCAGGACACAGCACACACAGCACAACACACCGAGCGTGCACACTGGGGAGCAGGAGCCAAGCGGCGCAGGACACATTACACACAGCACAATACACCGAGCGTGCAAACCGGTTAACAGGAGCCAAGTGGCATAGGACACCGGACACGCAACAAAACACAACGAGCGTGCACACCGGTGAACAGGGGCCATGTGGTTCAGGACACCGCACAGACAACACAACGCACCGAGCGTGCACACCGGTGAACAGGAGCCAAGTGGTGAAGGACACCGCACACACAGCGCGGCACAACAAGCAAGCTCACCACAGAACAACCCACCACCAGGACAAACACAGCCCACGCCGCCCTGCAGGAAAGAACCACCATGTCAGTCAACACCAGCCGCGCACGACAAGCCAGCCAAACCAGCAAAAGCCAGCTTAGCGGGTACGAGCGCAGTGGAGGGAGGGCGCTTAGGGCAGGGTGGCAAAGAGGGACGGCAGGGGAACGGGAGGGGAGACACGGAGGAGGGAGCACCGAGGCCACAGCAAGGCACCAACAAAGCTCGGCACAGAGCCGTACCGGCCCGTCCGAGAAGGAGTGTGGCCCTGCGCCTGTGCCACTGCACGCCAAGGCAAGGAGCGCGCAACCAAAGTAGGCCAGGCAGGCCATACACGCAGCACCAGGGCAGGACAGCACCACGTCATACACCCGCGCCCGACGACAAGCAAGCCGCAACCAAACAGCTCCCCAGTCCCCACAGCGCAACCGCCACCCTCCAGATGGACCTGTGAGCACCCGGAAGAGCACCCACCACCAGCGAACTACGACCCAAAACCCATCAGCCGCCGTCCGGATGGACACGTGCGCGCCTGGCAGCGAACCCGACCCCTGCCGGCACCGGAACAGCTGCCGTCCGGATGGACGTGTTTGCGCCCGGCAGCGTAAGCAAACCCCTGCCGGCTACGAACAGCCGCCATCCCCACCCAGCGGAGCACACACCGCCTGAAGGCTGTGCCCCCGGGCCTCCCGGAGGGGCGAGTGCCAAGCCACCGCAAACCACAAAACCAAAGAAGCCTCAAAACCACCGCACCAAGCGACACTGACAACAACAAACCCATCCCGCTACCTCCACCACAACCAGCGCAATCCCAAAGCCACACCACTGACACCGCAACCACCAGTCACCCGCACCACGCAACCGCAAAAGACAGCCACCGTCAAACACACTGGGCCCGCAACCACCCGCATCAACCGCCATGAAAAAAAAGCCACCGGCACCCAGCGGACCACACCAACGACAACCCCACGCCGGCACCGGAAAAGCAAAGGGCACGAGAGACCACCACCGGCAGCACAATCTCCAAAGAGCCACCTACCGCCACCAACGGCCCACACCACCGCGCGCAGCCCACACCAGCAGGCGCGCCCGGAATTCCCGGCCCTAGCCATCCGCGCCAAACACCACACCACCGGCAACATCCACCGCCCGCCGACCACACCAGGGACCGCCAGGCACCCCAACCCAATCAACGGCCCAGCCGGCGCACACACACCCGGTACCCAACCCAGCCACCCACGCCAGCCAAGCCCCACACCACCATCCGCGAACAGCAACGCGCAACCAACAACGCTTCACCAGCCAACACAAAACAGTCCCGCGCAAAACAACGTCCAACCCACTACCCTCAACAGCGGCAACACCAACAGCACACCAACAGGTACACCCACATCCAACCACGCCACCAAGGCACCCAGCGCACCGGCCCACACCGCCACCACCACGCAGGGCAACACCCACACCGCCGCAGGTTGGCCGAGAGCCCCACAGCCGCCAACCGCAAGCACCACCCGACCGGTGCCCCGGTAAACAAAAGCCACCAGACGTCCAGAAGCTGGCGCACGCACAGACAACCCGAAGCACAACGGCCGCCAAACACCGTCCCCCACAGCGCCCGCAACCAAGGCCCCACTGCCGGAACCGGCCCGCCACAACACGGCATCAACACCAACACCGACACCAACACGCACCCGCGCCCACGCTCAGCGCCCCAAATACCACTACCACTCCCCCTACCCCCTCAGCGCACTCCTCTACCCGGCACACCCCCCCCCCCGTACGCACAGCGAAGCCAACAGCGCACAGATGGACCCGCGAACCAGCGCCCCTACGTCAGGGGTCTGGAGACATGCCTCAGAGAGGCGCATCGCTGGCACAACCACGCCCGGTCAGGCCCGCGGCGACAGTGGGGACCAGCAGCTGCCAAAACCCACCAGAATAAGAAGGCGAAGACCGGCCAAGGGACCCGCCAGCGCGCCCGCCAACAGGGCGCGGAAAACCAACAATGACCCCGCACCGGCCCAGTTCCTAGGCCCCGGGGCACACCACCAGCAGCACCCTCCCCAATGTCAACCACCACCGCCGTACCGCGGCACCCAAGCTTGGCAGCCCGGGCACGGACCGCCGCCTGGAAAAATCCACACCGCACAGGGGCCGCCACTCGCGCAGGGCCAGGGTGCGTGGCACCACCAGCGGCATCAGCACGCCCGCGCCACCCCCGACCCCTACTCCCTGATGCCTCAGTACCGCAGCGACCCCCACCGGCTCCATCAGCAGCAAGTTCCAGCAAAGCCGGACCCCACACGCAACCTACCCCACGCGGTACACTGGACCGCACCACACCATCATATTGAAGCGGTACCCAGAACCCCATGGCTAGGTTACAGCATACAACCGGTCTCCGGTCCACTAACCCCATGTATGGAAGGGAAGACCGGTCTCCGGCCCACTAACCCCATGTACGGAAGGCGCCCGTTGACGCCCGGTGCGAGCCCGGCGGGAGCGTGTTCCGTGCCGTAAAGCCCTGCATCGACAAACGATGCACCGCCAGCGGAGATTTATATATCAGAATATCAGGAATCAACAGGGTTTTATTTTCATATTGTTTCCGTCAACTTTTACGCTTCCGTTCTGATACTCACTATTTTGACTGCTGGCGGTTGGATCGCGACTTTACCGTAACCGCCAGTTTAACTGTTATTAATGGAAATTTTAACGCAATCTGTCATGAAGGCTCCAAAGTCTTCAGCAACTGCATGGATGCTTCCGCAATTTTCACATCTTACACTCGCAACCTTGATCCGAATTTTTCAGGATGTCGAAATCGGATTTTCGACTTCGACATCCCCGCACTTGATTTGACCTCTTTCGAGTGGACCTACGTGCTTCCCTATGCACAAATCAACTTTCCTTTTATCCTGCCCTCCATTTGTCTTAAAGATATGGGCAAAACAAAGTTGATTCGTGAGGCCACTTGTGAAGGTCATATCTCGTGTTGCTTGCGAGGAATGACAATAATGAAAACTTGGGATGTATTCACAATACTCCCGACGTAATTAAGAAAGCATTAAATGCCTTGCGTTTCCACACGTGCGCGCTAGTGTAATGGATCATGGTCAAGAGGGTAGAGTTTGCGTTATAACTCCTTGGCCATGACATTGCGTGCGTTAAGATAACTTTCGAGTGTAGCGCGCAAGTGTTGGTGTTGCATAGGAACTCTCATTGAGTTCCTATGAGCGATTGACACAAAGTTATGCCCTTGGAAGGGCATGACATATCGTGGGGGGAGCTACCTTTCTGGGCAATATGGAGTATGTGCCATGTGTTGTATTGCGTGCCCATTTGGCGGGTTTGGCTAAGAGCGATGGAACCGCCAATGGACTTCATATTGTGCAAGCCCCTTCTCCATACTCCTTACGATCAATTGCAAGCCTAACCTTCGTGAAGGGAAGCTTGTGTGGTGATCCCGAGCGATGCGTTGGGAGCAAGGTGTGTGTTTTGCAATTTTCCATATTTTCATGTGCCCACTTGGGAAGTAGCGCTCGTAACCTTTCAAAGCGCCCCAAGTGGAGCACATATGTGGAATCGAAGGTCATTGGTGTCAGGTCATTATGTTTAGAAGGATTAGTTGATTGCACGATCCAAGCCGAAGATATTGTAATATAATTGTGCACCTTTCAAGGCACTTTTGTGTATCTTTGTGCCAATTTTGCCGTTTTTGGCCCGTCATGATGTCAAGTGGCGACCGTGTATTCCAACGTTGCGCTCAATTGACATCATGACCCAAGTATGATATGTGGGTACATACTTCGGTGCCCAACATATCTTGGACCCGGCCAATAACTCCTCTTAGGCTTGGCACACCGTGGCCGCCATGTTGGCGATTTGGGACTATCCCAAATCATGGGCTCACTTGGCGACCCTGCCATTCCCAAAACCGGAGGAGTTGGGCGACGCCCAAAAGATATGTTGGACATATATGACTTGATACCAAACCTATGGCACACTCCGGTCCGAGTCGGGCATGTGCCTCAATTGCCCCAACCATGAGTGTGCGCATTTTTGGCCATTTTGAGCAATTTTCTACTTTTGCTGCCCGCCGTGCACTATGTTCAGCCCACCCGTGCACGCCGGACGCACGGACCAATGGACCATATATGACATGGGTGTTATGCATAATGGTCCCCATGGTTCACACACCACGTGGGCGAAGCGGAGCAACCTTCATTAAGGCGCTAGCCCAAAGTTGGTGGGGCAATTTTACCATTGTGGCATTTGTGGACCCAATTGAGATCGTCACCACGCCAGGTGGCATGGATATCTTTGAGAGCCAAGGGCATGGGAGTCTCAGTTAAACTCCCGGTGGATCGCTTATGGAATGGCAGATCCGATCCCCAAGCCGGCGTGGAGATACACTATTGGGAGTACCCCGGATTTTGGCTCATTTCGAGCAGCAGAAATGACCCCATTTTGGGACCCCAATTTCCCCCTTCCGTGTGGTCAATTGGCGGCCCATTTCTCTATGCCCACAGGAAGCCCGGACCTATTGCCAAGTTGTACACTCAGATAGGAGTCGTAGGTCCTGCCTCCTAACCTGTGAGCCATTGGCCTTACCTTGGCCGGGCGAGCCACGCGTGGGCATGACGCCAATTTTGGTGATTTTGGCATCATGACCCCACTTGACTCATCCGTGTTGCCCTGATGCCGGGACCTCAGAGGGAACCAGGTTGGGTGAGGGTTTCAGGGAGTTCGTACTCGAAGGGCATAGGGTCAGTTGCCTCGTCCCTACCTCTGGCGGGTCCGGACGAGAGGTCAATTTTGGAGATTTTTGAGCTAATTCCAGTTTGGGCTGAAACAGCCCATTTTCAGCTACCAACCCCTATGGGATAATGGCAGGGCCATATCTCTGGCTCAGATGGGGGGTTGGGACCTGTCGTTGAGGTAGCATGGGGAGCCACTGTTGGTTGGCCTTGGAACACCTTGGCTCCCAGGAACTCGCCTGTGGCTGAGCGCGGCACCTCTGCCATTGGCAGGGTTTCAGGGTCCGGACTGAGCAGGGCATGGGTTGTGTTTGAGCCCCCGCCCCCACCAGCCACTGAGAGGGTCGGACCTGGGATTGGGATACGAGTTAGGACTGAGTGTCTATTGTCCTGTGATGCCCTTACCCCAGTCCAGTCTTAACCCCATTTGTACATATGTGTTGCTGTACATACTTTCGTTCCCTTGTTGCAGAGTGGCAAGGATACCCCATGCGGCACGCCTGCTGCGTGGGTTGGTCTGGGACCAGCACTACCGCCACAGCCACCCCCAGTGTGAAGGCGGCATGCCCGGGAACTTCGAGCTCCGCGAGGACATGGGGGAGGACCGCCTGCGCGCAGTGGAGGAGTGGCTGCGGGCGGAAGGGTACGAGTACCGCTTCCGCCGCAAGCGCTGGAGGACGTGGACCCGGCCAGACAGGCCCGGCGAAGGCCTGCGTCCCGACGGGATTGGGGAGGACGAGATGCCCAACGAGTACCCGTCGGGCGCCTCGATCAAGGTCTCCATGTGTGACATGATCGAGAAGAACTTCCCGGAACCGGGGAGCGAGCGCAGGCTGCAGGGCAGCAGCAGCGCGTCTCCGGGGAAGGAGAAGCGGTCCGCCGGGGACAGGAAGCGGGACCGGAGGTGGCGGGAGTACCAGGAGTCCCTGGCCGCCGAAGCCGCCCAAGGCGCCAAGGGCGGAACCCCAGCCCCCAGTCCCCAACGGGCCAATGGTGGTCATCACCCCGGCCACGCCACCCTCGGCGACTTCATCCAAGTCGCCAGGCAGACCAAGGCCAAGCCCCGTCCGCTGCTCCTGGAGCCCCAGCAGGCCCCAGCAGGCCCCAGCAGCGACGTGGAGTCGGCCCACCGCGGGAGGATGCCGGCCGACCAGGCCAGCTCCAGCAGCAGCGCCGCTCCCGCCCAAAGGGACGTGGCGCGCGCCTGTGAGCGCGTCTGTGGGGTGCCCTGCAACCTCCGGGTTGCCCGGCAATGGGCCACGCAGCGGAACGCCGCCGTGGAGGGCGCCGTCGGCATCGCCCATGAGGAGGCCACCGAGTGGGGCAGAGGCATGGACTACCACGCCTCGAACGTGGCAGCCATCGCGGCCGGTCTCACGGCTGCGGCCGCCCATGAGGCAGTAGCTGCCCGGATCAGGGCAACTGACGAGGAAGCCCGCCGGACGCAGGAGGCCATTGCCTGCAGGGAGGCCGAGGTGAAGGCGCTGGAAGAGGCGCTTGCCCAAGAGAGGGCAAAGAAGGAGGCGGAGGAAAGGGCCCACGCCGATGCGACGGCAAAGGCCCAGGCGGACGCCGCCAAGAAGGACGCCATCGAGGCCGCGCGACGGAAGGTCGCTGAGGAGAAGGCCAAGACGGAGGCGGAGCTGGCGGCGTTGGAAGCGCAGAAGGCGCGGCTGCAGCAGGCCCGGGAAGCCGAGGCGGCTCGTGCTCGGGAGGAAGCCGAAGTGCGGGCTGCTGCAGCCACCGCCGCCGCAATGGAGGAGGCAGAGGCCAAACTCCGCCGCGAGACTCCCCCGGGAGGATCACGAGTGGAGACCCTTCGAAAGCTTTTCGAAGGGGACGCCTCCTCCAGGATGACGCTGGACGAGGCCGACACGGGCAGCAGTGGGAGCAGTGGCCCCACTGCCCATCGACGGAGAAAGGGCAAGGGGAAGACCCCCGAGAGGCCGCGGAGGCCAGCGGGTGGACACCCCCACGACAGTGACCCCTCCTTCACCGCCAGCGACGGGGATGAACGAGGCCGCCGACATCGCCAAGTGGTGGCTTGGACGGGCGGAGGAGGCGGAGATGTCCCCATGGAACCGGAAGGTGAGGATGAGGATCTCCCTCCTCCCTACCGGAACTCGGAGTCTTCCGAGACCGAGACGCCCAGGTGGGGCGACATGGAAGAGGATGACGACATGGACTTCGGCATCACGAAGAAGCGCCCATCCTCGGACCCACCGAGGCGACCCGGCGGAGGCCCGAAGGGACCCCCTGGCGGAGGACCATCAGGACCCCCTGGAGGACGCCCACCAAGTGCACCCCCTGGAGGCAGACCACCGGGCGGGGGAGGACCCCCTGGACCGGGCGGACCCGGCGGAGGCCCTCCTGGAGGACCCCCTGGGGACCCCGACGACCCACCAGGGAACGGCGACCCGGATACCACCTGGCGGTGGATTGTCTACCTCCGCAGGAGGGTCTTTTCCCTCGAGTGCGAGGTGGACACGGGCAAGTGCGAGATGGCTCGCATCTCCAGGGTCGCCGCGCGCGCGCAGACAGAGCTGGACATCGCCAGGGCCGAGATCAGACAGCTGAACACGGTCATCAGCGGCCTGTAGCAGAGGCTGGACGCGCTGGAAGCCCGTGGGAGCGTCGGCAGCGACCGCCCACCCCTGGAGTCTGGCTCGTCGGACGACGGCTGGGGACCCGGACCAGGTCCAGGCAGACCCCACGCCCCCGGCGGAGCCCCCAGGAGTCGCCCCAGCGCCAGTGCCCCCTCTCTCACCGCCCCCTCTCACCACAGCGCGGGCCGCCGCAACAAGCGCGTGCCGCCCGGCAGTGGCAGTGAGGATTGGCGTGATGAGTGGCTCAGCTCGGACTACCACAACCGTCGTGCTCCACCGCGGGCGCCTGTACGCCCCCGACGCCCGGCACCAGCCCCGGTGCCAATCCCAATGGCTGGAGGACGTTATGGTGGACTCAGGGATGAGGTCCCCAGAGGAGACGTGGAGTGGGATGTCGGCGAAGGTGAGGATCTGGACCTGGACCTGGAGGAGTTCGACATCAGCCCGCCGCGTGGTGTACGACGGGAGGCCGCTGAACGCAGCCGCCGGCGCCGTGATGAGGATGCGTACATGGAAGAAGTACGGCGTGAACATTTTGGTTCAGCGTACATGGAGGAACCGCGGCGTAGCCACAGGGGTTCCATGGAGGAGATGGACGTGGCGGCCGTGGGAGTCCGTGGGCGAGGCCGATGGGAACCTCGGTCGACCTCGCGGCCGGCGTTCATGGTCTCTAAGGCCGCGGATGCCGCTGTGTGGGAAGACTTGAAGGACATCAAGCCCCCCATGTACGATGGCAACCCCCTCAACCTCGACCGCTTCTTGGAGAAGCTGGACGATTGGGGGCTGACCGTCACTGAAGACATGCCTCACGCGGATGCGGAGAGATATGTCTTCAGACGGTTCAGGTACCGCCTGCCGGAAGTGCTCGGAGAGCTATACTTCATGGCGACCAAGGAGGGGAAAATCAAGACCCTCAAGGAAGCCAAGAAGTGGCTCAACGAGCAGGAGCGGGTGGACGCTCCGCAGGTGGCTGCCAAGCGGTGGAAGTCCATCAAGCTTGAGCATGATGGACGGGAGATCCGCCTGCGGGATTGGCGGGACTTCCGAGGGAAATACACCCTCCACCGCCGCAACGTGGAGGATTGGAACGAGGGTGACGAGCAGGCTCGCCTGCTCTCCATGCTGCCGGAAGCATGGATCAAGAGGGTCACCAAGGAGGAATCCAAGCGGGCCAAGTCCAACCACACGGTCAAGATGATGCTCCCCAAAGAGTATCATACGAACGTGGTGGCTTGGGCGAAGAAGAACGTGGCCCGGGATGTCAAACGGCACTCCCTGCGGAACGCTCTCCTCATCACCGTCTCGGGCGATCGCGAGAAGACCGCGATGTGGCGCCTTGACGAGTGTGAGTTGAGCGGCCAGACCATCCCTCTGCAGGCCATCCCGGCGCGGATGAGCTGCGACGAGATCCTGGAGTGGGTTGGCGAGGAAGTACTCAAGGAGTACCGAAACCTCCACCACACCCGCGGGTTGAGGCCCCGCGACCGCGACGTCAACTACGTTGGCGAGGGACCTGGCGGGGAAGCTGCCATGGACGCAGCGGGAGCCGGCGGCGATGAGACTCTCGTCGACGATGACGACGACGATGAGCCCGCCGAGGTGGCCGTTTGTGCCTTCGTGGCCAAGAACCTGAGCGCGGGGAGCAAACCAGGAAACTGGAAGCCCCTGCAGCAGGGTTGGAGGAAGCAGAAGAAGAGGGACCCTCGCCGCATTGGCGACCCTCCGCTGTCCTTTGGGGAGTTCATACGAGATCACCCTCAGGGCTGTTTCGTGTGTTATGGGAGGAAGCGAGGCTTCAACCATGACCACCGAACATGCCCCGTCCACAAGGCCGACACGGAGGCTTACAAGAAGGCGCATGGGTCGAAGAAGCGTGCGCCCGCGGGTATCCGGGAAGCCAAGGTGGGGGTGGACAGGGACGAGCTCTCCAAGCTGGTGTCGCAGGGGACCGAGTTGGCCAAGGAGATCCAGGAGATCAAGAGGAACTGGGTCCCCAGGTCGGACAACAAGAACAAGGAGAACAACCAGAACAACCAGAACAAGGACAAGGACAAGAAGCCTACTCGCAGCGAAAGAAGGAAGAAGGGCGTCAACGAGGTTGATGCGGAGGAGAACACCCCTTCTTCCACAACCGACGCCCCCTAGCGGAGCCCCTGCAGCCAAGGGCCCCAGCTAGGGCGGTCGCAGGATGGTGACGTGGGAAGCGCCGAAACATCCCAGTCGGGAGTCGATAAGCACAAAGGGACTGCCGCGGGCGGAAGGCCCGGTCCGGCACCCCGTCGCGGAGGCGGGGTGAGGGCAAGTGAAGGCACGAACCCTTGCATCCGTCCGTCCTTCGCGACCAAGAATGTGTTTGATGTACTACAGGATCTATCCGAGACTATTGGAGGATCACCCGGACCGCAGCTGGATGCTGCAGATGGGCAGCCTGAGCCCATTGTCCACGACCTGCACCAGTCGCTTGTTGAGCTTCTGGAACGGCCGGAGATCCTGAGTTTGCACGCCGTGCGCCGTGTCGGTCGCGAGCGGCAGTTGCATCTTAAGGTCCGTGCCTTATGCGGGGAAGTGGAAAAGGTTTTCGACGTGTTGGTCGACACGGGAGCTCAAGTCAGCTTGGTCAAGGCTGGTCTACTTCCACCAGAGTGTCTGACCGACAGTCGGAAACCTGTCAGGCTGAAGGTGGCGAACGGCCAGTACATGGTGGGAGGCACGAAGGAAGCGGCCATCGGGCTGCAGTTCGTGAACCATCGTGAGCTGAGCCGCCCAGACCTCGGCAAGGAAATCCTCCTGCACGGTCGCTTCTACGAGGCCGAGATGGACTGGGACATGATCGTCGGGTACGACTTCATGATGGAGACGGACTCCGGCGTCCTCCCGGCCCAGGTCTCCATGACCCTGTACCAGGACGACCAACTCTCGTGGCCTTCGTCACCTGAGCACCATGTGGAATGCCAATGGATCCACCCCGAACGCAATCAGCTCGAAGTGGCCGCGCTGGACACTGAGCCAACTGGTCCTGCAAACCAGGAGTACGGCGTAAGGCCGGAAGTGGCGAGCCGAGTTGTCGCGGACTTGGGAGCTTCGGATCTGGCCCTGGATGCGTTCTCTTCAGGAACCTCCGCCCGTCTTGGGGTGTGTGAGAAGTACTGGAGCGCACAGGACTCCGCGTGGAAGAAGCACTGGGGTCCGCATCAGGGATTGATGTGGATCCATTGCCCCCGTTGGGACATTCCAAGAGCGATAGCGAAGATTCGCAAGGACCGCTCCAAGGCAGTGCTGGTAGTTCCTATGGGATGCACCGAGGAGGAAAGTACCCGACATTGGGTAGCCTCATTGACCAACATGACCTTAAACAAGGTCGTCCTACCGGCTGGAGAGAGTGTCTATCAGGACGCTAAGGGACAGCCCATGCCACCCCAGAGATGGCCAACAGAATTCCACTATGTGGATGGGGGCCTTGATCAGGCGGACGCCACGGACTTTGTGTGTGTCAACCGCATCATAGCAGAGCCCTGGCGGCAATGCTTTGCGGTTCCCCCTGTTGACATCGAAGAATCGGATTCGGAAGACCCCCTCACTGAAGAGGAGTGGGATCTGGTTCAGGGGTATATGGATCAGCCCTTTCACGACTGGGGAAACCAGCGTGAGGGCAAAGGCCAGGACAAAGCCTGGTCGGAAGTGGACTCGATCGTCTCTGGTTCCTATGACGGGAACACCTTCGTGCGGAGGGTGCTGGACCACCTATCCAGCCAGGACGAGCCAATCAGGGGTAACCCACCCACCTACGGCGATCTATTCCGAGGCAAGACCAGAGATGGCCCTTTGGGCCACCTGGGAAGACCGCCTGAGCCGAAGACGAGCGGAGTAGCTGCCCCTCAAGTAAGGTCCGTGGTTCAAGTGCCCGGAAAAGCCAAGGCGGAGTCCGACGATTGCCCGAAAATTCAGGCATTGAGGGCCAGGCTGAAGCAGAAGTATGGTAATACCTTCTTCAGCGGTAAGCCTGTGTTTCCCCCACCGGTGCGTGGACCGTATGGCGAGGCCAAGATACGACTGAAGCAGGACCCCCGTGTGTATCGGCACCGGGAGTTTGCCCTGAGGGGCGAGAGGAAAGAGGCCATGGAGAAGATCCTCCGTGACTTCATCCAGAGAGGTTGGCTCGAGCCGTGCCACTCCGAATGGGCCTCTCCGTGCTTCGTTGTCCCCAAGAAGGTTGCCGGTGAGTGGCGGCTCGTGGTCGACTACCGCGGCCTGAACGCCCAAACGCAGCACGACAGCTATACGCTGCCCCTCATTGAGGATATGCTGCAAAAACAACACCGGCGGAGGATCTTCACGGTGATTGACCTGAAACATGGTTATCATCAGATGCCTCTCGCCGAGGAGTCCCGTGCCTGCACAGCCATGAGCACCCCACTTGGACCTCTCCAGTGGAAGGTGATGCCCATGGGCGTTACCAACGGCAATGCGGCTTTTCAGCGGATGCTGGAGAACCTGCTTGAGCCGGTGCGCGACTGTGCGGACCCCTTCGTTGACGACGTGATCATCGCGTCCAGGGACCCCAGTATGAGCTACGAGGAGCTCCTGGAGGCACACGAGAGGGACGTCACTCGAGTGCTGGACCTTCGGGTTCGGCAGTAACTCACGGGCAGCAGTGACAAGGCCACCATTGCGGTAAGCGAGGTGGTCTTCGCTGGCGACGTAGTCGGGAACGGGCAGCGAAAGCCCATACCTGGCAAGGTGGCTGCGATTGAGCACTGGGAAGAGCCCAAGACGGTCTCGGAGCTACGGGCGTATCTGGGGTTCTGCAACTACTACTCGGGGTATATCAAAATGTATGCCGAGTATGCAGCCCCAATGACGACCATGCTCAAGGGCAACCGAGAGGAGCCCCAGAAGGGGTCCAAGAAGGCTCTGGTCTGGACAGCTGAGTCCGACCGTGCCTTTGAGGGGATGAAGCAGGCGCTGCTATCCGCAGTGGGTCTGCACCTCGTGGATCCCGACCGAGGGTTCGTCCTGCGCACCGACGCTTCCGACTACGCCATTGGCGCTGTGTTGGAGCAAGTGCCTGACGACAGGAGGCACGTGCCCGTGGCCTTCTGGAGCCGAGTCCTGGCGGAAGGCCAGAGACGGACGTGGACGCCCCGTGAAAAGGAGGCGTATGCCATCGTCATGGCTCTCAGGAAATGGGCTGGGTACATAGCCCTCCATCCCGTCACCGTCTGCACCGACCATCAGAGTCTGCAGTCGTGGCACAAGGAGCACGTGGACACCCCCTCAGGTCCCGCCTTCCGGCGGGCAGGATGGCATGAGACCTTGGCCAAGTTCGACCTTACGGTTGTGTATATTCCTGGAAAGGATAACACCGTGGCGGACTGTCTCAGCAGGTGGGCCTATCCCGCCAGCAGGGGCATGACGGATATCTCTGCGCATGGCGATGAGGCTGAGACCGCTGAAGCCAAGAGGATCATCGAAATGGAGCGCCTGATGGAGGAGGAGGGTGCTAAATGCTTCGTCGTCATGGCTGCAGATGCCCCCCTCGCGTCGAGGGTGAGCAGAGCGGTCAGAGTACTCGCCCCTGATGGAGCTGAGTCCGACAAGCACCTCTTCCCGGAGTCTTGCCTCCAGGACGACTGGACCGACGACTACGCCAAGTCTGAGGCCTTTGCGGCCGAGTATAGGGCTGTGACCGACCCTGATGACGGGCAGAAGTGGCCAAAGGGGCTGACTGAGGAAGATGGCAAGCTCTACCGGAATGGTAGGCTGCTAGTACCAGAGTCCCGGGTGCTCGAGCTGTGTGAAGCTTGGCACCACCACATGCTGCACCCAGGGGTCAAGAAGCAAGCTCTTGACATGCAGCGTCGGTTCGAGATCAACCATATCGTTCTCTACACCGCCATCAAGAAGGTCAGGAAGGGTTGCTCGGTCTGCCAGGCCTGCAATCCCGACAACCAGAACGTCAAGGGGGAACCCCAATGGACCCCGGTTCCTGACCAGCCCATGGAGAGCGTGGCCATGGACGTCTTCTCCATGCCTGAAGTGCACATTGGCAAGGAGACCTTTGACTGTGTGGTTCTCTGTGTGGACCGCCACAGCGGCTACGTTGTAGCCGTTCCGGCACGCAAAAAGGGGTTGCTTGCCAAGGAAGTGGCAGTCATGATGATTCGTCATTGGCTGACCGTCGATAACATCCCCCGCACCATTTGCAGTGACCGAGGGCCCCAGTTTACTGGTGGCTGGTTCAAGGCTATGTGTTCCCTCATGGGAATACGTCACGCCAAGAGCGTCGCCTATCTCAGCCGGTCTAACGGCCGTGCTGAAGTGGCTGGACGGCAGCTGTTCGAGAAGCTGCGCAAGATCCACATCACCAATCCACGTCGGAACTGGTTTGAGGAGATGTGGCCTGTCGTGAAGGCCCATCATGACACCCCCACTCCGGGCGGTCTGTCCCCTCACCGGATTCTGTTCGGCAGGGACCCCCTGGGTAGGGGACTTCCCTTGTCTGGTGATGGCATGGCTATGGATGCCAAGGAATTCTTCGCGCGGCAAGAGCAAACGGCGCGGGACATCCGCCAGCAGCTCGAGAAGGAGCATGCTGAGCGTCAGAAGTCCGCCCCGAGCTCGACAGCGCAGAAGTTCAGGGTGGGAGACCCGGTGTGGGTGATCAGACCCCGCCCCATGGGCACCCACCGCACCAAGACCTGGTTCACACCCGGCGAGGTGGTCCGCAGGATTGGTGAGGACACCTACCGCATCAAGGTGGGTCACGGACAGTTCCGGGAGCGCAACGAGAGTCAGCTACGTGTGCGGGAACCCGACCTCCGTGGCCAACATGTGTCCCTGAGCTATGCCGCACATGAGGCTGACTCGGACAACGATTATGCGAAGCAGGACGACTATACAGTCGAGAAGATCCTGGCTCAGCGTCCGAAAGCCTCGGCACCCGGAGGTCTGGAGTTCAAGGTTCGTTGGCGAGGCTATGGGCCGTCCCACGATACCTGGGAACCCGTCTCCTCGTTGGTGCCGCGGATCAATACTCCCTTCATGGAGTACATCCGCAAGCACAAGACCAAGATCCACGTTTCGGACTTGGCAGCACTCACCCGGGCGATTGCAGCCAGGGGTGCCTGATCAGCGCCCTGAGCTCTCCCCTGATGTGCTTTGAGGCGCTTCTGAGGCCGACGGATCGTCCCTCACTTGCTTGCTCTCTCTCATCTTCCGGTGACCTGCCATCAGAGTGGCAATGTACCCCCCCCTGCTGAATCCAGAGGAGGATGGCCCCTCTCTTCTTCTATTCGTCACTCACCCCCCTGCTGAATCCTTGGGAAACCAGGTAGGGCGACTGACCTTCATATTTATGAGCTCCTGTGGCCTTGAAGCCCATACGACGTTGCGCAACGGATGCCGCTGTCATCGGCATTGCGATTTTTGGGTGTGTGGTCTGGTTCCATGGCACTTGCGGAATCCAGACGAGTCGACGTGTGTCTCGAGACTATATATGGCCTGAACTCAGGTGTTTTCTTGCCTACCCTCCTGCATTTGCCTTATCCCGACCGTGGCGTGGTTTGGCACTCTGTCCAGAGTGTGTTTACACGCCTATTTACCCCGCTTGTTTTGCTCTTCTGTTCCCCAGGATATGTGCATTTGTATGTTACGATTGTCAGCCCATCACCGACAGATGGACTGTTTTCTCCCCCCCCGAGGGGATGCGAATCGCAATACAGAGGCGCCCTGAGTCGCCGTTTACATGTTCATACACAGGGTCCAGCCTGGACCAGTACCCGTTACATATTCTTCTGTTTGAGTGCCTGTGATACCGTGTTGCCCTATTCGCTGTGATGTGGATATCCTGATGGCGCCAGGCGGGAAGCCCAGTTGCCTGACTACACTCCCAGCGGTCCGCCACTGTCAGTCCCAGTGTGAGCCTACCGATTCGCAGACGCACTTGCAGTCGGATGGCGGCCTCCGGTGCTCCTGACCTCGGTCAGTCTGCCTGGGAAACTGGTGGTTTGAAGAGTCGACGCCTCCGCCCACACTGCATGAGGACTCCCTCATTTTTGGCCTTCGTGGTAATAGGGCGAGGGAAAAGACGGCCTTGATGCCCGATCCCGTCAGGAGGAGCTCCCTTAAGATCCCTTAAGGAGTTCGGCTGTATCACTCTGGACTCGCGTCGTATGGATATGGACATGGTGCGCCCGAGGAAAGACCCGTGGGGACTCTCCCCAGTCGGCGGGCCTTGGGAAACTTGGGGTAGCCTGATGGATCTTTGTGGTCGCTCTCGACCTGTGGGACCACCTCGGTCGTCGTGTGTCGCCTATGTTGGCCGTGTATGCCACTGCCACTGTGGTGGTGATCGTAGCAGCCGGCACCCGGTGCGCCTGGTATGGGTTAACGGGTCCTTTGGATGCCGAACAATCGCCGCCAGGACCCGGGACTTGATACTTGATACTATACATGTGCTACGAGCTTTTACAGCATCTACCTATCTTACTGTGGGATTTGAACAGCCTACCCTCAGTCAGCCTGGAGTGAGGATGTGACACACCCCCCCCCCAGGAAGTGGTCCTGGGTACCCGCTGCGATGCTTGGGTGTTATCGAGCCCCCCCCAGGGTTTGCTCTAAGGAGGGGGGTGAAGCGGTACCCAGAACACCATGGCTAGGTTACAGCATACAACCGGTCTCCGGTCCACTAACCCCATGTACGGAAGGGAAGACCGGTCTCCGGCCCACTAACCCCATGTACGGAAGGCCCCGTTGACGCCCGGTGCGAGCCCGGCGGGAGCGTGTTCCGTGCCGTAAAGCCCCGCATCGACAACCGATGCACCGCCAGCGGAGATTTATATATCAGAATATCAGGAATCAACAGGGTTTTATTTTCATATTGTTTCCGTCAATTTTTACGCTTCCGTTCTGATACTCACTATTTTGACTGCTGGCGGTTGGATCGCGACTTTACCGTAACCGCCAGTTTAACTGTTATTAATGGAAATTTTAACGCAATCTGTCACGAAGGGTCCAAAGTCTTCAGCAACTGCATGGATGCTTCCGCAATTTTCACATTTACACTCGCAACCTTGATCCGAATTTTTCAGGATGTCGAAATCGGATTTTCGACTTCGACATCCCCGCACTTGATTTGACCTCTTTCGAGTGGACCTACGTGCTTCCCTATGCACGAATCAACTTTCCTTTTATCGTGCCCTCCATTTGTCTTAAAGATATGGGCAAAACAAAGTTGATTCGTGAGGCCACTTGTGAAGGTCATATCTCGTGTTGCTTGCGAGGAATGACAATAATGAAAACTTGGGATGTATTCACAATACTCCCGACGTAATTAAGAAAGCATTAAATGCCTTGCGTTTCCACACGTGCGCGCTAGTGTAATGGATCATGGTCAAGAGGGTAGAGTTTGCGTTATAACTCCTTGGCCATGACATTGCGTGCGTTAAGATAACTTTTGAGTGTAGCGCGCAAGTGTTGGTGTTGCATAGGAACTCTCATTGAGTTCGTATGAGCGATTGACACAACGTTATGCCCTTGGAGGGGCATGACATATCGTGGGGGGAGCTACCTTTTTGGGCAATATGGAGTATGTGCCATGTGTTGTATTGCGTGCCCATTTGGCGGGTTTGGCTAAGAGCGATGGAACCGCCAATGGACTTCATATTGTGCAAGCCCCTTCTCCATACTCCCTACGATCAATTGCAAGCCTAACCTTCGTGAAGGGAAGCTTGTGTGGTGATCCCGAAGCGATGCGTTGGGAGCAAGGTGTGTGTTTTGCAATTTTCCATATTTTCATGTGCCCACTTGGGAAGTAGCGCTCGTAACCTTTCAAAGCGCCCCAAGTGGAGCACATATGTGGAATCGAAGGTCATTGGTGTCAAGTCATTATGTTTAGAAGGATTAGTTGATTGCACGATCCAAGCCGAAGATATTGTAATATAATTGTGCACCTTTCAAGGCACTTTTGTGTATCTTTGTGCCAATTTTGCCGTTTTTGGCCCGTCATGATGTCAAGTGGCGACCGTGTATTCCAACGTTGCGCTCAATTGACATCATGACTCAAGTATGATATGTGGGTACATACCTCGGTGCCCAACATATCTTGGACCCTGCGAATAACTCCTCTTGGGCTTGGCACACCGTGGCCGCCATGTTGGCGATTTGGGACTATCCCAAATCATGGGCTCACTTGGCGACCCTGCCATTCCCAAAACCGGAGGAGTTGGGCGACGCCCAAAAGATATGTTGGACATATATGACTTGATACCAAACCTATGGCACACTCCGGTCCGAGTCGGGCATGTGCCCCAATTGCCCCAACCATGAGTGTGCGCATTTTTGGCCATTTTGAGCAATTTTCTACTTTTGCTGCCCGCCGTGCACTATGTTCAGCCCACCCGTGCACGCCGGACGCATGGACCAATGGACCATATATGACATGGGTGTTATGCATAATGGTCCCCATGGTTCACAAACCACGTGGGCGAAGCGGAGCAACCTTCGTTAAGGCGCTAGCCCAAAGTGAGTGTGGGCAATTTTACCATTTTGGCATTTGTGGACCCAATTGGGATCGTCACCACGCCAGGTGGCGTGGAGATCTTTGAGAGCCAAGTTCATGGGAGTCTCAGTTGGACTCCCGGTGGATCGCGTATGGAATGGCAGATTCGATCTCCAAGCCGGCGTGGAGATATACTATTGGGAGTACCCCGAATTTTGGCTCATTTCGAGCAGCAGAAATGACCCCATTTTGGGACCCCAATTTCCCCCTTCCGTGTGGTCAGTTGGCGGCCCCATTTCTCTATGCCCACAGGAAGTCCGGACCCATTTCCAAGTTGTACACTCAGATATGAGTCCTAGGTCCCGCCTCCTAACCTGTGAGCCATTGGCCTTACCTTGGCCGGGCGAGCCAAGCGTGGAAATGACGCCAATTTTGGTGATTTTGGCATCATGACCCCACTTGACTCATCCGTGTTGCCCTGATGCCGGGACCTCAGAGGGAACCAGGGTTGGGTGAGGGTTCCAGGGAGTTCGTACTCGAAGGGCATAGGGTCAGTTGCCTCGTCCCTACCTCTGGCAGGTCCAGACGAGAGGTCAATTTTGTAGATTTTTGAGCTAATTCCAGTTTGGGCTGAAACAGCCCATTTTCAGCTACCAACTCCTATGGGATAATGGCAGGCCATATCTCTGGCTCAGAGGGGAGTTGGGACCTGCCGTTGAGGGAGCATGGGGAGCCACTGTCGGTTGGCCTTGGCACCTCTTGGCTCCCAGGAACTCGCCTGTGAGTGGGCAGGGCACCTCTCCCACTGGCAGGGTTTCAGGGTCCGGACTGAGCAGGGCATGGGTTGTGTTTGAGCCCCCGCCCCCACCAGCCACTGAGAGGGTCGGACCTGGGATTGGGATACGAGTTAGGACTGAGTGTCTATTGTCCTGTGATGCCCTTACCCCAGTCCAGTCTTAACCCCATGTGTACATATCCTGATGTGTTGCTGTACATACTTTCGTTCCCTAGTTGCAGAGTGGCAAGGATCCTGAAACGCTTTGTCACATGACACGAGCGTATTGATGCCCTTGTGAGCGTAGTGCTTTGCCTGCCTGCTCACCTGTGTGTGTCACCGCAGCGTCCCGTGGCCGGCCCCCCACGGGAACGCGTCAAAATTTGCCACGGACGCACCTACCGCGACCACCAGCTCTCGGCACCGTTCTGACCAGTGCCATGCTGCCGGGCCGCAACCCGCACAACCCCACCACCACCACCACGCGGTCCTGCACCAGCTGCCGCTCCCGGTGCATGGGCCCAACACATTCGGGCCACCATGCGCCCCGATAGACCCACAGGGGGCTCTGCACGGAAACCAAAAGCATGAAGGCCAACATGGACTACCCCACCACCACCGACCGCCCCTTCAACCGCAGCCCCTGCTTGCGAGCACCGGCCACGGGCCGCTGCCCACCGCCTACGAACGGCAACCCGACCCGGAAGCCCAGGCCACCACCTCCCACCTCGACACCACAGCCAGCCAGGGGCCGCGAGACCCGCCCAACGTACACACACCCCAGCCACAAGACCTGGTGGGACACGGGGACGCCCAACCAGCACAACACCCACCCCCGCCCCCATCCCGATCAGTGCCGCCCCCACATTCCCCCCGCTCCCCGACCCCCGCCGGGACCTCAACGACGACACACCACACGGAGCCCCTAACCAACCCCCACCACCCCCACGCCCCGCCAACGCACACGACCGGGAACCCCCCCTCCAGCTACCACCAAGCAAAACCCCATCGCCAGACGACGCACACAGCAACTACGACCACCCTCCCCCCCCCCCGCCCACACCACCCCCCTTGCCACACGCCGCGCCACGCGCCGCCGCACCGGCCGGGCCCTACACCCACCACAACCCCACAGCAGTACAGGAGCACCTCTGGGGTCTCAGTGGCCAGGAGGTGCTACGCCTCCACACCTCATGCATCACCAAACGCATCCAGGCAGCCACCCTCGTCCAGGCGGCAGCCCTGGGGGAGGGCGTCAGAGACTTCCTCTTTTAAGCCTTCCTCCACGTCGGCCAACACGAGCGCCCTCCACTCTCCATCCTCGACAGCGAGTGCCCGCCCCCCCTAGGGGACTGCGACTGGGTGTCCCCCAGCGACTTGGAGCTACACCTTGTCCGACACCCTCAGCCGGAGCGGGTGACAACCAAGGGCTGCAGGCGCTACCGCGAGCCCAAAATGGCCCACTGCCCGCCCAGCACTACCCGAACGGACACCATAGCGTGGAAAAGGAGGACATGGGTTGACCGCGTGGCCTTCCTGAGCAACTTCAGGGACCACCTCCCAGGGAGCATCCTCACCCCCGACAACAAACAGCCGGCCCCCTCCACGTACATGTCCCTCATGTACAACAAACACTACACCCTCTCCACCAGCCCCTACCATGCACCAACCGACACCTGGGTGGTCAACGGCACCGACTCCCTCCTCCCTGCCGACTACGGTCCCCCGCGCACAGCCCAGGCCCCAACACGTACACCAGGGAGGACAAGCCAGACAACCCCCACATCTCGGGCACGTGGGGGCGCAAGTCCCAGGACACGCTGCTCTCCATGAACAGCAGCAACCAGGGCCTTGGCAGGGTGATGTACTGCCCTGGCAATTGGACCCAGCGGTCCTGGCAGATCCCCACGGAGTGGTGGACGTGAAAGGTCACCCTCCGTCCCCGGCAGAAGGAGGCCCCCCTGAACCGCACGGGACCCAACGCCCCGCGCCCCAACACAGTGCAGCTCTGCCCAACCATTGTGGCAGCCCACCACATGACCCTGCTGTGGCGAGGCCGAGACACCCCCACCCAATACTACCGGGGCTTGACAGAAGAGGACATGCCCGGCATCCAACAGTGCTTCTTCAGAACCACCGACTGCCTCCAACAGGCACACCCAATGTACTGGAGCTGAAGTGGACACCCCCCTGGAAAACTCACCACCCCACGCATCGAAGCTGACTCCACAACGCCGCCACGCAACACACTTGACACATCCCGAGGCACCAGCAGCTGCAGGCACCCAGGACGCCAGGGATGCCCGAACCCACACCCTCGGCCTCATTGCCCGCAGGACCCAGCAACGAGCGCCTGCCCCCGCTGTCCGGGACTGCCCACCGTCCCCCACGGCCGTCCCTTTCACCTGCGACTCCACCGGGGACCCCCTGCTGTCCCGCACGTCTGTCTCTTCCGTCCAACTCCACGACCTCCACCACCACAACCAACTCGTCCACCTCCACAACCACACCTTCATCCACCACGCTAACCCCCAAACGGCGGGAAACGCCATCCACGCGGGCCCCCAAACACGTCCCCACCTCCGGCTCCCCTGCAAACACCAAGGCCCCCAAAACCCGCCACCAACAAAGCAGGGCGGCAGCACACGCCAGCGAAGCCCACGGCCGCAGTCCGACCAAAACCCCAAACCGCCGCCACGGCGCAACCCAAAAACCCGGCCACCGCAGTGAACTCTTTAACAAAGCCCGGTCCCCCAATGGTATAAATCCTGTCAGAACAAACCGACGAAGGCATTTCTGAGTAGCCTCGGTCAAGCCCTACGCGTACATATGGTTAGATATTGCCAACTCATCAGTGACATTACTCACTAAGCTTGATGAAGACCCGCGCAGTTCTGGACACGTCATTCGGCAACGGCTGGCTTATCGGCAGATGACCCTAGTTGGAGGCATTTCGATAAGTGTTGGACTGCTTTTCCACTCCCCACTGAATGGCTCAAACCACACACGCTTATCGAATGTGTGCGCCATTTCTCACATGCACCCGTTTTTGCAATCGTGCAGAGACAAGGGCACATGCGGTCAACATTGCTCCCGTCATAGACGAAGCTGCAGTACAATACTTGCTCATATCCCATTTTATGGGTAGCCATTTTTGTGGGGGGTCGGAAAATGGAGACCCCGTCCTTTTCTGAACACTTCTCTTTATACCATCATATACAGATGCCCGAGGATACAACCATCAAGCAGTCCCTCAAAATGGTCACTTGGGTGCACTTATCCCGGTGCTCATCATTTTTTTGGTTATACCCATTTTGGAGAATATAGTGGGTTCACGAGTTTGATTGTTTGACATTCATGATCCACTACGTCTGGATACACTAGGGATGAGATCGGAAGGCTCATTCATTCATTCATTTCGTGGCGGCTTATATCAGAGATAATATTTTTTTTAATCCGAAAATAAAGATTTTGATGCGCTGAAAAATAATAGAACCTCTGAAAAAAATAGCAAACATCTAAAACTTAACACAAAACATCTAAAAAAAAGGTCGAAAGTGACCAAAGCTTTAGATGACTCTCTAAAGAAAAATCCGCTGCAAATCTGAAAAAAAAAAAACAACGTTTCAGGAACAGACTTTGAGATCTAAGAAAGAAACTAACCTCTAAAAAATTTTTTTGCATCTAACGAAGAAAATAACAGATAACGCTACCCCCATGTCCTTGCCCTGCCCTTACAAGCAGCATGCAAGAGCAACCACTGATTCACACTGCGTTGCATCTAGGAACAACATGACGCCCAGTATGAAACCACTGCCAACAAGATTGCCTGATACCAGATGCACTTTCCGAACGTGCTGTTGCAGTACACTTTAGATTTTGTGAGGATGATGGGTAATGTAACCCACTCGATGGCATAGGAACCTGTCACTGTGCAACTGATGCACAAGACGCCTTCGTTGTGGACAAAAGCTGGAGTGCCATTGACTTGTTGACATGACCGAAACAAATACAGAACCAGCATCCCTCCCTGTGTGCACCCTGGTCGGCCTATGTTGACTTATTATCTGAAGACATTTGGAAAGAGCAACACTTGAGCTTGCAGTTATGGGCAAACGTGTGCACCGACTGAGTACTGCGTGAATACCACCTGTCAGAGTCTGAGCAAGGAATCTGGAACTTGGGACAGACTGGGCAGACTGCCCAAGCCGCAGAAAATGCAGTACATTTCGTGCTGGGATGCAGGGTTGTAAGGAGTTGATAGCTATGGCTGTCAGACACTGCAGCACAGCCACGTGAGTGGCACGTGGTACTTCAGAAGAAACGAGCAGAAAAACCTTGGCTGGATCACCCTGTGTCTGGGTATTCTGCTCGGCAGCTGAGCGTAGGGACGTTTTTGGGTCAGTAGCTTCGTGCTCAGACTCGAGGTACAAAGGAGCTTCTGATGCACTATCCGAGCTCAGAATGCTATGAGGAGCAGCAACAAACACATCTGTAACTTAGACGGCCCAAAGCCATGTTTGGCCCGGAAACCACACTCCCACCTCTTGTGGAAAACGGTGTACGAAAAAACGTTGAAATAAGATGTATTTCTCTCCTCCAAAATATCAACCAAAAAAAGAGAAACAAAACAGGCTTTCAGTGACAACGAAGTCATATTTATAGCCGTGACACATTGAGACCATGCAAACAATAAGGAGTTGAAAAGGGCAATTTTGTTGCAAAAACGAGAAACACAGCGCATACACAGGGTGTTGAAGACAAAACATCATTAGTGGCAGATGCAGGTAAGCAAAATCATCCAGTACCTTGATGAGGGAATACAAAAAAAGGGCATTTACTTGCGTAGACCTAACGTATGGTAAAATTACAAAAAAAAACTTTCCAAGCAAAATTTAGAACCGAAATTGGAAAGTTGGAGTATATTGGTGCACGACAGGTACCATATCCGTTTCCTACTGCAGCACTCTAAGCGATGAGATTCATTTTTCAACGGTGTAACAATTCTAGAAATTCATTTGAAGGTTTCAGGTCGATGGTCTCTATACATACCTAAAGTGACAGTGAAAAATAGAAAATACTTATAACTTTAGACTGAAAAGCTTGCGTTACTCTAATTTAATTCAATGTTTCACAATCTTCTTCTCATACAGACAGGCATAATCATAAATTCCATTCGGAATTTTGCCTGGGAATTGCATGCAACCATTTTCTCCAGAGTGTAGCAGCTACCCTGACTGTGCTTCCCTACCCACCGATACTCAAATCTGGTTTCCACTTACGTCGCATGTCTGTTCCCCTGTGCAAGGGAAATATGAGCGGGGAGCAAGTCACTGAACACAAGAAATTCAAAGAGGCAACAATTACTGTATGACAACTGCACGTCCAATTTGTCTGCAACAACAGAAGTAAGTAAGTAGGGGCCGCCGCGTCTGCAGCCTCATCTGACTCCTCCTGGTTTGTTTTACATGGTGGCCGCCTCTGGCGGGAAGGAGTGCTCTCCACCATCAGTTCCCCTGGCGACCCCCGTCTCACCTCACGGCCGAGAACTTCAACCAGGTTCCCTTGGGGCATGACCGGTGGTAGGCTCCCTTCAGTCGCTGCCCTCACGGTTTCTGCTCCTTCCGGTCACCTGTTGAAGGATCCCCCGGCCTTCCACCCCTAGCACAGCCTATTGGGCGCCTGCAGGCGGGTTTCCTGTGGATAGCCCTCGCCGACAGTGGAGCATTTCTCTCTGTCAACCACATTCCACCCCTCCCCATCCCTCACGGGCTGGAGTACCCACTTGGCTCCCGGATGCACTTGGTTATCGTCCATCCACAGCTGGAGGCCAGGGGGCGACCCTTTCCACGTTCCCCCTGGTCCAGCTCACGCGTGAACCTACGTGTACTCAGGCCATTGACCCGGGGATCCCAAGGTCAACCCTCACCCCTGCGGACACGTCACGGCCGTCCCGGAGTTCAGGGCATTTTCCCGACTTCCCGTGGCCAGGTTCCCCATGGTTGGCCCATGGTTCACCACTCCATGGCGACTGGTTTCCCAATCCCATGGGGCTCTTGCTTGGCGCTTTCGGCCTCCCTGCCCTTCCCATGTCCCATTCCCCGTTGCCTCATCCCGGCACCGGCTCGTTCCCAGCGTCCCATGGACTCCCTACCCCTTAGAGCCGTTGTGCGGCCCTAGCCACACGCCTTTCCCCGCCCCGTCCCCTTGTCCCTACATCCCGTTTTTATCCCCCACCGGGTCGCCTGCTACCCTGTGGCGCTGGCCCACTGGGGCCTCTTCCTTCCAGGGACCGCTTCCTGTGCCTAGCACGGGTCGCTCCCTTCCCGCCCCCGTCCCTTTCCCCTGTGCCGCGGCCCTGGCCTAATCCCCCGGGCTGTCTTGCGGCCCCATCCCATTCCTCATCCCGTGTTCATACCCCACCGGGCCGCCAGCAACCCCGTGGCGCGGGCCCACTGGATCCTCGTCCATCCGAAGACCGTTTCGTGCGCCTAGCACGGGTCGCTCCCCTCCCTCCCCCGCCCCTCTCTCCTGTGCCATCTCCCTAGCTGTCCTAGTCACCTGGGGCCGTCGCGTGGCCCTAGCCACTCGTACTTTTCTGTCCCGCCTCCTTGTGGTGCTGCGGGGTGTTGTCCGCGTTTGTTTCCCCCCCTTTTTTTTTCTTTCTGCTTTTTTTTTTTGGCTTGGCTCCCTCCTCCCTGCATGCACGCACAACAACACTGCATCGCCATCTCGTTTCTGTTCGGTGCTCACGTCCAGTCCCTCCGCCATCCTGTGGCGTTGCCCCTGGCGGTCCCCGGTCATGCCGGGCGACCCAGCCATTCAGCCCGCGTTGCTGTACATGTATCCGCTCTCTCCCCTCTCTACCCTCCCCTCCCCTCTGTCTCCTGCCCGCCCTTTTAGTGTTGTTCCCCTGCTCCGTGTGCTCGCCGCTGGTCGTCTCCGCGCCATGGCTGTATCTCGCGCGCCCTCACGTGCCTCAGGGCCTCCGCCCTGTCTTCCGACCTGTGGGCCGACCTGGGCGGCCTCCCCAGACACCCCTTCGGGGGGACTCCCCTGTCGTCCTCTCCCGCCGGCCGCCCCTCCATCAGTTCCCTGATGGTGGGGCGAGGCGGCCGGTACGGCTCTATGCGGGTCAACGGCATGGTGCTTCTCTGAGAGAGACATTGTGTTCCTTTGCGCCCTCGTTGGCCCCCTGTTCCCCCCACCTCCCGCGCCCTGCCTCCTCTTTGTGCCCTTCCTGTGTGTCCGGCCGTCCTGCCGTTGTTTTTTTTATTTTATTTCTGGTTCTGTGCTCGCGCTCCTTGCTGCTCCCGCGCGCCCTGCGTGTGCCCTCTGCTCTTCTTTGTGTTACCCTGGTCCCGCTGCCCTGCGCCCCCTCTCCCGCCTGTCTCCCCTCCCATTCTCCTTTTCGCAGTCGACCCTGCCTGCACGTCTGCCCTCCCTGTCCGTGCATCACTGTCACTCGTGTGTGCCACTTGTGTGCCCTACCCCTGCCCCTCCCTCTCGCCCCTACCCTTTCCCCTGGGTGCTCCCTCGGTCCCCGCCTCTCACCCCATCCTGGCTGCCTGGCGCCCTGTGTTGGGGGGGGGCCTCAATTGGTCAGGTGTGTACCCGCCACTGAGCCCCAGCCGCGCCTGCCTCAGAACCCTCATCGCCTACTCAGTTCCATGATTGTCCGTGTCACGCAGACAGTGCTTTGCAGTTCGTCCCTTCCCTCGTCCCTGGAGGGGGTAAGAGTCGGGCTGCTTCTACAGGGTTCAGGGCATTGTCGCCTTCAGACTGAGTTTGGGGCGTAGCGTTTGATGTGTCCCACTTTGGCTTCCTCCGTCGCACCGGCATGCCCGCTTGCGCTGGCCCCTCTCGGCCACACTCCTGTGTTTCCGGGTCACCCGGTCTTGGGGGCTGGGGCGGTCAGAGTCACCCTTGTGGGCCGCTGCCACCGGCCCTAGGTTATTTAGGTCCTTAGGATTCAAAAACCCCATTGGGTACTGGCTTTTCGGAGGTCAACATACAGCCACACAGGGGAGGGGTGTGGGCAGTGCCTAGGCGCCTGCATGTGCAGTCTGTGTGTGTGCTGGTGCATACAGGGTGGCCTGGCGGAGTAGGTGGGGGGTGGGTGTATCTGTGGTCTGGTCTGTGGCCCTGTACTCCCCATGCGCTGGAGACGCTTGCCGAATTCCCGCCGCTGCAGTTGCATTGTGTAGCCCGGCCACCAAGGCCTGGTCACGCGCACGTAAGCTCAATGTTTTCAACACAGCACCTCCCTGCCACGCAGAGATCTGCAAGTCTGAGCCCTGGGGCCGCGCTGCTCCACGCCTTCGCCGACCGTTCTCGCCAGTCACGACCTCGCGCTCCGCTCCGTCACTGTACCATGATACTGCTTCCCGTCTGCTGCCCTTTCTGCCCCACTCTGCTCGCCGTACCCACGCTACGTCGCGCGTCCCACTGCCCAGTTGCCTCCTCCGCACCCGCCTGCGCCCCCGTACTCCGCCGCCCCTTCTCCCCTCTCCCCCGCCGCTGGTCCTGTGCTCTTGGCTTGGGGTTCTCGTCCGCGTCCTCCATCACCACATCCCCCCCCACTGTCAGCCGTGTCCCTGTCCTCCTCTGGGCACCTGCACCTCTCTGCTCCCCTCCTCCCCTCATTTTGTCCGTCACATCCCCTCCTCACCCTCCTCCACCTCCGCCGACCCCCTGCGTCCGCCTCCCCGCATCCCATCTGCCCGTCTCTCCGCACGCCCCTGGCCCCCTGCCCCTAGCGCTCCCCGTTCCTTTCCCTGCCCGGCCCTACGCGTCGCCACCGTACCGTACCGTCCCTCCCGCTGCAACAGCTCTCGCAGCATCTGAACCCTGGGCTTCTTCCCCTTCTCCTGGGGACAGTCCAGGCGCACCCCCGGGAGCGCCGCCCCGAGCATCCTCCTCCACCGCCACTCTTCCATCTCCGGCCCCCTTTCCCCAGGCCTCCCCGCCCTGCCGACCAGGTCACTGAAGGGGTGGGGCCCCCTCTTATCCCGCCTTCCCCTCGTCTTCCCCGCCCACTTCACGTAGCGGGCCAGCTCTGCCATGTCCCCCTCCGCCCACCCCGCGACCGTCCCGGGTATCCTCCGCACCGGCGGCGGCGCATACTGCCGCGGCGGCGGGGACCCCGAGTCCCAGTCTGTCGGCGTCGGCTCCGGACTGGGGCTGGCCGCCCGCGATGCCCCCTCCGCCTCCCCTGCCCCTCGCTCCTCCCCCCTGCGCCGCTTCCCCCTTTCCCGCCCTGCCTCCTCGTCCTCCTTCCCTGGCCCTTTTCCCTGACGGCGACTGCCCCTCCACGTCCGTGGAGGGGGTGTCCCCTTCCAGATCCGGGAGGACCCAGCGGGCCCCCCGGGCCACCGCCTCCTCCTCCTCCCGCACCCTGCGCTCCCGCGCCGCCACCGCCCTGTCCCTGTCCGCAGGCCTCGCCGCATCCCCCCTGATCCGCCTCCATGCCCTCTCCTGCATCTCTCCCTCTTGCTCCGGTGGGATAGCCGGCCGTCAGAACGGCACCAGCGGGGTATCCTCCCGCCCCCTACCCTCCTCTTGTCGTCCTCCCTCCCTTTCCGCCCTTGCATCCCCCTCCTGCCTCCTTCGAAGGTCCGCCCACGCCCTCTGCGGCTCCTCCACTGCCTGTGCTTCCCCTCCCTGCGGCCTGTCGGTCCTCTCCGTCCTCCCCTCCTCCGTTCCGCCCACCTCACCCCTGTCTCTGGCCTCCCTCTCCCGCAGGCTCCTCTCCGCCTCCCCGAACCTCTCCCACGCCATCCTGTGCTCCTCTCCCTTCCCTTCCTGAGCTACCCACGCTGTCCCACCGGCCTGCTGGTGCTGTTGCATGTGCGCCTGTGGCTGCATGCCCGGGTACATGGGCAGGGACGGGTACATCATCCCCATCGCCAGGTATGGCGGCGGCGGGAATGGTGGGACGATTGGTGGGACGGCTGGCGGGACTACACCTCCCCACCATCCCAATCCCGCCCCTGGGAACACTGGCGAGCCCATGTACCCAAGGCCACCCCCCTTCCCCTGCCCCTTGCCTTGTTGCCCCATCGCCCCGCGTCCCTTGCCGCCTACTCTGTGGAGTCCCGCCTTCCCTTGTCCCTTCCCCTGTAGCCCTTGTTGCCCCGCCCCTTTCCCCTGCTTGCCCCTGCCGGCCTCTACTTGTTCCGCACCACTGCCCTGCACCGCTGCGCTGCTCTGCTCCGCCTCCCCCCCCCTTATCCCCGTCCCCCCCTGGCTCCATCTCCAACTGGTAGATGGTGTCCGGCCCTTGCCCTGGGGGCTGGCGGCGACAGCGCTGGTGCTCCACGTGCGCCAGCGCCTCGTACCGCGCCGCCTGCTGGCGGCGCGCCTCCCTCTCCTCCTCCGCTCTTACCGCCGCACTGACCCCTGGAAGCGACCTCGGCGGCGGCTGCCTGAACGAGCGTTGGGGCTGCGGCCACTGTCGCCCCCGTCCACTCCCTTTTCCCCCCTTTCCTGCCAGGTGTCCCTTCGCGTGTACAGCCCCCGTCGTCCCTGCCTGCCCTTTCCCTCCCTTGCCCGTCCGCCCTCTCCCTCCGGTGCTCACGCTGCTGTCTCCGCTCCCTGCCGCTCCCGCCTCTAGCTGCCCTCGTCCGCCCTTGCCTTCCTCCTGCCTCCGCACCTCCGGGAGGATGGACTTCATGGCAGCCGCCGGCACATTGGGCGCCAACGGCTGTCCTGGGCCTCCCTCCATCGCCATCCTCCCCGCCCCTTCCCCCTCATCCTCCGACACCTCGAGGATGTCGGCGATTACCGACTCCCTCTGACTCCTCCACTCCTTCCTCCTCACATCCACGTCCGCCCTCACATCCCCGACATTGAACGGGTCCGCCCCTGGCCCTTCCGCTGCCCTTTGCCCCTGCCCCTCCCCTTGCCCTTCTGCCCCCGCCGCCACCCCCTCTGCCCCGCCCTTCCCCGCCTCCTCCTGTCCTCCCTAAGGCCAGCGCTGCTTTGGGACTCAAGGCGGAGCGTGCGACACCCAAGCGCCTCGGAACCCTAGTACCAAGAACATGCATGCATGCCTTGGGAACGGGATACGCCAGGAAGTCCGGTGAACCCCTAGGGTTCCGGCCGAAGGAGGGGACGTGCGCAAGCACGGGGGCACACCCTCCTGGCGAGACAAGCACGTCACGCCGGCGGCGATCAGCCCTCCCGGTGTTGCCCGGGGCCGCTTTGTTGGGGGCCAAAAGTCAGGTCTAGCGGGATGTAACCCGCCTCTCCTCTTCACGCGCGAAGCCTCTTCCTGTTCCTCACAGGGGCGACGCCAGGGGGAACCATGGGGCGTCTCTCAGGGACCGAGTGCACCTACCTACCTACCTACTCCTGTCCTCCCTTTTCCTCCCCCTCTCCCTTCCCCACCACGGCTCCTTCCCCCCTTCGTCGCCCTGTAGCCCCCGGCCCTTCCTCCCTGACCGTCTCCGGGCTCACCAGAGACGAGGGCGACGACACGCCCGCAGACGTCGCCGAGGACGCCAGCGAGGGGGGGCCGCGGGGCTGCGCCCGCCTGCATGCAACAACAGAGCGCGTACGTGGGTAAGACATCGTACGCACACAAATGAATGTCGGAACATCAAAAATTGTAACTGGTAACCTCAAAGGTGGTACGTCAAGAAATGCAGTATAACTGAAGAGTGCTCTATATACAGGGAAAGCAGCAAAAGCACTAACAGCCTCGGCAAATATGAATTACAATGGTGCTACGCAGCACTGAGAGTCGTCGGTGCTTTTCATTATTGTTGAAGCATACGGAGCATAAGCACTACGGAATTATGCAAGGTAGGTAGGTAGGTGGGTATCTTCGGGAGCTCGGGATGCCTCTTTTGACTATGCAGGAAGAGGATCTTACCAGGGGGACGTCCTGTACCTCCCACTGCCCTATGTCAGGTGCCTCTGAAGCCGGTCCCGCAGGTGCTGGGGAAGGAAGTGTCGCGGCCACCCGGTCCAGGTGTCCCGGGTGGGGAGGTGTCCCCATATGTGTCCATGGGTAGGGCCACATGCCCGGTCCTTTGGACGGCAGCTCTGGGGGCTGCCCAGCCGTGTGCAGTATCTCTCACCACAAGGGGTATTGCTCCCGCTAGTCTACAGTACGACCGCCTCACTCTTGTGGCTTGAGTTGCGGGGCCTCTCTGCTTGGCAGGCGACCCCCTCCTGGACTGTTCACCGGCTCACCTGACAACGGTTGCTTCCATGGCTCCTGGTGATGTTTGCCATGGTCCCCGATGCAGCCTGGCCGGGCTCGGACCAGCGGCCTTGGGGTACCGCCCTTGCTGCTGGCCCGGTGGGTCGGCTGGGTCGCCCCAGTGCACCCGACCCATGGGTTGCTGGTTCTTTCCCGTCCCCCGGCCGCCCCACGTGTGCACGTTTGTGCGGTGTCCTGGGCCAGTTGGCTCCTGTTCACCGGTGTGCCCACTTGGTGCGTTGTTTTGCTTTTGCGGTGTCCTGGGCCACTTGGCTCCTGTTCACCGGTGTGCCCGCTCGGTGCGTTGCTTTGCTTGTGCGGTGTCCTAGGCCACTGGGCTCCGGTTCACCGGTGTGCCCGCTCAGTGCGTTGCTTTGCGTGTGCGGTGTCCTGGGCCACTTTGCTCCTGTTCACCGGTGCGCCCGCTCGGTGTGTTGTTTTGCGTGTGCGGTCTCCTGGGCCACTTGGCTCCTGTTCACCGGTGTGCCTGCTCGGTGTGTTCTTTTGCTTGTGCGGTGTCCTGGGCCACTTGGCTCCTGTTCACCGGTTTGCCCGCTCGGTGTGTTGCCTGTGCGTGCGGTTTCCTGGGCCACTTGGCTCCTGCTCACCGGTGTGCCCCCTCAGCGTGCTGTGTTGCGTGTGCGGTGTCCTGGGCCACTTGGCTGCTGTTCACCGGTGTGCCCGCTTGGTGCGTTGTTTTGCTTGTGCGGTGTCCTGGGCCACTTGGCTCCTGTTCACCGGTGCGCCCGCTCGGCGTGCTGTGTTGCGTGTGCGGTGTCCTGGGCCAGTTAGCTCCTGTTCACCGGTGTGCCCGCTCGACGTGCTGTGTTGCGTGTGCGGTGTCCTGGGCCACTTGGCTCCTGTTCACCGGTGTGCCCGCTCTGTGTTCTGTGTGCTGTGTGGCGTGTGCGGTGTCCTGGGCCACCTGGCTCCTGTTCACCGGTGTGCCCTCACGTTGCGTTGCTCTATGTGTGCTGTGTCCTGGGCCACTTCGCTCCTGTTCACCGGTGTGACCGCTCGGCGCGTTGCTTTGCGTGTGCGGTGTCCCGGGCCACTTGGCTCCTGTTCACCGGTGTGCCCGCTCGGTGTGTTGCCTGTGTGTGCGGTGTCCTGGGCCACTTAGCTCCTGTTCACCGGTGTGCCCGCTCAGTGCGTTGCTTTGCGTGTGCGGTGTCCTGGGCCACTTGGCTCCTGTTCACCGGTGTGCCCACTCGGTGTGTTGCTTTGCGTGTGCGGTGTCCTGGGCAACTTGGCTCCTGTTCACCGGTGCGCCCGCGACCATTGCTTTGCGTGTGGGGTGTCCTGGGCCACTACGCTCCTGTTCACCGGTGTGCCCGCTTGGTGTGTTGTTTTGCTTGTGCGTTGTCCTGGGCCACTTAACTCCTGTTCACCGGTGTGCTCGCTCGGTGTGTGGTGTTGCGTCTGCGGTGTCCTGGGCCACTTGGCTCCTGTTCACCGGTGTGCTCGCTCGGTGTGTTGTGTTGCGTGTGCGGTGTCCTGGGCCCCTTGCCTCTTGTTCACCGGTGCGCTCGCCCGGTGTGCTGTGCGGTGTCCTGGGCCCCTTGGCTCCTGTACACCGGTGTGCTCGCTCGGTGTGTTGTGTTTTTGGGTTGCGTGTGCGGGACGCCGCTGCGGGGCGCTCACTCAAAATTATGCAAGCATGGCACAATAAAGGCTCATCAGAACATGGCTGAAACAGCGAGAGAAGGTACAGTGTATAGTCGATCCGCAAAATGAATTGAAGCAGGAAAACAACATGCAAGGCGTAAAATACCCTGTATTTCTCATGATACATGCAGTGCTATGGCAAGAATTCAGACGTACATGCCGAGCACGCGTGATCGCTGCTGTCGGCCACCTTTTGCCCCAAACGATTGCGGCTGGAAGGAACAGCCCTGCATACCGCTGCTCAAATGGTGAAAAACAGACTGCCCACACATGGGTTGATAAACACAGTAGGGGCGCAGAACCGAAATTCTCCATTACAAAAAAATGGAAAATGGAAAAGAATGGGAAAAAGTAGATAATGAGAAAAAAAAGAGAGAGAGTATATTTTCTCTGTGGCGCTGAGAAGGCATCACACAGCTCTGTCCAGCGCCGCAGGAAATTCAAAGTCTGTTAAAACGAGAAAACAGGTTTACTGCTCCGCTCAGCTAGGCTGTGTGGCCAACAACTTAATTGAGAAGGCCACCAACCCTACACCAGTCTTCTTCGCCTGTAAACATAAAAGCAAAAAGTAATGAATGTGCAATGTTGGAGCGGTAAGGTCCTCATGTGCAATATATAATTCCAAGCGAAATCTCGAATGGAATCGAATGCACGAACGGAAATGTTACATGGCCAGACAAAATTTCGAATTGAAAACATAGAATGCCAGAAACAATAGCAAGGGACACAGTCACCTTCTTGGCCTTCCCCTTCTCTTTGCGTTGTTCCTCAGCAGCACGCTTTTTTGTTTCGGCCTCTTCTCTTTTCGTTCGTGCAGCCCCCTGCTTTGCTAGCCTTGCAGTTTCTTTCTCCTTCCTTTCGCGTTCCCTTTTGACTTTCTCCTCATCCTTCGCTTTTTTTGCCGCTTCTGCCACTTCCTTTAGCTTCTTGCAATCTTTGGATCGGGTGACGCCTTAGGCTTTGCTGGTGTCTTGTTTGGTGTAGTCTCCTCCTTTTCCTCTTTGTCCTCTGCAAGGAGCATATGTAGTTAGTACAATAGATAGAAACTGCTATGCAGATACCCATGGGAAGGAGAATGGCTTTGGACTCCTCCTCTTCTTCACTTTCCTCGGATGGATGTCCTGTCATCATGCGTTGTGCAATGACAGCCCGAGGATTGCTTTCCGTAATGTCCTGCTCTGGTACTGTAACGGCCTATTCATCTGTAAGGTGCTTCACCAGAGTTGCAAGCGAAAGCAATGCCACGCTAACGGAATGGTGCAGTCGAACGAACATCTGGGCAGCAAGCAGTGAACTCGACGAGCTCAGCAGTATCCAAAGAGGTCCAGATGACGCGGAATCCCTCACAGCATGCCCATTGCAGAACGGCGTCATCACCAATCCAAACACGTAGATTGAAAGCCCAACCGCGGCCGGATCCCGGACAGTGAAGTACTTTGGTATGAATGTCTGTACATCATAAGGAATATAAAGGAGGATGCTGTTATTATGCAAAGTGGCAACAGACGAAAGAGGCATACCTCCAAAAGTTTGTGTGCCCAAATTGGCACCACTGACTCCGTCATCTTATATTTCCTTGCGATCATGCCGTTGTTGTACACAGTCACGTTGTAAACATGCAGGTCAGTACAGCCAGTGGCTTCCAATGTAGAGGTTTAACAACTGGACGAACAATGTCTAATGGAATATGCAAAAATTCTCGTTTAATGTTGCGCAACGTGAGGCGAATGCCCTGCAACAGATGAGGGACACATTGCTGCACCAGTGTAGCGGTACTGTTCACCAATAATTGCACATCCGCGATATGTTTACGTCCTACGAAGACTGGCAACCGTCTCCTGGTAGGCACAACCATGATTACTGATAGGTCTGCGCTGACATTGCTCCTCATAGGGTCCGTCAGGAGGTAGCGAGGAAACATATTGTCTGCCCACATCGCATGCTGTGTCTGACCCAGCTCCTCCCATCTCTGCGGTGTCATATCCTCAGCCCGTTTTCGAATGAAGGCAGATGGCTCCGTGCCATTCCAGCTGATGATAGAACCCTTCCGGCCGCCCTGCTTTTTGCCAGTGAAGTCTCCGTTGTATGCTTCGCGCGGGGCAATGAGCGGACGTGAAAGCATCGCTAAATGCTAAAAAGGGTCTTTGAAAATATGTTGAGCCATCGTGGACACTGACCCGTCAGACCTTGCATCATCGTCTGGGTGTTCCGTGTCCTGTAATCTGCACGCAGTGTAAGGCAGAATTCGACAAAGGGCAGACTGACACCACCCGCACCTGCATCTCTGACAACTTGCTTCCCGTCACAGAAATGCCTGCACCGGAGCGTCTTGCGCACTTCACAGGCATGCAAAGATGCCTCTGAAGTGCCACGTGTCATCAAACAAAGAAGAAAAAACTGGTACAGAAGACTGGTAGGCACAGCATGGAAAAGAGTGACCATCAAGTCTGAATATCCACCTGTAAATGCAAGCATGACAGTTCACCCTACAGTAACACAACATTGCGGACACTTGCAATATTCCATTCGAAATTTCGAATGGAATATTTTCCATTGTAGGAGTTTTGGAAATGTAATCCAATTCAATACAAACGTGCCGTCCAATTGAGTCCACATGATAAAATTTCCATTGCAAATTTCGAATGGAATATTTAGATAGTCTATATTTGTCCTTCATCAACGGAATGAATGGCATTTTATTTTTTCCATTCGAGATTTCAAATGGAAATTTCATTTATCATGAAACTTGCTGTACATTGTCCTATTCCTTCTAGGACAATTTCCATTCGAAATTTCGAATGGAATCGTATCTCTGTGGTCTCCGTTGCAATCGATTCTGTTTATGCGGATTGTTCATGTTTCATGCGATGTAACAGAAACATATCATTTACAGTGACCCTGTGTTCACGCTTTCCATTCTAAATTTCGGATGGAAATTCCCATTTTGACATGCGATTGTACTACTCCATTACTATTATGCTGCCTGTACAATTTCCCATGCAAAATTTCCCTTCGGTTCGCCGAAGGGACCTTAATAAGTACTTCCTACATATTTGTAACACTGAAAAAATCAGTTAACTTGTATGTACATGTCGTTAGAAAAGTGCCAACATCCATGCACATCTTTTCCACAAGTACACAGGTACCCAAGCTTTGTTATACGTATTTGATATCACAGTGTTTCTTTCCAATTTTCCTTTTCGAGATGTCTCATATGTGTTATGAATGTGTGCTTTCATCATGTTTTTTTCCGTTACACTTTTTATGTCCTAAAGAACCTCTGAAAACACCCTGCTTCGTTTATTTCCTTTCTTGTCAATATTTTCTTTTGGCCTGTTTTGAACCATCGATTTGGGCCGTCTACGTGTAATAGAATAAGAACTGGCTTTCTTTTCTGTCTGCCACTTGATCGTGCACTCAGAGCCCTCCACTGTAAAGAATGTCCCTACCAGGACCGGCCCCCGCTGTGCCCCTTCCGCCTGTCACCCCTGCTGACTTGCTCCTGATCAACGATTGCATTTATCAAAAACCAGGGTCCAAAAACCAAAAATATAGAAAGTCCAATCCTCCTTCAACCCTGAACAGCAATCAGATCCCACAAATACAGCAATAACCCGATCCACAATACAATCCACACTGCGGGCTTCCGTTCAGCACACCGGTCGTCCCACGGTGGCGGGCATGTACAAGAATTGCACCAAAGGGGAAAGCCCTGAAATTGGCATATGAACACAAATAAAGCAAAGTTGGGGAAAGATGGAAACGTACACATTCACAGCCATAGACCCCTCATTCCCTGGACTCAAGACCTTCCCTTGACTCACCAACATGATGCCCTGAACCAAATCAAATAAGATGGCTAAATGCCATGTGTCACAGGTCACTACATAAACCCCAAAGATGTGTTCACTCCCAAGCCTATATATCCTAGCCCAATAGGGGAGGTGGCCTGCCATGGCCTAGAGTGGCACTCAGGACCATGCCCTACCCTGACATAAACTTGGTTGGAATTGGAGTCGAATGGGCTTGGAGAACTGCCCCATGAGTTTGAACTCATAACATGCCAAAAACTGCCAATTCATACCATATTGGCCATATATCAAATATATACTCAAAATTGAAGTTACCACTTATCCGAAGGCACGAAGTATGCATGGATTCGAAGTCTAGTATTCATGGAGGATAGAGACCAAAGGTCAATGCCCATGTACATCCCCACCTTACCCTCGAAACCCCTTCGGATATGGGCGCCACGCACTGCCCAAGTCAGCCCATGATCTTGAGATCAATTCTTGTAATCCATCTGCCAACATATGAACAACATACCACGGTTCGACCCTACATAGGCTTCTTGCTGTTTGCCGACCAGGTAAGTACACAAAATGCAAAAATGAGCAAAAATTGAGGTCAAAAACATGAAAATATGTCCAAATACAAAGTTGTCATGATATGCTCACCGGTGATATCCGCTCATGGTTCAATACACAAATGATTGGAACCATTTGCAAACAATTCCCCCACTTGGATCCCCAATCGGGCGCATGGAGATACCTTGGCCACTCATATCTACATGCCCCATGAAAATGGGAGTGCCCTCATGGATCTCTTTGCCAAACATACCATGAGCAATACATACGCGCCCGACTTAGTCTAGCGCCTTGAATTCCACAATTGGGACATGGGCAAATCCCTTGTCACGTGTGGCTCCCCATCTCTTCGGCCACACGAAGATATATAACATGGGCATGAGCATATCAAGACATATACTACCCATATCACACATATCCCTTAAAGTTGGCTCCCACCATGGTATGCCATGCCCCTCCATGGTCATACCTTTGGGTAAAATGGACGTGGGTACCGAAGGAAAGATGCAATGCAACCGCAAGACTCATGCGCTACACTCGTAAGTCATAATATCAAGTCCGGACACATGGTCAACAAGTTAGAAACAAGTTTCTACCATGTTGACCATGAACCTATGATACAACGAGTGTGTATGACGACCTAAGGTGTTGGACCCTACTGAAACTAAGCTGAGACAAAGGCGATTGCACCGCAACATTTCTTATTCTCTTTCCTCGCACTCACGCGTAGATATGGCCCTTCAAAGTGGTCCCACGAATCACTTTTGTTTCCCTTATATCTCCAAGTCAAATGGGTGGCAGATATAAGGGAAACCTGATTTGGGCATAGGGAAAAGAGTATGACCACTCGAAGAAGACCAAATCAAGTGCGGCGATGTCGAAGTCGAAAATCCGATTTCGACATCGCAAAACATTCAGATTAAAATTTCGAGTGCATATTTAGAAAATTGCGGAAGCAACGAACCCTTTACTGATGAAATCTGACCCTTCATCGGGGTTTCCGCCAAAATATCTGGAAATAACAGTTAACCAATCGGTTACCGCAAAATCGCGAGCCCACTGACAGTCGCCGATACATTCACCATCAGAACGAAAGGCTCAAAAATTACGAAATCATTATGATAAAAAAACCCTGTTGATTCCTGATATTCCGATATATAAATCTCCGCTGGCGGCGCCTCGGTACTGAATATGGCCGCTCATAGCCGGAATGGCCAAACCTATCACACTATCACATCGGGGTATGTCAGATGGATGGAATAGTATGATATCAGCCAATGGCGGCTTACCAGCACATAGATACACACCCCAATTGACCCAAAGATGGCCACGGGGGTCCGAACCGGCTTCACCCGCCTTCTCAGAGCGTTGTTACTGCTCGGAAGTCAGTGAAGAGAGGACGGGAGGGCCCCAATGGGCTCCAAACCCCCTCCCCCATGTCCCAAGGACACATGCAGGCCCCACACACGTCGTAGGCGTCCCCTATGCCCCAAGGGAGGGGTGAGGACACTGATAATCGGTGCCCTACGCCATATCCGGTCTCCTCTTGATCTACAACATGGACCAAGGGGATCAAAGATAGAAAAACGTCGTTGGTCGACCTAAAAAAGTATACCACAATGAAATATATATGTGGAGATTGAGTGAAGGGGGTATATGGCCAACCAAGGCCGAAAAATCCCCGGATGAACGCCCTCACCCGTCTCCCCAAGCACAGAAACAAAAAAAATACCAAGGGGGATCCATTACGGTGCTACAGCAGCCACCAAATGGACCAACACGTCCTTGACATCCAAAGAAATGTTCTTTTTCTTCAGATAGTCCATCCAGACCGTGGTGTACCTCGGCACAAAGCTGCTCGGAGGCTCCCACGAATCCCTGGATGCGGCGAATCCCTTCCAACGGACTTTATAAAGCCTCCCCCCAGGCGTCCCCGGGTCCGGTTTGTCCGCCAGGATCCTCTCGGCGGTGAAGTCGTCGTCCTCACCCTCGTCGTCCGAGTCCACATCGCCGGCCGTGAACTCGAAGGTGACGGGACGTCAGCTGGGGTCTGGTGCTCGGGGACGAAGCTGGGTATGGTCGCGGTCAAGGATCTTGTTATCCCCCACACGAACCGCATACACGTCCTGCCCGACTCTCCGCACGATAACCCCTGGCACATACCAAGACGCCTGCCGATGCCTGGACAGGACATCCTTGTGGTGCCGCTCCACCACACGGTGTCTTGGAGAGCATACTTCTGGACTTTTCCCTGCTTGAAGTACTTGGCCCTCTTGTCATGCTCGTCCTGAAGTGCCTTGCACACCTTGGCCGCCGTGTCGTCCGCCTCAGCCATCATGGCGTTCGCATCCCGGGCCACTTTGCCAGAGTTCAACCACGGGAGAGTGCGTGACACTCGATTCCGTAGGAACAGGATGCGATGGGGCGACAGTCCAGTGCGCCCCGGAAGGTCGTGATACGCTTGGAGTACCCTCCACAGCGAATTGTACCGATTCCGGCCCGGTTCGTCGATGTGCAGCTGGCAGAACTTCTCGAACATCTGCCGCCCGGCCACCTCAGCCCGGCCATTCGACGGGCTGTGGCATGCCACGGTCTTGGCTTGCCAGATCCCCATGTGCTTGCACATCGTCTTGAACCACGTCCCCACGAACTGACTGCCCCGATCGCTGCAGATGACAGCTGGGACATCGAAAATCGTCAGCCAATGCCTGATCATGGCATTAGCGACGGTCTTGCCCTGCAGCCCCACTCCCTGCTTGTCCTTCTTGTCCTTCTTCTTGGACTTCTTGCCCGGGACTGCCACGATATACCCGCTGTGCCTGTCCACCGCCAGGATGACACAGTCGTAGGTCTCTCCGTCCACGGTGACCTCAGGCATGGCGAACACATCCATGGCCACGGACCGCATAGGGGCCTCCGGTATAGCCGTATACACCGGGTTGCCCGCTGTGGAGTGGTTGGGGCTCTTCGTGGCCCGACACACGGCACAGTCGCTGCAGTACTTGTCCAGGAGGGCGTAGTACCCCGGTGGGAACTTGAAGCGCCACTCCAGGTCCTGCTGCATCTTGTCCCGACCAGGATGCATGAGCTGGGCGTTATGCCAGTGGTCAATGAGCTCCTCCATTCCGTTCTCAGGGACCAATAGCTTGTCCTTGAGGAACAGCTTATCCCCATCCTCGGTCAAGCCCCCGGGCCATTCGTCGTCCAACGGGGCGCTCACGGCATTCCAGTACTTGCTCCAGTGGTAGGATGCCGCATAGTCATCCAACCAGTCCTCTGTGAGCACCGACCTGACTAGCTCTACAGGGGCCACCATCCATTGCTCGAGGGTTTCCTCTCAAATAGCTTGGACGCGGGCGCCCCTGAACTTGGCCAGGTCCGTACGGTTTGCCATCACCACAAAGCACTTGACCCTCTCTTGCTCCATGGCCTTCTCCATCTCGATGATGCGCTTGGCCTCCTCGGTCTCCTCGGCGTCCCCATGACTGGATATGTCCATCCACGCCTTGCCCGCGGGGTAGGCCCATCGACTGAGGCAATCTGCAACAGTGTTGTCCTTCCCCGGGACGTATACGACGCGGAGGTCGAACTTGGCGAACGTCTCGTGCCACCGGGCCCTCCTTGCCGCCGGTCCCGAGGGGGTTTCGATGTGCTCCTTGTGCCAGCTCTGCAAGGACTGATGGTCCGTGCAAACCACCACCGGTTGCAATCCGATGTGGCCAGACCACTTCCTGAGCGCACAAACAATGGCGTACGTCTCCTTCTCCCTCGCGGTCCAGGTGCGGCGTTGGCCCTCGGCCAGGATTCGACTCCAAAACGCCACGGGTACGTGCGACCCGTCTTCCAGGATCTGCTCGAGGACTGCCCCTACAGCATAGTCCGAGGCGTCCGTCCGTAGCACGAATCACTTTTCCCGGTCCACCAGGAATAACCCCAGCTGCCTCAGGAGTCGCTCTTTCAGGCAGCTGAACGGATCTTCGGCCTCAGGGGTCCAGGCAAGCTTCTTCTTGCTCCCCTTCCGGCCATCGAACTTTCCCACCTGCAGCATTCTGTGCAGCGGCCCCGAGAGTTCTGCATCCATCCTGACATAGCCCGAATAGTAATTGCAGAACCCCATGAAGGACCGGAGTTCGCTGATGGTCTGGGGCTTCTCCCAGTGGTGCAGGGACGCCAGCTTCCCAGGCATGGGACGGCGTTGCCTGTGACCAACCACGTGACCCGCGAACTCCACTTCCTTCACGAAGAGTGAGGCTTTGGTGGGCTTGCATACCATGTTGTGCTTGTCCAACTCGCTGAGCACTCGGCGCAGATCCTTCTCATGCGCGTCGATGAGCTCGTCCTCAGTCGTGTTCTCCGTGCCGGACCCGATGATGATGTCATCCACGAAGGGATCGGCACAGTCCCGGACAGGACCGAGTAGGTCCTCCATCATGCGCTGGAAAGCAGCGTTGCCATTCTTGGCGCCCATAGGCACCACTTTCCACTGCATGGGCCCCAGCGGCGTCGACATCGCTGTGCAGGGCCTGGAGTCCGGGTGTAGCGGCATCTGGTGATAACCGTGTTTCAGGTCCAACACTGTGAAGATCCGCTTTTTCTGTTGTTTTTGGAGGATGGAGTCGATCAGGGGAAGCGAGTACGAGTCGTGCTCGGTTTGCTCGTTCAAACCCCTGTAATCCACCAGCAACCTCCACTTGCCCTTCTCCCTCTTGGGCACGATGAAGGCTGGGCTGGCCCACTCACTGTTGGAGGGTTCGATCCATCCTCGCTCAATGAACTCGGCCAACAACTTCTTCATGGCCTCGGCCCGATCGCCCTGAAGTTGGTACTCCCGATGACGATAGATATTGGGGATCGGCTTCAGCTTGATCCTCGCTGTGCCAAACCTCCCAGAATCTGGAGGGTTCTTGTTGGCGACGCCACTGAACAGCCGCGGATAGGCATTGATCAGCCTCTCCTTCAGCTCGGCGACCTTCGGGTTCTCCTGGGCCTCTTCAGCCGCTTGCCTCGGTATCGATACAACCGACCGCACTGCCGTGTAGGCCTCTTTCGGGTCCGAATCCGACTTCTCCTCGTCCGATATGCCGTCTTCATCGTCGTGGGGCATGCTTCCCACCGAAAATCTTCGAAAATTTGCGGCATCGGGCTGGTTTTTGTCGCTCTCGGCACCCATTCTTGAAAAACCTCATGTCGGCGGGTCCGACCCAACCTGACCATCATATTGGTCCGCGATGTGATCCATGACCCTCGCCACGAACTCATCCTTCACGTACTTGCCGGTGACCAACATCTTGTCATCCCACCAACGCGGAGATGTGACCATTGGCCCGCCTCTTCTTGGCTTCCACACGGTCGTGCATCCCCATCCGCATGTAGTTGACGACGTTGTCGATCTCGGCGTGGGACAGGACATCAATGCCATCGATTGGCTGATCCGACCCCTCCTTGGGCTCAAACATGACCTTCATGGGCACCGCCTCCACCCTACAGATAAATGCTTCATCACCCGTGGGCTGGGCTTGCGCCCCATGCACCAGGAAAGCCTTGGTACCCCACGCCTGACCCAGGGAGGGCATTGATACACCCGTGGCGTTGATGAACAACTCCTCCTCTGGCCCGAATGACATCTCTTTCAGGGTGACGGAGTCCAGCGTTGACTTGAGACCCTCCAGCGGACATGGGGTGGATCCTATGCCGGTTATGACCAGGATCCCCTTCGCCCTATCCGCGACGATCTTCTCCACCGTACGTCTGGTATTGTCCAGGGAGCCATGCCAATACATGGGCCCCCACTCCTTCAAACCCCAATGCCTATGCCAGGCTGAGTCTCCTCGATGCCAATGCCTCCGACACTTCCTCAAAAGTGGGGCATCCCGGGAAGCGAAGACGTCTGTCTCGGGCGCTTCGGCTCCCAGTGTCTGGATCATCCTGGCATACACCTGCGGCGCCATTCCATACTCCGTGAGCTGAACTCCACGGTCTCCTCTGGACTTGGCACCCACAGCTTGCACCGCTTGGACGATGCGATCCTCTTCCTCAGCATTCCATTGGGATGATCCGCATGCATAGTCCGTGGACAGCCATGTGAGGCATTCATCATCCTCCCGGACCAGCGTTGCACGATGGGGAAGGGCTCCAATGGCGTTCGCCACCATGAAGTCATACCCCATGATCATATCCCTATCCGTGATGTGGGCCACATAGAAGTTCCCGGATAGAGTGCTTATCTTCGCCAAATCAGGGCGGTTCAAGCGCTCATGCTCCCAGAATTCCATACTGATAGTGGCCTCATGGGTGCCACCACCCATAATCTCTCCGTTGGCGACCTTCAGGCGGACCGGTCTCCGGCTGGGCTGCAGGAGTTCCTCCTTGAACAACCCTCTCCGGACCAGGCTCACCTGGGCACCCGTATCCACCAACACATCCACCACCTTCTCCCCGTACTCGCACTTTCAAGTGCAACTGCCGCTCGTCACCATGAGGCGTATGGACGACTCCCACGGCATGCAACTCTAGCACGTCCGGGTGCATCAGGACTTCAAGGGTATGGTCACCGATGGTGTAGATCTTGGGCTGGTCCTGCCCATCCACGGGGCTCTCCGTGGTCGCTCCTTCCTTCTTGCCATGTCCCGTACCCACATGTACTTCCCTTGGCAGGGCGCTCCAGGGGTTGGGAGTGGCGAAACTCAGTGGTTTTGGCTCTTCCGGAGCCTTCTTCGGCACCCGACGTGCCTCGGATTCTTCAGAGATTCTACTTATTTTCAGAGGAGAGACCTCCGAGGTCCCGTTCCCGTGGGGGCTCCTCTGGACTTGACTTCCCGCAGCCCCTTCCGGCTGCGATCCGCCAGGACTTTGTCCACCACGTTGCTGGGCTTTGAGTTCCTCCAACGTCCTCCACATGTCCTCGGCATCCTCCTCGATCGACCTCACTCATCGGTATTGGCCAGGTCCACCACGATAGCCTCTTCCTCTGCTCTTCCCTTGGCCTTTGCCTTGGCCTTTTCCCCCGTCTCCGCCCTTCGCCTTCCAATCGTCAATCCGCTGCTCCTTGGGCTTCCTCTCGGGGTGAACGGCGAAGTAGGCCTTCTTGTCCGCCTCATACACCTTGCACTGACGGTGGTCGTGTGCGTGGTTGTTTCCCTTGCCATAACAGACCCAGCACCCGTCGTGCTGAGACCTGTACTCCCAGAACGAGAGCGGTGGGTTCCCGACCCTCCTTGGCTCTCTGTTCTTCTTGGGTCCAACCAGGTTCCATCTGGACCGATCCTGCCCATGTTCCCTCACGTTGTGCGCCACAAACGCGAAGAAATGGGCCTCCTCGTGATCCTCCCGGGACCAGTGGTCTTGGCCACTTCCACTACCATCTTCCGCAGAGTTGGCCGTGTCCTCCTGGATCTCTCGATGATGGCGGTCTTCTCGGTGGCCTCGTTGTCCATGGCCTTGTCGATCCTGCACGTGGGCCTCGTTCTTGGCGTTGAGCTTCAGCCCCACCGTGATGAACTTCACGATCTCGTCCAGGCTCATGCGGGCGAAGATGACCTGAATCCTCAGCTGCTCTCCGCGCCTCCACTCCACGTTGTTGAGGCGCATCAGCCTTTGCTCCATGGTGTCGCCAAATACCTCCACGTACACGGCGTTCTTCAGTCCCAACATCTGGTTGGGCTCGCCCAGGTTCCTCCTGCAGAACTCCATGATACCCTTATGCGCATACTCCGCCGCCATGATCCTCTCCGCCACACGCTTGTTTCCTCTCTTCTTTTCCTCGTCCTCACCTCTCCTCTTCCAGTGGCCGGGGAGGACGTCTTTCAGCAGATGGCGGATCTCGCTGGCCTCGTTCCAGTCCTCCACCAGCTTGAGGCTCCGTCGGTACTTCCGCAGGTACCGGTTCCACTCCCGGACCCGCAACTCACCGCGGTCCAGAGGCAGCGGGATGGACCACAAGTCCTCCAGCTTCTGGTTCGGAGCGTCCACCCGCTCCTCATCCTCCAACCACTGGAGGCAGGCCTGCTCCGTACGGATCAGTCCTTCACGGATCTGATCCCGCAGCTCCTTCTTCAGGTCCTGCGCCAGCCGGTGCGGGAGTGTCCGGCATACCCACTTGTCCCGCGGCTTCCCCTCATCTCACCGACGACCTCCTCGGCAAAGTCCTCCCAATCCAGGATGAATTCATCCAGCTTGCAGGGGTTGCCATCGTAGTAGGGGATTTTGATTCCCCTGAGGTCGTCAATCCTGATGGCGTCCCCGACGTCCCCAGCCACCACTCCACCGAGACGGATACCACCTGTGGCCGGGGGGTGTGAGTACACTCCCCGTACATCCCTCTCCTCCATGGAGTGCGGTCCAGTTGGGCCTGAACCCATGGGGTTTGGAATGCGGGAAGGACTTGCTCCATCGGCCGTCCAAATTCCCGTATTGGTGTCCTTCGCCCACAGGTTTCCGCGTGGATGACCTCGACCATGTCCGTTGGCGCTTCCAATGGTTCGCCCCTGCATGGTCTGGCTCTGGATCTCCTCCTCCGCATAAACTGCATGGGCAGTCGTAGTGATCGGTAGATCCTGGGCGGCATGGGACATCTGTACCGTCAGGCTCCTCGGGTCAGTTGTTACGTGCCCTTCCCGCATGGACCCAGCCGGTGCCGTGTGTTCCCCGAGCATTGTGGATTCGCTGAACATGGGAACAAACGGCAGCGCACCCGGGTCAACACGCGGAGGCGCATAGGATGCCTCTGCCGAGCCGCCCATGGGTTTATCCATGGCGCTCCGGAGGGTCTTAACCCGCTCCACCAGCTCTGCCGCTGCCGGCTTTGCCGGGAGCTCCGGACCCGAGGTGAGGGGCTGTAGCTCCTCTAGCCTTTTCAGGCGTCCCGACATGTCCTCCACTAGGTGAAGGAGGCTGTCCACCACTCGCTGCTGCTTCTCCAGGGCCAGCTCCAGATTCTCCCGGTACCGGTCCCGTTCCGCTCGCAGCTCCGGCATGTCTCTCTCCGCGGCCGACTGGTCATCCAGGATCCCGGCCACGTCCTCCTCTAGGCCGTCCTTCGCGTTGTCCAGGCTGTCGAGACGATGCACGATGGTGTCCATCCCCATTTTTGGATACTTGCCCATGAGGAAGGACACGTGCTCGCAGTGGCACTCAGCGTGCCTTCCACCTGCTCCGGCGCATCCCGCGGTTCCTGGCGCCTCGGACTCCTCCGCCATGGGTGTGTCGCCCATGATATCCCGCGTTGGCTCCGTGTGCCGTGCCACTGGCGCTGTTCTGGCTCTGGTGGGCCTCTCCAACGCCTCGGCATCATATTCCAGGCTGGGTTCTGCGGCCGTGTTCGCCCTTGTAGGCGGTCTGGCTGTCTCCTCCGACTCCGAGGGTTGCTCATAAGCCGTTCGATAGCCCTCGGAGTGCCCCTCGGAGTCCCACAGCCTGACCGGGCTGGGGTCCGTATCCATAGCCCCGGCGTCCCCTGCCGCGGGCTTGGGTGACCCGCGCTTCCGGTAGCGCCGGGCCCGTCCTCCACTGCTGCCTGAATGGCAGGCCTCCTCAGAGTCCTCCGCGGCGGAGCGGAGGTTGCATGCCTTTCGGCAGTGACGCTCACACATGGAGATCAGGTCCTCCATGTCAAGTCCTCCTCTTCCCGAACGTCGTACTTCTCTTCGGGCTTCAACTTCCGGCGTGGTCTCCACCGAGTCCACAATACGCACCCAGGGTGTACTTGGGCAGGGCTCATAGGGGCCCAACTCCCCGGGTCGGCGGTAGGTAGGGGCAGCAGGTACGCCTCTGCTACCATAAAGAAGGTCCCTAACAGGACCGGCCCCCGCTGTGCCCCTTCCGCCTGTCACCCCTGCTGACTTGCTCCTGATCAACGATTGCATTTATCAAAATCCAGGGCCCAAAAACGAAAAATTAGGGAAAATCTAATCCTCCTTCAACCCTGAACAGCAATCAGATCCCACAAATACAGCAATAACCCGATCCACAATCCAATCGACACTGCGGGCTTCCGTTCAGCACACCGGTCGTCCCACGGTGGCGGGCATGTACAAGAATTGCACCAAAGAGGAAAGCCCTGAAATTGGCATATGAACACAAATAGAGCAAAGTTGGGGAAAGATGGAAACGTACACATTCACAGGCATAATCCCTCCATTCCCTGGACTCAAGACCTTCCCTTGACTCACCAACATGATGCCCTGAACCCAATCAAATAAGATGGCTAAATGCCATGTGTCACAAGTCACTACATAAACCCCAAAAATGTGTTCACTCCCAAGCCTATATATCCTAGCCCAATAGGGGAGGTGGCGTGTCATAGCCTAGTGTGGCACTCAGGACCATGCCCTACCCTGACATAACCTTGGTTGGACTTGGGGTCGAATGGGCTTGGAGAACTGCCCCATGAGTTTGAACTCATAACATGCCAAAAACTGCCAATTCACACCATATTGGCCATATATCAAATATATACTCAAAATTGAAGTTACCATCTATCCGAAGGCACAAAGTATGCATGGATTCGAAGTCCAGTATTCATGGAGGATAGAATCCAAAGGTCAATACCCATGTACATCCCCACTTTACTCTCGAAACTCCTTCGGATATGGGCGCCACGCACTGCCCAAGTCAGCCCATGATCTTGAGACCAATTCTTGTAATCCTTCGTGCACCAAGCCAAATGGAGTACGCGATCGGGCATATTGTGGTGCTCAACTCCAAAGCATATGCCAACATATGAACAACATACCACGGTTTGACCCTACATAGGCTTCTTGCTGTTTGCCGACCAGGTAAGTACACAAAATGCAAAAATGAGCAAAAATTGAGGTCAAAAACATGAAAATATGTCCAAATACAAAGTTGTCATGATAGTATATATCTATGCTCACCCATGATATCCGCTCATGGTTCAATACACAAATGATTCGAACCATTTGCGAACAATTCCCCCACTTGGATCCCCAATCGAGTGCATGGAGATACCTTCGCCATTCATATCTACATGCCCCATGAAAATGGGAGTGCACTCATGGATCTCTTTCCCAAACATACCATGAGCAATACATACGCGGTAGACTTAGTCTGGCGCCTTGAATTCCACAATTGGGACATGGGCAAATCCCTTGTCACGTGTGGCTCCCCATCTCTTCGGCCACACGAAGATATATAACATGGGCGTGAGCATATCAAGACATATACTACCCATATCACACATATCCCTTAAAGTTGGCTCCCACCATGGTATGCCATGCCCCTTCATGGTCATACCTTTGGGTAAAATGGACGTGGGAACCAAAGAAAAGATGCTATGCAACCGCAAGACTCATGCGCTACACTCGAAAGTCATAATATCAAGTCCGGACAGATGGTCAACAAGTTATAACCAAGTTTTTACCATATTGACCATGATCCTATGACAACCTCAGCTGTTGAACCCTACTGAAAATAAGCTGAGACTAAGGCGATTGCAACGCAACATTCCTTATTCTCTTTCCTCGCACTCACGCGTAGATATGGCCCTTCAACTTGGTCCCACGAATCACTTTTGTTTCCCTTATATCTCCAAGTCAAATGGGTGGCAGATATAAGAGAAACCTGATTTGGGCATAGGGAAAAGAGTATGACCAGTCGAAGAAGACCAAATCAAGTGCGGCGATGTCGAAGTCGAAAATCCGATTTCGACATCGCGAATAATTCAGATTGAAATTTCGAGTGCATATTTAGAAAATTGCGGGAGCAACGGACCCTTTACTGATGAAATCTGACCCTTCATCGGGGTTTCCGCCAAAATATGTGGAAATAACAGTTAACGAATCAGTTACCGCAAAATCGCGAGCCAACTGACAGTCGCCGATACATTGACCATCAGAACGAAAGGCTCAGAAATTACGGAAACATTATGTTAACAAAACCCTGTTGATTCCTGATATTCCGATATATAAATCTCTGCTGGCGGCGCCTCGGTACTGAATATGGCCGCTCATAGCCGGAATGGCCAAACCTATCACACTATCACATCGGGTTAGGTCAGGTGGATGGGAGAGTATGATATCAGCCAATGGCGGCTTGCCGGCACATAGATACACACCCCAAGTGACCCAAAGATGGCCACGGGGGTCCGAACCGGCTTCAACTGCGAGCACCTTATCCCAACCCTTGAAATTGTGCCCCTGGGCTCTGGCCAAGGTGGCCGAGTACGCTGCTTCACAAAATTCAGACATTATGTATGATCCGTTTAAATTACCTCTCTGCATAGGTCCCCCAGTGAAGGAAGACCCCTGTTCTCTGAGCAGATGAATCTGTGCACATGGGCGCTGGCCAAGGTGGCTGAGTATCCTCCTTTACAAAATTTAGATAGTACCTGTGATCCTTTGCAGTGAACTCTCTGCATAGGTACCCGAGTGAAGGAAGTCCCCTGTTCTCTGAGCCGATGAATCTGTGCACATGGGCTCTGGCCAAGCTGGCTGAGGACGCTACTTATACAACATTCGGATGATACCTGTGATCCGCTGCGATAAACTCTGTGCATACGTCCCCCAGCGAAGGACGACCCCTGTTCTATGAGCAGATGAATCTGGGTACATCGGCTCTGGCCAAGGCGGCTTAGTACCCTACTTTACAACATTCGCATAGTACCTGTGATTGCCTGCGATGAACTCTCTGATATGACCACATGCATCCCCAAACAGAATTGCGCCCATAGACTGCTGGGCACTGTCTGCAGTGAGAAGGTGCGTTGGGGGGGATCGGTCCATAGAATGCTGAGCATTGAATGGAGTTAATCAGACAACTCAGGGAGGTCCGCTTCAGTCCTCGATTTCCCAAAATCACGAAGCAAAATGCACATCAACCGATCAGCGTTCACCGGCTGTGCAAAATCCCTGTTTTGGGCATCCAGGCAGCGCGTGACTTCTTCCCTGCCACCCCTACACTTCTCTAGTTGTGTGCAGGTTGCCTAGTCACAATCGAGGTTACCACCGTAGTTTCGTGGCGCTAGGTAAGCTCTCCAGCCTACCTTGACAACCGGGCGATTCTGGAACACCTCAACATTCCCTGCCTCAATGGGCACAAGGGCACCTTGCTTCTCCTGCTAGGGGGGTGGTGGTACCTTTGCGGGGGTTTCTTGGGGGGTAGAGGAGGGGAGGGTTGCTGGTTGTGTTGTAGATTCAGGAAACAAGGCTGATTTTCTGAGGAGGTATCAGAGTTTTCAGACGGAGTGCGCCTTGCAGAACCAGGAGATGAACTGATCTGGGCTTCGTGGAAAGCTGCCCATGCTGCTTCTTCGTTCTCGTGGACCTCCGAGGCCGTAACCTTTGTGTGGTTCTTATCGGTGGCCCACTGGACAGTGACCTCAGTGTCATGCACGGCAACAACACGTCCTTTATGTTGAAAAGTCTTCGGACCAGACGGGAAAAGGTGCACATAAATAGCCCACACAAGGTCCCTGGGTTGCCAAACCTTATCCGCGGCACCGATGGGGGAATCAATACTAGTATTAGGACCGGACGGGCCACTCTCCTTGTCACATGGTACAAGGTTAGGTGTTACACTAGGGCTAGCGCGGGGATGGGGGCCCTCTGGGCTGTCCGCCGGAATGTTGTCATCATCTGCAGGCAACAACTCTGGTGTTTGTTCCTTACCTAAGTGCTTCAAGGGAGCCTGAAGCTCGGTGTGAGATGCAACAAAAGTGGACACAAAATGACCATCAATAGTTCTAGCCGCCGTGCTTGCAAGTTTTTTCTTGGGCAAGGCTTGCCTGTCCAAAGTTGTGAACCCAGTGACCTGGTCACTTGGCGTCTCGGGCGTAGGTTCGGTTGTTGCCGTCATTAGTACTGCCAACGTAGGTTGCGGGGACGGGGTAGCAGCAGAGAGGCTCTGTAGGGCCGCTGCGTTGGAAACAGCAAGCTTAAAACAGCCCATGCATGCTGTTGTGGTGTTGGGTGAGATGGCAGCAGATTCCTGCTGCGAGCCAGTTCGCAGGCTAGCAATAGGTAGCTCGCCAATTGCCCCACAAACACACTTGTCAGACATTTTACAGTTTTACGAGCTGTATGTCAAAAAGAGGCAGGGTCGGGTGAGAAAGAGGAACGTAAGGTACCCTATGGTTGATGAGCCTAACGTAAGATCCAGTAAACAAACCCGTTGCATCTTCATCGGAACACATGGCAACATGACTACATGCATTGGGAGTCCCTAACCCGAACTCAAGGGGCCACGCAACAAAGCGTGCACTACGAGTCCCTAACCCCAACTGTAGGGGCCATGCAACAAAGTTCTGAATTGTGAGTCTCTAACCCCACCTCAAGGGGTTCCGCAACAAAGCGTGGATTTTGAATTAATAACCCCAGCTCAAGGGGCGCAACAATACTGACCAATATGCGGTTGTGAAACGAACAAACACGTGGACCACCCCACGTTTCACATTGTGTACCGCAATTCCACTCCCTCGTTTCCAGAACGGTCCACCAAGCGCTGATGGCCACGCGGTCACGTGGCCACGCTGCGTCCACACTCATTGCTGAGTGGGGCACCGCTTGCAAGGCTAGCAGCTCCACTTGAGGAGTAGATGGATGGGACATGATGCTCAATGTGGGTGGCAGCATCACGCGCCAGGGGCCCCTTGTCCGTGGGCTGACAATTGCATTCAACTTGTCTGGGAAACAAACAACATTTGTACAGCGCCTCGTCTTGCTAATCTGGCTCTCCAGAGGGGGTCTAGAGGGGTGGAGGGGTTGGTGGTCCAAGCTTAGGGGGGAGGGGGTGGGGTCAAAATCAAACTTGCTTCATCACCCGTGCTGTCATTGGGTCCCCGCACACACCTCGTCCCCCACGAGTGCCTAGGGAATCGCCTATAACACTTTTTTCACCAATTCCAAGCTTCTATTGCCTTCGGCAAGTCTACCTCGCAGAGAATCCACCCCGGGCAACACACACCCAAAGTGGGGTAGGAACTATATGAATACGGCTAAAACATGCTTTACATACCTTGAATGCTCATTTTAGGTGATCACGGTGTCAAAAAAACAAGTTTCGAAAACTTCGATTTTGGAGCTGCCTAGGGTGAGAGACTGCATAAGCAGGTTGTGTACCAATCCCTTCAGAGCCCCCCCCCCCCCCCCCCCGGACCGAATACCCAAATAGGGGGAAACAACATGCCAATATGGCCTAACAGATGCTTTACATACCTTGGGTGGTCATTTTAGGTGGTCGTGGAATTAAAAAAAAAAAGGTTGAAAAATTTCTATTTCTGAGCTGTCCGGGGTGAAAAACTGCATAAGCAGGTTGTGTACCAATCCCTTGGGACACCCCACCCCCCGGACCTAATACCAAATACAGTGGAACACATGTAAATACTGGTCCAAACACGCTTTACATACCTTGGATGGTCATTTTAGGTGGTCACAATACTTAAAAAAACAAGTTTCAAAAACTTCGATTTTTGATCTGCCCAACGTGAAAAACTGCATAAGCAGGTTGTGTACCGGCCCATTCACTAGGCCATTATTGGTGGAAACAGTCATTTTGCGTCTTTGTCACGGGTTCTGAACGGCCCTAAGCAAGGCTAGAGACTGCACACTACTTCTTCCATGTCCCATTAGGCATATATTGCCACAACATCCCAATTCGCACCCCTCAAAGCGGATACCACGGTGTCACCGAGGTCGTCTAAACCGCCTACATAGCAAAAATGACCTAAGAGTGCATAATCTGCATAAGCGCTCGTCCAACTCCACCCCATACAGACCCCATGAAGTCGGGAGCCAGGAACAATCTTTGTGCTCAAAATGGAAAGAAAAAAACAGAAAGATTGATGCTTTTTGACCCAAAAAAGGGGGGCATCATTTTTTCGACCTTTTTGACCCACCCCCCTCAGTAAGAAAAAGTGCTTTTCCAATGCTTTAGGGTATACTTTAGTTGTATTAGAGGTGCTCTAAGCACTCATGCATTTTTATCTTAGTATTGGCCCAACCAAAATGGGTGATAACACATCTTGACCTATGGAACCAAACACTAAATCAGGATGGTATGTTTACCCCTTTATCCCCAAGCTATAGGCACTAAAACATTCTTTCCTGGATTTCTGAGGCACTGACATACTGAAGGCAGAGCCTATGAATTTATCTGTATTTTCTCATGAATTCTTAGCTATCCTAGTGGTATGCACCCTAGGGGGCTGGGGCACCTCTTTTTGAGAGGTCCTGGGTTCAATACCCAGTCAGCCCAGCTAAGTAGGATTATCCCATGTGACATGGCAGTGACCTCAGCGCCACAAGCCATGCCACCTCAGCACCTATGGGACCCAAAGACAAGGAGTGCACATCTCAGGATGGCACTGTGGATGAGTGTGAGCCCTTGGGGCAGTTTTCCAATCAGTTTTTCTCAAACATGTAAAATATTTCATCCTGAGTTGCAATGTATGCTAATTGCTGTGGTCTATTGTTGATGGTTGTCTTTATCTAACTCTTTGTGACTGCAGCCCTTCATGCTTTGATCCTGTTTATCTTCTACTTGCTGATCTCTGGCTTGGGTTATCCTGGATTGGTTGTATTTCAACAATAAAACATTTTCCTCATCAAAAACAAGCAGCAGGAACCCTACACCAGCAGCAAGCAGCAGGGGAGGCACAACACAAACACAGTGTTGAAATCACTATAAAACTTTCTGGTAGCAGAGGCAGACAGTCTCTGCGTTCCGGCAGCAACCCTGTGCCGTACATCCAGTGCGCCAAGATCTGTCATATATAAACAAGAAGGGCGAATATGGACACAAAGAAGGACGACACCGACTTGAGGACGGCGCCTGAGGCACCAGCAATGCCAGCAACTGGTGAACCTGGACCCCGACCTAGCGCTGTACCTTCGGTGCCCTTACATGGGCCAGTGGACGTTGTTGATGCCTCGCTGGAGGGACTTCAGTCAGCCTTCCCGGCCCTCCCAGTCGAGGAGGTGGACACCAATCCTGTGAAGAGAAAGAGAGAGAGAGAGAAGGATGCTGGAGAAAGTATGGCACACGAAGGAGTTGACCATGGGCACGACCTTGACGAGTGAATCGCCCTTCAAGGGCGCACCAGGCGCTTCTGGCCTCCACGCATCACCCTCTCCTACAACCACCACACTCCCAACTCCAGACCCAGCCGCTGCAACATCCACACCCAAAACCACCCCGCCTATGGCTGACGGCACAGGCTTTACTGGAATGCCTACCTACCCTGCCTATGGTGTGAACCCACCTACCACTGCGTTTCCAGAGGCAACTACTACCAGTGAGCCAGTGGCCTCCAGTTCTGCCCCGCGATGGTATGTGGCTGACTATCACCATCCTCTACCAGCTACGGGAGCCTATGTGGATGTTCCCGGGTATGCAACTCTGAGTGGGCTGAGCTGAGGACCTGAGCCATGCGGGAGCAGGAGTACAGGATCGGGGATATCCTCCAACAGGTCCCTGACGCGATCGGAAATAAAAGAGGCTCTCAGAAGAGCCACCTCTGAACTTGTGAGCGATCTCACTCAAGAGATTCGGGCTAAACTAGAGCCCCTGATTCCGCCCCAAGCGTCACCTACCATGGTGGGAATTTCACCCCATCGAGTACAGGCTAACCACCTGGTGGCAGGGCTGACAAACACCCTGGGGAGCCTGAGGAGCCGACCGATGCCGACCCCTGCAGCGATACCGAGAAGCCCTTTCGTACCGAGAACGGCCCAGCCACCCTACAGCCACGTGGGGAGTTCCACAAGAGCCGAGCTCGTCCAGCTGGGGCTAACAGCCCTGAGGGCAATGGTTGATGTGGAGCCCTATGGCTCCAGTAACCTAGGCGGAGACCCCTCTGACAATGAGCCGCCTTCAATGACTTCTGCTTCGCCCTCGGAGGACGACGACGCTGAGGATCCCGAGAACCCGAGTGGGCTGAAGAATAGGAAGAAGTGGAAGACCAAGCGCCCTGAGGGACGCAGGTCTCAGAAGGCTAACGCTATTGCCACCTCCAAGATCGTGCTGAACTTGCCTGAGTTCACAGGCAAGGATCTCAGCGAGTTCCCTGAGAATTTCGGCCGGTTCCTCCGAATGACCTCCCAAACCCATGCTAGTGGGCGAGTCAAGTGCGATGTGCTCCTGCAGTGCTGCAAGACCAAGTACTTCGAGAAGCAGGTTAAGCAGATCGTGACTAAGTCCGCCACCTTTGCGAACATGTTGGTTGCCTTGGGGAGGCAGTACCCAACCTATGAAACCGACCTCTCCATCAGGGCCGAGATCCAGAACCTGCCCGTGCTGCCCAACAACCCCAAACCTGGCAGGGTCTCTGACCTATTGGCTCACCTGGATCACTGGGCTGGACGATTGACGCCCGGTTCCTACCGCAGCGACGACCTGCTTTTCTGGTTGGTGGCTAAGCTCCCACGGGAGCTGTCGGACGAGTGCCATTCAACGGCAGAGCGCAAGGCTAGAGCCCTCCACTACGAGGATTTATGTGTACTACTCCTGGCGCTTGCGCTGGAGAAAGAAAGCGACCAGCACCTGAACAACTACCGTCCTGGAGGGGGGGGCTCTGGAAGCCATGGCAAAGGGTACCAAGGATTCAGACCTGGACGGGGGACTACCCCTAAACACGCCCGTATCATGGAAAACGTCAAGGAGCTCTTCTGGTGTGATGCCAGAGATGAGCAGGGTCGCCTGCAGCACGCGCCTGACTGCGAGCAGCGAGACTGCTTCTAGTCCAAGGGAAGAAGCAGGAGACCAACACCGGCGCCAAGGCGAAGATGCCCGATCACTACAGGTGTACTATTACCTGTGCCTTCTGTGGGAAGAGGAAGGACTACGAGGATGAGTGCTACCACAAGCAACGCCTGTCGGCGAAGCTGAAGGGTGAAGATCCTGGCAAAGGCTCTGGCAAGGGTGGAGGCAAAGGCAACGGCAACGACTCCGGCAAGGGGAAGTCGAAAGGACGTGGGAAAGGGCAAGACAAGAACCAAGGTGGACGAGGAGGAGGCGCTAACCGCCAGCCAGACAAGGACAACAAGAACCCAGACAAGAACAGAGGCAACCCCAACCCTAATCCAGGGGGGAACTCGAAGCCTCTGGAGGGCAGTCTGGTTCCACCACACGCTCGCAGACTCAGGCCCAGCGAGAACAAGGGGCCAAGCGTGAGCATTAAGGTTGTGACGACGGCAGCGCTAAGAAGAGAAGGTGTTTCATCAGGATGCCCCGCAAATCGCGGAACAAGGGGTTTGAGGTGACCTGTCCTGCGGAGTTCTGACGGGGATGCTCCGGTGGGGCCCTGGACCTGGTGTTCTGGGTACGTATCCGACTAGGGGGACGTGAATGCCTGGGGGTACTGGATACTGGAGCCACGATATCTACAGTGGCGAAGAATATTCTCCCTTGTGGGAGCCTGAAGAACACCATGACCACCGCGGCTATACGAATGGGGGACCGACATGTGGTGCACAGCTGCGGGGACTGTGAAGTGGAGGTACCTATGAACTCCCGAACTATCGCCCATCGGTTCTATGTGGTGGACACTGAGGCCTTCGACTTTGTATTGGGGACTGACTTCTTTGTGCAGCACTCCCAGATATAATCCCTGACGCTGCAAGCGCCCTACCTCCTCTACGTGGAGCACGGCAGTGGCACAGAGTCCGTACCACTGGAGCAGTCGGAGCACACCTCGAGCTACCTGAGGGTATCGAAGGAGGAGCCCTCGAACATGATCGCGGCCTCAAAAACTGAGGACTATCAACTATTGGAAGAAGTCCTAGACCAAGGTCTGAAGGAGTTGGGTTACTCTAGAGAAGACCGGAGTGTGGAATTGTTCGCCAGCGACAAGCAACATGTCCTGGACCTTTACTGCAGCAAGGGGAAGAACTGCAGCTACAAATCTGATTTTCCCCCTTTCTGGATGGCCTACGGGAACCCCAGGTTCAGTGAGCTCGGGAAGGTCTTGACCAAAGTGGCCTTGGAACGTTCCCGTATGGTCTTGTGTTCCTCCTCCTTGGGGAGCCCATGGGGGCAACGAGTACTGGCGAACCCTCCTGGACAGGCTAACTATCGGCTCTGTTCGGTTACCTGATGAGGCCATCTACGTGCCTCTGGGGCGTAAGACGCCTATTGGGAAACCCAGATGGGAGAGTATGCTCAGCGTGGTGGACGGAGGTCTTACCTCCATTCCCTCGGAGGACCTGGACTCTACTCTGGTCCAGGCTCTACAACGAGAAAGCAATGGACTCGCCTTGGGTGACTTGAATTATGGACTACAACCTCAAGATGCCATTGAGACTATACCCGGAGGGGATGAATACCTCGTGATTGACACCAACGCCCCCAAATCTCCCTGCCTTCTACCTGTTCCTGATGGAGTCTCTGGATGTGGACTACCCGAGCTCCCTAGCTCTATCCACTCGGATGACGAAACTAAGCACGACGCCTTCTTCGTGCAGACCTGTGTGGAGGAAGTGGAGAACGCCGAGTATGTCGCCCCACTGAAACCCCTACTCTCCATGAGGGTGGGAGACCCCTTGGACGAAGAGCTGGATCCCCGATCCACGCTAAGGGAGTATGTGGACTCCAAGAGGAGGTTGGTGGCGAAAAAGCTATGCTACGCTAAGCCTACCTGCAGCTCATGGCCACTGAAGCAAAGACGTATGGGAGACTTATCCAAATTGAAGGAGGACCTCGAACAGAAGATCACCACCTGGCAAAGAGAGGAAGATCTCAAGCTCATGAAGAGCGTGTGGGCCGCCAATGTGAGGACCTCAGAGGAGGACGACCTCTCGGAGGAAGGTGTATGTGAACCCCCTCGAGCGTGCCTATGCTGCCATCGTCCACCGGAGATGGTTGAACGAGACCTACTTTATGCCTACCAAGGGTTGAAGGACACTATCAAGGGCGGAGAGTCGGTGGAGGATCACCTCCCGACGTCTATTACTCAGGGGGCAAGCAACTTACACTCTGACGAGGACATGGAGGACAAGATCAAGCTATTGGACCCGCGGTGCAGGCGCTTATAAGGACCTATCTGGAGGTGTTCGGGGAACTACCATTCCCAGCCTCAGGGCACAAGCTGGTACAGATGGACCTCAAGCTGAAACCCGAGTTCGTGGGTCAAAAGATCCGGGGGAGACCCTATGCGGCTCCTAAAGAACAGGCCGACGAGATTGAACGACAGATACAAGAATGTATCGACGCTGGCCTAGTCCTGGAGTACAAGGACAGGGACTACCGCCAACACTGCAGCCCCGGTTTCCTGGGGGCTAGACCTGGGCCTACAGCCGAACGGCTGGTAGTGGACTACGGAGAGCTGAACAAAAAACCGCTGAACCACTCAGGGTCCATTCCTAATGTGGAGTCTACCCTTGAGAAGATGACCTCCTGTCGTTAAGAGACCAAGATGGACAAGAGGAGCGGATTCTGGCAGATGGACCTGAGGCCCAACGCTCAGGAGCTACTAGCCTTCATCACCCCTCAAGAAAGGGTGTTCAAGTGGAAGGTCATGCCAATTGGCGTGGCCAACGCAACCACTCTATTCCAAGAGCTGATGGACAAGATCTTGTCCATCCTACGAAGGAGACCTAAGGTGCAGGAACTCATATCCCGTGGGGCCCAGATGGAAGCACACATCGACGATGTATGCCTCGGGACCAACACCCAGGAGGACCACCAAATCCTCTTGGGTGAGTTCTTTGCGGTCTGCCAAGAGAACCACACACGACTCAAGCTGGAGAAGTGTGAGTTCATGCAGGAGACCATGCAGTACCTGGGGTTTGAAGTTGGCTATGCGCGGTTGACCTCAGCCGCCTCTAAGGCCAAACCCCTGATGGACGCCAAGGTACAACATTAAGACCCCAAGAAAGGAATTCATAATGATCGCAGTTTTATTGGGGTGTGCAACTTCTATCACCGCCATATTAAAAGCTTCACCTACACCAGTGCCATTGTGACGGACCTGATCAAGAAGAGTACTACTTGGCGCTGGGGCCCACAAGAGCAACAAGCGTTTGACGAGCTGAAAGACAAGGTGGCCATCGCTAAGTACTTGGGCTTGTCTAAGGCACAAGGGGAGATTATCCTGGTGACCGACGCCAGCAATGTGGGCGGTTTTGGAACGTTGTTCCAATGGCAAGCACTAGAGAAGGAGGAGTTCGACTCGGCTATTTCCCAATGGGGGACTGAAGGTCTCAACCGACATGGAACTCACAAGCACAGCTACCCTGACGACAAGTGGGTCCTAGTACCTCTGGGCCACTGGAACTGGAAGTGGAACCAGGCGAGGGGGAACTACTCCACCTATGAGCAGGAATTGCTCGCGGGTATGCTGGTGCTATCCTCACAAGCACGACTGTTGGGAAGTAACCCTGTGGTCTGGCTGTGCGACCAAGAGCAGGTCCGCACTGTCCAGAAGGGTCCTCCACCTGAGAAGGCCAGGCTACGGCGCTGGTGGAACTACCTCAGCCAACTACCGCTAACGGTACACCATATCCAGGGAGTGAAGAACGAGTGTGCAGACTACATCAGCCGCAACAACTTCGACGCCCTGATTGCTGCCCGGTCTGAAGCGCTGGCTAAGGAGGCGTTCAGCTGTATGGACGTCCACTTGGACCTCAACATGACTATGATACGCCCCCTGGATGGACTCCAACAATCGAAGTACCTGAAGGAGTTTGGAGATATCTACAAGCGTCTGGAGAAACGCCTTGAACCCCTCCTGGTCAACCAAGATCAGTGGAAGAGCGACAAGAGGTACCTCTGGCACGAGGACCGCATCGTGGTACCCAGTGACAGAGTCCCAGCGCTGCTGAAGTGGACCCATGAGCCCAGTGGCCATGTGGGTGCTGACCGTACCCTGAGGCTATTCAAGCAGTGGTTCCACACTACGTGGACTGACGACCAACTGCGGAAAAGCCTCCAGCCTATCGTGGACAAGTGCCCGTGTAGGTCCTGCAAACCAGGGGATATCAGGGACAGAGGTCTCTACTCGACCCTGCCCATCCCTCACTGTGCTAACAGTGTTCTTTACGTGGACGACACGGAGATGCCGAAGTTCGAGGGCAATGACTTCGCCCTCGTGGTAACCTGTGGGTTGACCAGGTTTACCAGGTGTTCCCATGTACCAAGCACATTACCGGGGAGGAGACTATCAAGATACTCCTGGAGGAGTGGTTTTGTGTCTATGGGGCACCCAAGGAGATCAACTCTGATGAGGACGTACGAGTACGCTCAGATACCGGCTGGTACAAGAGGGTCCTGAGACCCCTCAATGTCCAGGTGTCTACGGGGATCCCCTACTCCCACACGAGCAACCCCCTATGTGAGCGACAGATCAGTGTCCTCAAGGAGAATGTAAGGATATGGTGCAAAACTGAGCGCACCAGAGACTGGGTGAGACTACTCCCCACCATATCCTTGATGATGAACTCCCAAGAGAGTTCGGCCACTGGCTACTCGCCACATGAGCCATTCCTAGGACGCCGGGCGTGGTTCCTACGTGCCCCCTATCCAGAAGACACCCACCTTTCTGTGGGTGAGTGGGTCCAAGAGCAACAAGCGAAGGTGGACAAGGCCAAGGCTTTGCTCCAGAGAGTGAGGAAGCGTCAGTGGAACAAGAAGAACTAGCACCGAGTGCCTGCCACCTACCAAGAGGGGGACTGGGTGCTGGTGCACCACAGCCAACTACCCTCCTGGCCACGCTCTACCAGCGATGACCCATACTTCGGACCCTACAAGATTCTATCTGTGGATGGACACCGGAAAACCGTGCGGTGTTCTCCCCGTCTAGGGGGGACCCTGGTGTGCGCTGCTAAATACCTCAAGCGCTACCATGATCCTGAAGACCTCTGTGGCGAGGGGTGGGAGCTGAACGACGAGGAAATCGCCGCCCTAGACCCACAAGGGGCTGCCAGCCCTATGGAAGTTGAAGGGGAACTGCCCGACATGAATGCCGAGGAGATGGCTAAGGAGGGCTTCTACCTGGTGAAGTCTGTCCTATGCCACCGCTATTGCCAGGCTTGGCGCTTCCTCACCCTCTGGGAAGGGTTTGGAGTCGAAGAGGCTACTTGGGAGCCCTTCTCTGCGTTTGTTCTACCTGAGGAACGCCTAAACTCAGTTCAGGTAGACTACTTGTCCCAGAACAACCTTGGTGAGTTGCTCAGGCTCGCTGAGACACTTGCTTCCAAGACTAAAGATATGGACTGAACCTTACCCCTAAGTGTGCTAGGTATGTCTGGGTGTGTCTCACTTCCCTCCCAGGCGTGGCTCCCGAATGAACGGGCTTCGCTGATGTCGGACCGAAGGTCCTAGTCAGTTATTGTTACCACTCCTATGGCGCCCAATTTCTGTGCTGGCGCCTATCCTTCAGTGAGGACGGCAAAAGCCCTACCTACTAGAGGGGAGGGGTAACAAGTGTGCTAAGGGCATACAAAACGCTCATTTTTGCTAAACGCCAAAAGCTGACGCACTCTGCTGCCCACGTGGAAAAGCACGTGGGACAGGAGACACCACTACACTACACGCACGAACGCCAGCACCGGCCTTCGAAGGCAGGCTGAGCACCCATCACTTGCACCCAACTCCTGCCAGGCCTGCTGACCCTAACACCTACACACGCTACTTGGTGTTGCTGTTGAGGGATTCACCAGTCCGGCCCCACCTGGGCTTACCTACCTTACTCACCACTGGAGAGTGGAGCAAGGTGAAGGGAACGCTAGACACAAGCGAGAATCGACGCTATGCATATGTGTGTATGTCTAATCACCCTGGACTTACCTCTAGTCATCTGCAATCTTTCTAATCTATCTCTCTATCGTTTGTTAGCACAGCTACAAGGAACGTTCACGGAGACACGAGACGAGCAATGTGCATGCTGCATACGGGACAAGCACACCTGTGGTTTATACCTGATTCATTGAATTTTCTCGTTTGATTTTTCAAATCTTGAATCCTGAATTCTTACTGTCAATGTGGGTGTAATCTTCATGTTTGTCTATTTATGTGTGTCTCGTCATTTTCGTCATTCTGCGTAACATACATTTATAAGCAGTTCATTCTTCCTTTTCCGGCGCTTCGCTAGGAGCCGCTCCTGCGCGCCGCCTCTTTCTGCGTAAGAATTTCTTGATTTAAAAAATCGAGAGATCACTACAAATTTTATAAGAATGTGCATCTGATGCACAATTGGATTCTGCCCAGGTGTGTACCTTCAGAAAAATTCTAGGCCGTCATTTGACGGATTCAGGTGTTGTCTCTTCGGGTTTGCGTGGATTCGTCCCTCGTCCTCCCATTCCTCTGTTGTACAGACCTCCTCGCAAAGCCTCGTTGAGTAGGCCACTGTTCGGGCCAAAAAGCAGCAGCAGGAGACTGAACCAGAATCAAGACCCCTCAAAGGGGCAATTCTAATTAAATCAGCGCACCCTCGCCCCAGTACCAGGACAGGTGTCTCCATCAGGTTCCATGAGACTTGGGTCGAGCGTCCTATGAGAGTCTGGTGTTGGGTTGTGTTACGCTGCAGCTTGGAGGGAGGGATGCACAAAAATATGGTCTTGGCATACCCTATTCTAACCCCACCAAGCCACAGGAACCCCGGCGGCGCCAAGAGCGCTGAGGTTTCTGTTGGAAGTTGTCAGTTACAATGCAGCAAGAGTCGCTGGCCATGGTAAAGCGCTCTTTTCCAGTGTTGGGGAAGCTATAGGCATTTTGAAGTAGGTGTGGAAGCCAAGGAAAGGGCCAAGAAGAAAATGCCTTTTTCCTGAAAATGCGACAGTGGTGGCCACCACAGCACAAGTGGGGAGTAAGAAAAAGTTCTTCTCCAATGCTTCAGGGTATGCTTTAGTTGTATTAGAGGTGCTCTAAGCACTCATGCATTTTTCTCTTAGTATTGGCCCAACCAAAATGGGTGATAACAAATTTTGACCTATGGAAAACAAACACTAAATCAGGATGGTGTGTGGACCCCTTTATCCTGAAGCTATAGGCACTAAAACATCTTTTCCCGGATTTCTGAGGCACTGACATACTGAAGGCAGAGCCTATGAATTTATCTGTATTTTCTCATGAATTCTTAGCTATCCTAGTGGTATGCACCCTAGGGGGCTGGGGCACCTCTTTTTGAGAGGTCCTGGGTTCAGTACCCAGTCAGCCCAGCTAAGTAGGATTATCCCATGTGACATGGCAGTGACCTCAGCGCCACAAGCCATGCCACTTCAGCACCTATGGGACCCAAAAACAAGGAGTGCACATCTCAGGATGGCACTGTGGATGAGTGTGAGCCCTTGGGGCAGTTTTCCAATCAGTTTTTCTCAAACATGTAAAATATTTCATCCTGAGTTGCAATGTATGCTAATTGCTGTGGTCTATTGTTGATATTTGTCTTTATCTAACTCTTTGTGACTGCGGCCCTTCATGCTTTGATCCTGTTTCTCTTCTACGTGCTTATCTCTCACTTGGGTTATCCTGGATTGGTTGTATTTCAACAATAAAACATTTTCCTCATCAACAACAAGCAGCAGGAACCCTACACCAGCAGCAAGCAGCAGGAGAGGCACAGCAAAAACACAGTGTTGAAATCACTATAAGACTTTCTCCCTCCCCCCAGCCCCCACCCTTCCAGCCCCCCCAACCCCCCCCCTAAAACGTGGGTGTCAAGTGGGGGGGGTCCGGGGGGGTCCGGACCAAGAACTCATGAGGGGACGCGTTTTTTGGACAAACTAATGATTTTAGTAGGGGTTGAACTAACAATTCAACCCTTTTGGGTCGGGTACGCGAAGAGGCCCAAAGAGGCCAAAATGGGGGGGTATGTGGCGTTTTCCCCTATATGGGCCGGCCTGGTCTTGATCGAACAAACTCTGCAAGGTGATTTGGGGCATTTGCGCTAAACAAAATTCTGTACACGGTATTTCTTTTAGCGAGAAAAGGGCACCCCACAACCACCACACCCACTTCCTACCCTTCATGACCCTCTTTCCCCTCAACTACTGGAAGACAAACAACAAATCGATTACGCCTCCGGGCAGACAACACACCGCACTCCTACCCCAAGACCCCTTTTGCTGCATTTCCCTCGTCTCTCTATGGTGTCCTGATCTACAGATTTGTGAGCGCTGCTGGGTTGATTCCTTACACCCTTATGGACACCGTGTCAGGGCACAGGCTTCGGTACATATGCAGCTTCCATGTCATGCATGGCCCTTTTCCATTCTGTCCTGCACATTACAGCGAAACTAGCATGCGACGCCACCGATGCAGCCGAGAGCACATACGCTTCAAGCAATGCAGCATGCGGACTGCTCCATGTTCACTGGACCTGAATTCTTTCTCTGGCCGTTGTGCTGACATGACTCGTTGGTGGAAATGCTGGTGCGCAACAGTGCGAGCTCCTTGGTACAGTGCTGGGGAACCATTCATTTGCAGGGGGTGGGGATCACTCAGGCCCCTTGGGGAAGGCTTTGTGCGCACCGCAGGCGTGTTGCAGGCACCGCAGGGAAAGGGTAATTAGCCTTAGTGTACGATGTCCAAGATAATGACCCGATGAACCATACGCCTTGCACTTGACATTGTTCTTGTTGATGAAATGCTGGGTGTGAACCACGGAATGGACCGTGCAATGGAGTGGTAGGATGCGCTCCTCCCAGCTCATCTGCAACTTGGTGCACGGCTCGCAGCAGACAGCCTAAGTGTACAATTGGGCAAACATATGCTCTCCATGCCCCGAATGAAAGAAGGACCATCATAAAAATCAATATCATACGGAATCAAATGCACCATGTGTGAAAGGTAGAGGTCCAAAAAGGGGAATGTACAATCGAATAGCAGAAGAAAGTGGTGTCCGGGAGGAAACGGTATATAACAAATGTGTCATCACAAACTGCATTGGGGCCCCGTGCATATTCATCACATCCCTGGCGTCACAGCCCTCCTCAGGCTGCGCCATGACCCTGTGTACCCCCGGCACACTCCGGTGACCTTCCTCTTCACAGGCTTTGCCACAACCCTGTGCATGTTCAGCACATCTCTGGTGTCTCACTGCACCCCCCGTGCACTCTCCCGCACTGCTAACGCTGTCAGGCAGTGGAGCACTATTGTTGGTATATTCAACGTGCTTTACCGGGCAGCCCTGGGCCATTTTCCGCTCAACTGCAAGGGCATCACATTACGTAGATCCCTGCAGTAGAGAGCACAGGTCAGCTCCCACTCTTACCTCCTAAGTCACAGATACACCCCCACTTCACCATTCGTTTGAACATAGGAGGACTGGCCCAGGCGGGGGTATAAGGGTTCTGTTTTTTTTTACATGCGGATTATCTTTTTAGAGGAAATATTTTTTCTTAGCTAGAAATATATTTTGCGCTAAAAAACATATTCTGCAGTTGCCCTGCCACAGATTGTTATAATTCACCCCAAAGAGAGGTTATTGGATCAACCGCAGATGTGGGCACCATATACCTGTATGCATGCGGCACTATTCCGCCTGTATTCTGGTATAATTACCCAAACTGCGCGCTGCACGCGCAGGGGCCGCCGTAGGGGCAGCACGGAAAGTGTTCTCGTATTCCAACCCCCCCCCCCATCCCCAAAAGGGGCTCTCTTGACTGAGCCTATTTTCCTGCCACCGCTTTATAAAGGAACTAAGCATAGGAACTGATAAGGAGCTCCAGGCTTTCCCCGTCATCAGTTGTTTCTTTCCCCCCTCCCTCCCCTCATGGAAATACAAAAGCCATTGAGACCACACAAACCATGCAAAGGAATGCAGGACGCATCATCGGGGGCACTACCCTCCCTTGTCATAACTACCAAAAAAAACCAAAATTTCTATGGTCGCTCCGCCTGCTGTAGCTTAGAAAAAGCGGTAGCTTGCACATATCATATACAGGGTAAGATGGTGCAAGAAAGCGGAACACCACACATAAGTATCCCCTACATTAGAGCTATGTGTGTTCAACTGGGTAAACACCCACAACGAATGTGTCAATAGCCCTATGTAACTGGCACAATTTGTCACCAAACCCATGTCTTATGTGGCTGCACTACATTTGTAGCGAATGGAATGGGGTACCAAATTAATACGGTCTGTACACCTGCTGCAGCTTGGACATGTGCATCGCTATTACGGAGGCTGGGGTGGACCGGCGGGGGGGGGGGGGGGGGAGCGTAGCTGGACTATGGAAATCAGCGTAACTCGCTTTGTTGTTTGCGTAAGTTGCGCAACTTATTTTTTCAACAGATTTTTTTTGTGGTGTAAGTCGCATAAAGTTTTATTGGCGGACACCCCAAATGAAACAAAAAAAACCGGTGTAAATGTCGTGAAGTTGTTTTTGGCGGATATCGCGTATGGAAAGAAAAAACCTCTCTTTTTGCAAAAAGGAAAAAAGGGGGTGCCGAAACACAAGAACCATCCCACGACCGCCATTGCTGCCAAAGGAGGTGAAGCATGCAGCCCCCACGAACATTTTGGCTACCTCCGGCACGCCTAAAGAAATGGAGCCGTGGTGTGAAGGGTTGCTTTTATAATCATCGCCAGCAGATGGCGGAAAAGAAAGAAATAACGTGGTGCACACCCATGTAAGGTGCTCATAGTGATTGCAAACGAAAACTGCAATTTGCCCTTCAGCCTTTGGCAAGCGGTATGAAAATGACTATATTGCTACCAGGGGCCACCGGCTACAAAGCTCAAGCCAGTGATACCTGGTGAGTCCAGTCACCTGGGACCAACTAAATTCTTGGGATGTGACCATGATGGCGCGGAGGCAAATCCAAGAAGTCAGCAGACACACGCTTGTAGATCAAAGCAATCTTCATGTCAAAGGGCTTCAGTTTTGCACACGGACTGTTGTTGTTTTGTTTCCGTCATGCCCTGCGCCCCCAAGCCCCCCCTGTGGGGCCTGATCTCTGGTTATGGAGACACATACTCCTCTTTGTGCTGACTCCCTCATCCCTTTGCCTACGCTATTAAAGCCCCACACTATGCAATTTGATAGGGGATATCATTAGCCGTCATCCCCCCTTAACCTTCCCTCTCATGGCACTCTTGACTTGAATCTGCAGTAGGGATATCAGGGAACTCGGTGTGTTCTTCCGCCGCTTTTGTATCAGTCATTAGGGAATCCATTGCTCTGTTGATACCTATGCGAACTTGCCTCAATTTCGCATAGGTCTTTCATAATTTTTTTGTGGTGTCGTAAGGACGACTCTATAGATTCATAATCATCTTCGTTCGAGCTCATTTGAGCCAATAGCGATTTTTGGCATCAATTTTTGTTTCGAGATTTGGAGCACTTTGTTTTCACGTGCTCAAAGCTCGCCACTATATCTGCAAGATATAGTGGCGACGTAAAATAAGTAAGAGCTCATTTTGTTCGTACGTGGTGAGTAGATGAATATATGTTCGGGTTTTGCTTGCGTTTCGACGCTTTCGACATCTTTTAGTTCCACGTTTTAAGCTTTTTTGAGCTCATTTTGCTATGGCCATTTTCTGCCAAAAATGACCCATTTGTTTCCTGTCAGAGGCCTACATTTCAAGCTTGGATCTCCAAGCTCATGTCGAGTTCAAGTCTGAGTGATGTTTGTGCGTGTTGTGACATGAGTCCACTTTTGACAATGCAACTTGCTCGGCCGTGAATCATTGTACATAGGGCCACACATGAATTTTGGTGATTGTGACTTGAATTGTATTTTTTTTATGTGTTCACTTGTGGTGATCATGGGGATCCACTACCTTTGACGTTTTGGTCGAACTTTCAATCATTTGTGGTCCCCATGCTCCCTAATATAAATATCAGGTCCCCAAAGGTCGTTGCAAAATTTGGTCGAAACGCTACAACCAATTTTCTATGTGCCCTTTTGGCCTATTTCTGCTTATAGTAAATTTGGTCATAAGCACATTGCCCAAATTCACTCAGTCCGTGTGTTGACATTTGGAACTCATATCTTCATGTACATGTTTAGTTCCAACCCAAGTTCTGATCTCAATCGAAAGGTATGCTGTCCACGTCACCTGCATTCTTTAATTTGGTTCCAACTCAGTTTGTGCTTACCGCATTATTGCCATCCGTAAAGCGTTTTGGAGATTTCAAATTATGTGTGTTCACTTCATTCACTTGGTTCATTTGGGTCTTTGGTCCAGGTCTCCTTGTTCCTTGACCCTAGACCTCCCCAGTGTTTCTACTTTGGGTATTTGAATTTGTTTTGCTATGTTCTATTACTTACCCGATCCATTGGAACCAAGTCTGCCAAGTGTATAGGATAGTGGTTTTACATGGTCCCAGAGATGTACATTATGGACCCTGAAACCTACCCTGTCATGTAGTCACCTGGCGGGTAAACAGTAAAGAATCCATGAGGAGTTGAACCTTGGGGTCTTTTTCAATATATCAAACGTGCTCTCTACGCTGTATTGAGCATTTGTTGGAAGGTTACTGGTACATAGGTTCACCGTTTTAAATTTTCACTTGAATTCTGGTTCAAAATTCCAAACTTGATGAGGTCACTTCTGGCCCACGAGAAAGTTAGGCCATCTTCTTACTTTGGGCAAATAATTTACCCATGGCCTTTCATCATTGTCAACTCCCCTCCGGATATTTTGAGCATGCACCTTTTTGGACCTTAGGCTAACCTTATGTCAGAGTTATTCGCATTCTTTTCTCCCTTGCTTTTTCAGTTATGGCAAGTTCACCAAAATGCGCAGCCTACCAGTCTTGTTGCAGTGTCGTGGAATCAGGGAGACAGGCTCAGATAACAGGTCCGCCTAACATTGCACTAATGCCCTTTGGATGTGCCCACATGGAATCCTTTGAATCCCCGTTAACTTGGCGAAAGAGTGTGTTGGAGTGGGTAGCCTCTGATTTTTTGTTTCGCCTGTTTTGTGCCCTGTTTCCCATGCTAGATTTCAAAGGCCGTATGGAGTTGGGTGCTGCCCCTCTACGTGTGTCAGGGTGAAGGTCCTGGCTACCCCCAACCACCCTTGACTCCTCTTGGGATGTGGGATCCTGAGGTGGTATGGGTGATAAACCACTTTACCCCCTTTCCCAGAGAATTTCTGCGGCCTAAGTCTTATACAGTTATAGGCACCCCGGACCACCAGCCCCCCTACGATGGTGTGGTGGGGCTTTCTCCTGCCCCAAGAGGAGTTGAGTTGGGATATTTTGGGAAGATGGTTAGTGAATGTGTACGCACCAGATCCCTGCTTCTGGCGTCCTGGAGTTCCGGGAGTGGAGACTGACAACCCCCCCACTAGGTTAGGCTTTGACAGCCAATGGGCCTTACCCATGTCTTGTTGTTTTCGCATGTTTTGTTCTTCCCCCTTAGGGATCCTAAATCAGGCTACGCAGGATGTGCTGGGTGGGAGACTGGGCTCCCTCTGTCCCCCCCTCTCCTGCCTTGACGTCTGTTTCTTTGTGACGTATGTTGATTACTGCACCTTACCCTAACTGGGACATGTTTTGGAGGTTTTACATGTTCCTATGACCATTTGTACATGCTTTCTTTCCTTTCTTGTTTAGACCTCAAAGTGATTGCTTCGATTTCGCAATCCCGATGCATGCTCACTTAGTTGAGGAACTCAATGTGGATGTGAGTGGTCTTCTGCCTGTCCTCCGCGTACGTTCAAGGGAGGAGGCCGCATGGGCTTGGAGAAGGTCGACTCGGGGATGGTAGCCCCAGACCCGCAAATCGAGGCATTCACCAGCCCCACATCCCGAGCGCCATCGGTAAGGCACAAATCAAGCCCCTTATCCTCGGAAAGTGTCAATCCCTCGGAGATGGACTTCAAAGAGACCATGGATGCCCTCACCATAGCCCTCATGGAGTTGGAGGAGTCTGGCAGAGAGCACCTCACGGTCCAATGCGGCATGGCGCGCCTCCCCATCTTGGAGGACTTCCTCATTGACTTGGGTTCTGCCCTGCGGGTTATCAGGCCAGCCCTGGTCATGGAGAAGCGCTTGAAGTCCATGGAGAAGAGGATCTTAGTGATGGAGGAGGCCGTCAGCGCCCTCCTACCGACCTCCTGGAGTCCACCGATCCTCGCAGCCGCAGCTCAGGACCACCCCCTGAGCCAGGCGCCTCAATCCCCCCGAGGGGGAGGCCAGTATCTCAGTGGCCGCGCCCTCGCAGCCCTTGATGCGCCCATCAGTTGAAGGGCAGCCCCAATGGTCGCCGCCAACACAAAAATGTCCGGGGCATTCGAGTTCCTCAAAGCGCCTACAACGGTGACGAGCACCCCACCCCGCCGCAGCCGAAGGGAATGTCGAGCGGGCCAACAAGTGATGAGTGGACGACAACGTGCAGGGACCGAAACAGCCCAATAGGCCCCCTCGCCGGCCCCGGATGACTTTGAGGTCCTGAGCGACGCCCCTGGCGTCCTGAATGACCCCCCCCGTGCGCCGCCGGGGCTGAGATGGGGCCGAATGAACCCCATTCAGCCCCCCCAGAGGGGCCCATGGAGTTGACCAACGCGGCCAAACCGCAGAGCCCCATGAAGGACTCCTTGGACTTCAGGGATGTCCGCTCAGGGATCAAGAAGGCCGAGAAGGATGCCCAATGCGCCCCCTCAGGGGCTGAGCAGGCTGAGGAGGCAACCACGAGGGAACTGGGTGCTGTGGCAACCTGCCCCTGCCCTGAGGAGGGCCCCAAGACCGTGCAGGACATGCTGCCCATCAACCCCAGCCCTGTGGAGGCTCCACAGCCCGCGCCACAACGCTCGCGCCATCGCCTCCAACAATTATGGGGATTCATCGCCTCCGAGTGCTACGACCTGATCTGAAGCCCTTGGGATCCGCCATGCGGGGGACGTGCCTGCGGTTGTAGTCAGGTGCAACCGGATGACCTACGGGGAGTGGCACTACCCTGCCAAGACAAGCATTAGGTTATACACAGATCTGGTTTCTGGTTTCCAGCCCAGTCGGGATGTTTATAGGGGTCCCTGCAGGTAACAGGGATCCACCAGGCTTGAGCAGAGACCAGCAGACCTGCAGGGTGTTACTTTTTCTGTTTGTAAGCAGGACTGATCCATGTTGGGCTTGAGCCGTCGCAACCAGTCTATGCCACAAATACTATTGTACATAAGAATCAGTGCAACGGTCGATTCTGAGTGACTATAGGGGTATGTGCACCTATGATGGCCAGAGCCCCAGAACATCTGCAGCTGGGCTGATTCGGGGCCGTTGCAATCGGCCTGTGTCCAGTTTCTGTCACTTCCTTTCTCAGCCCGTGGGTGGATAGAAATGCCCCTTAGGGGTGCTCTGCAACCAGGGCAGTTCATCATTATGATAGGTTACCAGTTTCAGCATCAGAACCTGCCCCCCCTTGAAGGTTAAGTGCCGCAGGCGCACACCCAGCTTAGTATGGGACCTGTACCTCATTTTTCAATGCCTCATTGGTGCCATGGACCGAGTGCCCTGGACCTGCAGTAGTGAGGGGTAGACCAAGACGCCCTACCTCTGTGGGGACCCCCCCCGCGCATGTGCCAGCTGTGGGGCCATGGGAGTGCCAGGTCACAGAGTGGCAGGGAGCCCCAAGTCCTATCACCACTGGGACATTACTGTCACAGTGAGCCGGGTGCTGTGTGGGTATCCAAATGGCACTCCCCAGCGCGGAGGCTGCACAGGATGTGGCCGATGATGGGAGTGGTGGGCTAAGGGCAACCAGAGCGCATATCTGCGCAAGTGGGGCAACCAGAAATGAAGGGACCAGGGAAACCGTGAGCACCACAGCAAGGAACAGCGCTAGAAACCGTTGGGGAGGGGAGTGACCACACATGGAGGGGGAAGGCCTTGAGCAGAGCAGCCCCACCAATATCCTGTAGGACAGTGGGTGACTGACCATGAGGAAGGCAAAGCATGGTGCGCCCAGCAAGGGGACCCCTTTTTCAGGTGTTTTTCTACCATTTCTTCGACCCCCCCGCAAGGACAGTACCCAGGCAGCGACCTACGAGTCGCGTCGGAGGAATATTGGTGGATTCAGCAGGATATGCCCCTGAAGAGGGCGGCGCCGGGTGGGTTGGACCCCTCGGGGTGCCAACCTTCCATAAGGGAGGCAGTGTTGGGACACTGGAGGGACTTTACACTGAGGTATGGCTGGATCTGGGTTATGAGCTCATGGACCCTATGCCTCAGCCCTGCTCATAGGGTACAATATGCCCAGAGTGCCATGGACTGAGTGCCATGGACCTACTGATTGGGCATGAGATGGCATGGATGAGGAGGTAAGGGGTGCTCTGTCGAGAGCCCCGACGTTCAGGATGTCATGACATGCCTACCCACTCAAGACCTATTCTTTCCGCTCCTTATTGGGTCTGCGTCAGGGATGCCCAGCGACAAGCTGGTGGCTACCCCAACGGTTGGACGTCAATCCCACACACACACCTGTGAACACACAATCAGCAGGCAAGGACAGAATGGAGAGACCCCTACAGGTTTCGCAACCAGCTGCAGGGACCCACTGTGAATGTGGTCTCGATGCCACGCCCTTTTGTCCAGAAATGCTGAGCAGTCTGCTGCCATTGACTCCAGCAGGATTCACACCTGATGAAGCGGTTTCGGTGGGTCCTGCAACATTGATCTTGCGCTCCCCATTCTACTTTGGTTTGACGGCGGTCAATGGTCTTTGACACGAAGAAAACCTGCCTTTTTGGAAGGCGTATTCACACAAAACCCCAACATTTTATGATCATCTCCAACCCGGTCGGTGGTGTTCCGCTGCAGTTTTTATAATAAATTCTATCAAAATCTCCAAGATTCCCTTGCCCTCGGTCATCCCAATCCGAACTGCAACCAAGAGAAGGATCGCCGGCTATTTGGTGTGCTCACACTGTTCCACTGGCGCCGCTGTGCCCCACAGCCCCGTGCATGATTGCACGAAGCAATCTACATTCTTTGCATCCTTAGAAAGGAAAAGAAATATGCATAGGTGCTGTCACAGCGACAGCGCAACATGAAGCAGAGGCGCAAATTCGAATTGCGCCGTCACGTGCAACAATATGCGGCAGTGTAAAATTTAATAATAAACTACGAAGTCTAAGTTAAAAAAAACGTCAGAACTTCACTGAATTCTACATTTCATTCTTCACATTCCACGTGGATTTGTGTGCGCATCACCTTCGGCGCTGAGCTCAGCGCGACACGCGCTCAACCTGGGAGCTGCTCCAGAAAGCAGATCTCTGACAATCTGTCAGTCTGCACTGGCGTAGACAGCAGTTGGGCCCAAAGGGTCCCCAAACTGCATCACCTCCCTCCCTAAGAGATCTGCATACCCAGCTCCGAAAGTGACCCTGTCCTGGCCACAAAAGTGACTCCCCATGGACCTTTCCTCCGGCGACCTAGCAGGCATTTCCTCCGGGGGCTGTAGCATCGATCTTCATTCTTGGGGGAGGCTGGTCTGGGCTCTGGCACCTACAGTTGGGAGCTTGGCAATCAAGGGATGGAAAATCTAATGATAAAAAACCACCATGACACTGACTGAGGCCATGCACAGGGCTGCGGCAAATTTTTACAATATTCACAACCAAGGGGCAAACAGGCACTGGGAAAAAGAGCGGGTGGACTTAGCTGCCCACATTACCAAACACGCGGCAGGACAGAACTCAATCGCGCTGCTGAGACAGCGCTGTCAGCTGCTGCGGGCCCTTCTCCTGCATGACGAACATGTTGACGCCATGAGCATTCCGGCGCTAGCACTGGCATGAGGGGATCGTCGCAACCAACCAGATTATCACGAGTACCACGCGTCGCTCCCTGGCGGTCCTTCCTCTGCGCAATTCTTGCGTTGACGATTGCTGCCTTCGCGCAGGCCTCATCTGGACACTCTCGTCGCAGCGCAGCAGGTCGTGGCTGGCTTCAATGTAGCTCTGAACGTCGTGGCTGCTGCAGCACGTCCGCTTTTTAGCTGTCCACGTCGATGTTCCACACCGAGGAAATTTCGGACTTCTGGATGTTCACCAGCGTGTAGATTGCTTCTGAAGCGGTTCCGGTGGGTCCTGCAACATTGATCTTGAGCTCTCCATTCTACTTTGGTTTGACGGCGGTCACTGGTCTTTGACACGAAGAAAACCTGCATTTTTGGAAGGCGTATTCACACAAAACCCCAACATTTTATGATCATCTCCAACCCGGTCAGTGGTGTTCCGCTGCAGTTTTTATAATAAATTTTGTCAAAATCTGCAAGATTCCCTTGCCCTCGGTCATCCCAATCCGAACTGCAACCAAGAGAAGGATCGCCGGCTCTTTGGTGTGCTCACACTGTTCCACTGGCGCCGCTGTGCCCAACAGCCCGCTGCATGATTGCACGAAGCAATCTACATTCTTTGCATCCTTAGAAAGGAAAAGAAATATGCATAGGTGCTGTCACAGCGACAGCGCAACATGAAGCAGAGGCAGAAATTCGAATTGCGCCGTCACGTGAAACAATATGCGGCAGTGTAAAATTTAATAATAAAATACGAAGTCTAAGTTAAAAAAAACGTCAGAACTTCACTGAATTCTACATTTCATTCTTCACATTCCACGTAGATTTGTGTGCGCGTGACCTTCAGCGCTGAGCTCAGCGCGACACGCGCTCAACCTGGGAGCTGCTCCAGAAAGCAGATCTCTGACCATCTGTCGGTCTGCACTGGCGTAGACAGCAGTTGGGCCCAAAGGGTCCCCAAACTGCATCACTGAACAGGGCTTGAGCGAAGGACTGAATGAGGTGCAAAGACAGACTGGGACTACCCCTGAGAGCAGTAACCCAGAGTCCCTATCCGATGAATAAAGCTATGCTAACAGCATATCAGTCCTGTTCGCTCCGTCCGGGAGTATAGCCATCCAGGCTGGGATTTGACAGAGTTCCAGAGGCTGGATTGAATAAGATACTCCCCCTGCTTCGATGCCAGCGAAGGGCGACCCAGGGCTCGTGGACCCCCTATGCATTTTGACGTCCCTCTTGGCTGGATTGTGCTGTCAGGTGAAGGCACGCCAGTCTGCACAGCAAGAAATTCTGAAGTGCCAACGACCAGTGAGCCCTGTAGCTGCATCGTATGGGTCGTGGCAGCTGTGACGGACTGCGACCGGACCAAGGAGGCGACGGTCGACGACCTCCCCTCCTTCTTTTTTCCATCCCCAGTGGGAATGAGCGTGGTGCCATGAAGGTCAGTGTCATGGCCGTTAGGGACCCTCAGAACGATCTCCTGCCGTCCATCTTAGCCCCAACCGGCGCCTCTTAGGAGACCGCGGCGGAACGCCCCATCAGTCCGCTGGGACACCGCGGAACGTGTCAGTTGGTGAGTTGGGTGCCTGTGAGTAGTGTTCTTGGCACCAGCGGGTGAACGATGTCCTCCAGTGGGGACCCACCAGATCCAGCAAGGTCTATTCTTCTCGGGTAGACGGACAATCTACCTCATGGATGCATCCACGCATCGTCAAAGAATGCCACCACAGCCTTGTGGTTACCCTGCGAGGGTCTGCAGGACCTGCACTCAGTGGGAACCGCAAGTCAACCTTAGGGGAGTCCCCGGTCTGGGGTAGTATTCCTACAGCGCCCCAGAGTGTAGGCCGTTTGTGGAGGGCTGATTTCTGCCTGCCTGCCTGAGCCAAGTGTGTCCTGCTTTCGGGTGTAGTAGTGGTGTTTTGACTGTGTTCTCAGGTGTCCTGACATCTCATTGTGCGCGCTGCCTACCCATAGTACCAAACCAGACGGCCCAGGTGCAAGTCTCTGAGGATCTGGGAACCAGACCGCCCAGTTGCAGGTCTCCGGGGCTCTGGGGAACGTGTAGGTCTTTTCTTTTCTTCTCTGTGTGCATATCCATGTTACAATCTTCTTAACCCCCTGTCCTGCAGGCAAAGGTTGGTACACCCAGAGTAAATACATTCAGAAGGATGTATTTCAGGATCCAAGGGCAGCCGTCAAGCAGAAGTAGTCCATCAGACCATCAGGGTCTGACTTGAGGCGGTACAACCTCCATATTCCGGGTCCATACGCCTACACTAATCACTCTTCCTCTACCACAGGAGATGGACACTCCACCCATCTCCCACTGATACATATACAGTCATAATTGCCGTCCGTATGAAGCTGACACACCAAGACCACCAACTTGGGCGGATATGCCCCAGACTGGTAGCATCACAGGGTAGTGTCCAGCCTATGTGTGCCTGAAATTGGCTGCCAAACTGCAGCAGTCCCCTTGTTCGGGGTCGCCAATACCCAAACACAAGTAAAAGAGCCAATCAGAGAACACACAGGTCGTTCGAATGCAAACAGCGCGACCCGCTAGGTAGAGCGGTCAAGTGCAGGCCCCCATATGCGGAGCACCCACCATATACGTGTACTTAGGCAGGACATTTAGTGTCGGAGTGGAGTCCAGAACCCAGTAATAGTGCACAGGTTGCAGCCACTGGGGCTGTGGACACCCCCAACACATGGGCTGATAAGAGGACATTTCTCGGCTTGTGGTGCAGCACCAACAACCAGAGTCCGTGAAGAGTCTGTTCTGCCCTGCAGCAGTGTAATGGCTTTGAGTCAGACCGGTCCAGAAGTTCCACTGATGACCAAGTCGGGTCAGTTCTTGTACAATCCCATGGCTGGGTAACTAGGGATAGGGTCACACGGAAAAATGGCCATGTGAACCCAGGTATCGTGCAGGAACCTGGCAGCTGCAGGGGGTTGACACTGGACAAGTCTGAGGTGCATAAAAAGTCGCAGCAAAGTCCTGAGATAGTCCACAGAGCCGCCATGGCTAGGGGGGAAACTCAACGCTTCCCCCTAATGTAAGCTGTTGTGGAGGCTGTGGCTGTAAACAGCACTGCTTGTGGTATGCGTACAGGAACATTTGGTGGCCCTGAGTAAAACTGAAGTAAGGTATGCTGAGTAATCTGACTCAAATATGTATGCTGCAAGTAGTTTGACTGAATCCAGGCACTACCTGCGCTGGCATAGCCTCTGCAGTACCTCTACCCTGAATCCTGACTCATCCTGGATGATCAGTTTCAATCTGTACATTGTTCTTCTCTGCATTGCTCGGGTTGATGGGACTTAACGCCCACGGAAGGTATGGGTCCCAGCCCACTGAATGGACCGGCATCTGTTTCCATTTTTTCACCCACTGTTGGCACCTGGGCCCTTCCTTCATGGACATGGGCAGCCATTGTCTTGATGGAACATTCAGTCTTCAATCTGGATAGGTGCTGGACGGAGGATAATGATGGCATGCCTGAACCATTTCCTCCTGTAACAGCCTACCTTGAGTTTTAACTGATTGACTTTCTGTGTTGCTTGTTTTTCATCTGAATGTGCATTAAGTTGTTGTGCTAACCTGATAGTTCAGCCCAACAGAAGCACTGATAGGCAGATGGTGACCACGCGGCTACAATCGTTTTTCCGTGTCAGTTTTCGCCAGCACGATTGCTGGGCTGGGGAGGGGAGTGTAAAACGATTTGAGCCGTAGGTGGAATTTTACACCCGCCCATCCCATCCCTGTGTTCTGCTGGTTCTGGGTCACGACCTCACTACCTTTGGTTTCCCCGCTTCAACGGTGTCGTTGAGCTAGGGAGGGGAGTGTTTGGTTTCTGTCATGCCCTGCGACCCCGGCCCCAACTGTGGGGCCTGATCCCTTGTTATGGGGACACATACTCCTCTTTATGCTGACCCCTGTCATCCCTTTGCGTAGGCTATTATAGGACTACACTATGGGATTGGATAGAGGATATCATTAGCCTTCATCCCCCCTTAACCTTCCCTCTCATGGCACCTTTGACTACAACCTGCAGTAGGGATATCAGGGAACTTGCCGTGTTTTTCCGCCGCTCTGGTATCAGTCATTAGGGAATTCATTGCCTTAAATTCGCATAGGTACAGAAGTTAGATTTTGGCAGCGGCCTGGTGGTGAACCGGCGCCGCGCCAGTTCGCGGGCGAACTGCCAGTCCGGATCTGGCGACCCAAATTGCGAGACCATGAACTGGCCTTTACGGCACTTCCATCCTGTTGAGTTAATCTGATTTTGACTGCATGGTTGTCATGGTCAATGCTTAGTTTATAATAGGGAAATAAAAGTTCAGGCTCCGGTGCCACTATTTTCAAAAACCCCTTAGCCTCATGATGAACATCCACTTAAAGTATAGGGTTACCTCAGGCATCGTTGCCGGCACCTGACGGTGCCGTTTTCTTTTACCCCCCCTTGTTAGTTTAGGCATGGCATGCATATCTTATGCATTTCGTGTGCTCACTTCTGCCTAACCGTGAATTGATATTTTCCATCCATTTCTCTTGATGAGAGATGCAATAGAATGACATGACTCTCATCTACAATCGTATGGTATTTGTTTGGATGAGTTGCAGGCTGATTTGGAGATATGCCTTAATTATTAGGATTGAATTGAGTTTTGGTTGTGGTGAAGCGACCATGGTGAACCTCAAGCTCAGATTGATTTCATTGACTCCAGGGTGAACCCAACATTGGTATACATTTTGGTTTGCATTCCCTTCCCTTTGCAACGTCAAGATATGGTCGTGGTGGGTCACCATACTCCATGGTGGGACCCACTTTCATGCATAAATCGTGCATTTGTTTTGTGTTCATGCTGTGACATTTTTGAGCTCATGAGTCACGTCATTGTCGAGTTTCTTCGCAATTAACTTTTGGCATCGTAACGACCACTCTATAGTTTCATAATCATTTTCGTTCCAGCTCATTTGAGCCAATGGCGATTTTTGGCATCAATGTTTGTTTGGAGATTGGGAGCACTTTTTTTCATGTGCTCAGGGTTCGCCACTATATCTCCAAGATATAGTGGCGACGGAAAAAACGTAAGAGCTCATTTTGTTTGTACTTGGTGAGTACAAACAATATATGTTCAGTTTACCGTTGTGTTTCGACGCTTTTGACATCTTTTAGTTCGAAGTTTTAAACTGTTTTGAGCTCATTTTGGCATAGTCATTTTATGCCAAAAATGACTCATTTTTGGCCTGTCATGGGCCTACATTTCGAGCACGTATCTCCAAGCACATGTCCATTTCGAGTCTAAGTGGTGCTTGTGCGTGTTGTGGCCAGAGTCCACTTCCCGCAATGCAACTTGCTCGGCCGTGAATCATTGTACAGGGGGCCACACATGAATTTTGGTGATCGTGTCTTGAATTTTATTTTTTTCATGTGTTCACTTGTGGTGACCATGCAGATACACCACCATTGAGTTTCTGGTCAAACCTCCGGTCATTTGTGGTTCCCAAAGCATCCATTATACATATATGGTCATCATGGGTCGTTTCAGATCTTTGTCGAAGCGCTACGACCAATTTCCTATGTGCCATTTTGGCCTATTTCTGCTTATAGTGAATTTGGTCATAAGCACATTACCAAAATTTACTCAGTCAGTGTGTTGACCTTTGGAACTCATACCGTCATGTACATGTTGAGTTTTCACCCAGATTCTCCTTCCAATTGAAGGGCATACTGTCCAGTTGACCTGCATTCTTTTACCAGGTTCTCACTCACTTTGGGTTACCACAGTATTGCAATCTCTAAACCTTTTTCAAATTTTGTGTGTTCGCTTCATTCACTTGGTTCATTTGAGTCTTTGGGCCAAGTCTCCTTGTTCCTTGCCCCTAGACCTCCCCAATGTTTCTACTTTGGGTATTCGAATTTGTTTTGGTATGTTCTATTACTTACCAAATCCATTGGAACTAAGTATGCCAAGTGTATAGGATAGTGGTTTTACATGTTCCCGGAGATGTACATTATTAACCCTGAAAACCCCCCTGTCATGTAGTCACCTGGCGGGTAAACAGTGAAGAACCCATGAGGAGTTGGACCTTGGGATGTTGTGCTATGTTTCAAAGGTGCTCTCTACATTGTACTGAGCAATTGCTGGAAGGTTACTGGTACATAGGTTCACTCTTTTGAATGTCCTCTTGAATTTTGGTGAACATTTCAAAATTAATGACGTCACTTCTGGGCCACGGGACAGTTAGGCCATCTTCTTGGTTTGGACAAATATTTTACCCATGGCCCCTCATCAGTGTCTCGTCCTCATGTTTGAGGAGTTTAGGTTATGGACTACCCTTATGGGATCGGATCAAATCCATATGTCACTTCAATTTTGACTTCCTTTCTGACTCAGGAATGTGTACATAAGCCCTCTTTGAGGGCCCCAAAAATGACCTCAAAAAGTGGGTATTGGAGTTTGTTGCCTTGCTCAAACCTGAGGGGGAGGTAGGGCGAAGCCTTTTTAGGACAATTGACTCCTATGCGGATATTTTGTGCATGCACTTGCCTGGACCTTAGGCTAACCCTATGTCAGAAATTTTCGCATTCTTTTGTCCGTTGCTTTTTCACTTATGGCAAGTTCACCGAAATGCGCAGCCTACCAGTCTTGTTGCAGTGTCGTGGAATCAGGGAGACAGGCTCAGATATCAAGGGGGCCTAAGATCGGACTAATGCCCTTTGGATGTGTCCACATGGAATTGTTGGAATCCCCTGTGACCTGGCGAAAGAGTGTGTTGAAGTGGGTAGCCTCTGATTGTTAGTTTTCCCTGTCTTTGTGGCCTGTTTCCCATGCTAGGTCTCAAGGGCCGTGTGGAGTTGGGTCCTGCCCCTCTACGTGTGTCAGGGTTAAGGTCTTGGCTACCTTCAACTACACTTGTCTCCTTTTGGGATGTGGAAACCTGAGGTGGTATGGGTGATATACCACTTTACCCCCTTTTCCGGAGAATTTCTGTGGCCTAAGTCTTACAGGCACCCGGGACCACCACCCCCCCTACGGTGGTGTGATGGGTCCATCTGCTGCCCCAAGGCGAGTTGAGTTGGAATTTTTGGGGAGGATGGTCAGTGAATGTGTGGGCACTAGACTCCCGCTTCTGGCGTCCTGTAGTACCGGGAGTGGAACGTGACAACCCCCCGACTAGGTTAGGCTTTGACAGCCAATGGGCCTTACCCATGTCTTGTTGTTTTCGCATGATTTGTTCTTCCTGCTTGGGCATCCTGAATCAGGCTACGCAGGATGTGCTGAGTGGGAGACTGGGCTCCCTTTGTCCCCCCCTCTCCTGCCTTGATGTCTCCTCCTTTGTGACGTATGTTGATTACTGCACCTTACCCTAACTGGGACATTTTTTGGAGGTTTTACATGTTTCTATGCCCATTTGTACATGCTTTCTTTCCTTTGTTGTTTAGACCTCAAAGGGATTGCTTCGATTTCGCAATCCCGATGCACGCTCACTGAGTTGAGGGACTCAATGTGGATGTGATTGGTCTTTTGCTTGTTCTACGCGTACGTGCAAGGGGGGAGGCGGCATTGGCTTGAGTAAGGTCGACCCGCGGATAGTAGCACGAGACCAGCCGTAGGTGAAGTTTTACAGTTGTTCCACGCAAACGCATCATGCATGTCCTTCAACAAGAACTGTTCTAGCTCTTGAATACAGGATTGGTTGATCACCACATGACCCTTTGTGCCCTCGAGTACGCGTTGGGGACTTCCAATCGCTTCCCCACATTGGAGCACATATGCAGAGGCTTTATCGGTTGTGGGGACGTTAGAGGGGGAAGTGGACTGCGGGGTTTGAGGTTTGAGGTTTGAGGTTTTGGGTAGGAGACGCCTTTCGGCCCCCGGGGGCCACCTGCTTCGGGCCTGGTGATATCCCCCCCGCCAGGATCTAGTGGGGGGCCCTTCATGACACACCTCCTTCCAGGTGGCAGAGTCCCCCGGGTTCACGGGGCTCGCAGCCCTGTCCCTCCCCGGCTTCCCCTTTTCGCCACTCCCCGGTCAGTGCGTCACTTAGCAACCGTAGCTGCAGGCGCTTACCCACTACGCAGCCCCCCTAATGCGTGGTCGCCCGGGGTGCCGGCGCCGCTGGGCCCGTGCTACTGGCTTGTCGCCAGTGGGAACCCCAGGGGCTGGCTGCCTAGCCGTGGGGCTGGTGCGTGGCTCGGTCTGCCACTAGTGCCTTTGCGGGTGCAGTGCCCTGTTCGTGTGTGTGCGGCGCTCGCGGCAGGTCCCGGGGGTTGGGGCCGGTGCCGGTTCCTGTGTCTCTCCCATGTCCCCCTCCCCGCCCCCTCGTTCCCTGCGCTGCGTGTGGCGGGTTGTCCTGTCCGGGTGTCCCTTATCCTTGCCCGCCGGTACGCCATTCCATGCGGTCTGTGCGTTCCGCGGGCTAGGTCCGGTTGGCCTTCTGGTATTCCCCGTATGCCCTTTGCGTGTGTGTGCGCTTGCAGTCCAGCGGCGTCCGCGCCCTTCCCCCCTCCCCGGGTCGGTGTGGGGCGCGCAGCTCGCATGGTTCCAGTGCAGGGCGCTGGTAGGGCCGTTCCATGCAGTTCGTGCCCCTCCGCGTTTCCTTCCTCGGTCCCGTGTGCCGTCTGGCTAGCTTGGGGGGGGGGGGGGCGCCTGGTCCCTTTCCCCCCGTACCTGGCTCTGGGTCGTGGGCTCCCTCCTGGGCGGGCCTGTGCTTCCGGGGCCGCCCGGCGCCGGGGGGTTGGGGGGCGGAGGGGGGGAGCGGCCTGTGGGCCGCCTCCCCTTGGGGGGGCGTGGCCAGGGGGCCCCGAGGGGCTGGGGGTCGCTCTACCTCGGTCCGTCCCTCTGCCTGCCCTGGGCGGGCACCAGAGCAGGTGTCATCGGCGTTGCTCAGTTCTTGGAGGGCGTGGTCTCCATACTATTCCGGTGTGTGTCCTCGTGCTGAGCCCCGATACGGTGCGAGGGGTGCCCTTGTCCGCCAGCAGGTGGCTGCCAGCCTGACGAGGTTACCGTCGGAGCGGGCGGGTGGTGGTCTCGGGGCGCGTGGCGTATGGGCCTAGTGGCGCTTTCCCCCGGGTGCCGCAACCAACTTGGGGCGGGGGGGGACCTCCCCTGGCCCGGCAGGGGGGGTAAAGGGCAGGCGCCTCCTTGGCATGCCTTGAGCACCCTGCGGGCTGTGGGGGGGGGGGGAGGGGGGGGGACGCGTCAGGGTTCCCCACCGTCCCCCTCTGGTCCCCTGGCCCGGATCCCCGGCGGCTGCGGGGGGTTGGCTTGTAGGTACCGGCCCATGCCCCCGCCACGGCCCGCAACGTGGCGCCGCGCGTCCCCCCCTGCCGCGTGCTCGGCCGGGGCTGTTTGGCATTCCCGGGCACCGGGCGCCGCCTGGTTGGCTGCCAGTGGGTCAGTCTGGTGGGGGGGGGGGGGGCGGTTGGTGTGCTGCCCTTCTTCGGGGGCGCAGTTTGGGGGCTGTGGGGGGCGGGGTGCGGGGGGTCGCTCTTCCTCGGTCCGACCCTCTGCGTCGTTCGGGCGGGCACCAAAGCGGGCCTCATCGGCGTTGCCCAGTCCATGGAGGGCGTGGTCCCCATACCACTCCGGTTCGTGTCCGCGTGCTGCCGCCCGGATGCGGTCGGCGGGGTGACCTTGCGCGCCGGCGCAGGATCGCAGGCCTGTCGTGCTTACTGTTGGAGTGGGCGGGCGGCGGTCTGGGGGGCGCGCGGCGTACGGGCCCAGTGGTGCTCCTCCCTGGGTGTCGCGGCCCTCTCGGCGAGGGGAGGCTCGCCTGCTCCGGCGGGGGGGAAGCAGGGCCGGCTTCCCCTTGGCCGGCATCCGGCTGTCCGCGGGCTTGGGGGGGGAGGGGGGGGAAACGGGGGGAGAGGGGTGGGGATCACGCCGGGGCTCCCCGTCGTCCCCCTTCGGTCCCCTGGTGTTTCCCTCCGGGGGCTGCGGGGGGATAGCTTGATGGTCCCAGCCGGGGCTTCCCCTGCGGCCGGTGGCTCCCGGGGGCTAGCCGTTGGCCGGGGGGGGGGGGGTGTGCCCCGACTCCGGGGATTCGCGCCCAGCAGGGGAGTACCCCAGGCTGCTGGCCCACACTCCCCTCCCGCCCCCCTTCCGGCCACTGGGGCCGGGCTGTTGTTCGGGCCCTCACCCACGGCCTATCCGCTCCTCTCGTCGCCGTCGCCTCGCCGCGTGGCGCAGGCGGGGGGGGTGGGGGGGGGGGGCGGGCGCTAGGAGCGGCGGTCCGGTTCAGTGGTTAGTGGTCAGCGGTCTGCGGGTCAGTGGGGCTCCCGTGTCGCACGCCTCCGCGTGCCTGTGGCCTCTGCCGTCTCCCCGACCGGGGGCGGTGCTTGTCCTCCCGCCGTGCAGACAGCGGGGGGCTTGGGGTGGGCGCTCAGGGTCGGGGGGGCCGGGCCTGCCGGGGGGGTGCCCCACGCCGTCGGTCCTCTCCCACCCACCCGTGTCCGTCGCTTGGGGTCTGGGGCCAGGCCTGCTTGGCGCCGGACCAATGCCGCTGGGCGTGGCGTAGCGTGGCGGACACCCCGTATGAAACGAAAAAAACCAGTTTAAATCTCGTGAACGGTTTTTTGGCGAATATCGCGTATGGAGTGAAAAAAACCCTTTTTTGTAAAAAGAAAAAGAGAGGGCAGAAACACAAGAACCATCCCACAACCGCCATTGCTGCCAAAGGAGGTGAAGCATGTAGCCCCCACGAACATTTTGGGTACCTCCAGCACGCCCAAAGCAATGGAGCCGTGGCGTGAAGGGTGGCTTTTATACTCATCGCCAGCAGATGGCGGGAAGAAAGAGATAACGTGGAGCACACCCGTGTGAGGTGCTCATAGTGATTGCAAACGAAAAGTGCAATTTGCCCTTCAGCCTTTGGCAAGCGGTATGAAAATGACTATATTGCTACCAGGGCCAGCGGCTAGAAAGCTAAAGCCAGCAATACCTCCTGAGTCCAGTCACCTGCAATGGACTGTGACCATAATGGCGTGGAGCCAATTCCAGGAAGTCTGCAGACACACGCTTGTAGATCAAAGCAATCTTCATGTCAAAGGGCTTCAGTTTTGCACACAGACTGTTGTTCCACGCAAACGCATCATGGATGTCCTTCAAAAAGAACTTTTCTAGCTCTTGAATACAGGATTGGTTAATTACCACAGGACCCTTTTTGCCCTAGAGTACTCCTTGGGGACTTCCAATCGCTTCCCCACATTCGAGCACATATGCGCAGGCTTCATCGGTTGTGGGGACTTTAGAAGAGGAGGTGCACTGCAGGGTTTCTGGAGGGGCCATAACGTTTCTCTTCCTTGAGTTCCCATCTAGGGGCACATCGTCGGAGTTGGAGGCTAGGAAGGCACGGGATTCCCTAATTATTGGCTCAGAGGAGGAGGCAGCAATTTTGCCCTTGGGTTGCGAAAAGGGATCCTCTTCATCAAAAACGGGGAGGGGAAGTAGATGGGGACGGGGACTCGGAGTTGGAGGCCATGGCAAGAAGAGTTTCCCCAGGTCTTCGGCAACCCTCTTTCCTGTCCCAACTGGTCTTCGGGATGGCGCCAGGGACTCGGAGTGATTTTCCTTGATGATGCGTAGTGCCTTTTTGATGAATCCTTTCGGCAACTGTGTCAAGATAACAACAATGTCCTCGATGCTCCGCTCATGGCTAAGTACCTTGTCACAAAAAGCCAGCAATTCATCGCCACATGACCAACCATTCTTTTCAAAACCGGAAGCCCAAGCATCACCCTTTGAATAGAGGTGTTTCAACATTGGCCGTACGAAAGAAGTACCACAAATTGGCTCCCAAATGTGGACTTTTAAGGCACAGACCGGCACTTTGGCAAAAAAAAACCAATGCAGCCCTTCGTGATTATCACTACGAACATTAAATATGGGGCATTGCCTCCAGGCCAAACCAACGGCTGTCTGTTGGTGCCCTTATGGCCTTCGTATTTCCTCATGATGCTCAGGCAGGACATTATGTGTGTCATCGCCTCAACCCATGCCTGTGGCTCACGGACCTCATTGTGGTACAACTTCTGGTGAAGCCGCGTCCTAATGTCCTTGTCACCGAACCAATGCCCCACAACAAAAGGCTCCGTTTCATGGGAAGGCGTATGACGGGTCGCCAATCGTGTTACTACTACCTCGGCTACTTTGGGGGCAGTGACAAAGACAAAAACAACAGGATCTTGTTCCAGAGTTGCGGCACTTTAAAAGCTCACTCACCCTACCAACTAGTACCAAATTCTCTAATGTGTCTGCCTCATCCTCAAGAAGACAAGGGGGCAAAGTGGATTGCAGGAGGGAACCCATGTCATCCTCCGTTTTCCACTTGTTGTACAACCCAGCATCCTCATCAGCAAAGATGTGGCGTCGCATAGGGCACACGACAGTGGTCAAGCAAAAGCCGCAGCCTCGGCAGTGCGTGCACCACAAAAACACTTTCCGCTCGCACTGCCCACAAGTCCAAGGGGGGCGGAAAAGGTTCAATCGGTGCTACGTCCTACAGGGGGCGGGAAATTTTAGTATCCGAATCCGCCACAATCGTTAAAAGTGATGGGAAAAACTGCGCTACCCTTTTCCATGGTGAAGGGCAAGGCCTAAGGGTGGCTCTCCTATTTCAGGGGGACACCACCTGAGGAAAGGCTATGATGAGGGTCTAGCTGGCTCAGGTCCACGCAGTTCCCCGCAATGGAAGTGGCATCCAAATTACTGATTGCGCCCAGCCGCTGACCCTGGTTGTAACTCCCCAATGAGGAGTCCTCGCGCCTTGCTCTTTCTCTTTTTGCAATGCCTTTTGGGTATTTGTTGCTGTGGTCCCCCACTATTTTTCTGGAAGCATTGTTGGGCAGTTCACAGAAAACACATTGCAAAGAAAAAGGTTGACAACATATATCAAATACATTATTGCCCCAGCTCTGTAGCCACAGACACAGACAATCATGGGCGCCATCAAAAACAAAAACAGTTAAATCCGCCCTTTTCTTAGACAGTGCAAGGGTTGTACTATGAGGACGCTTTGTGGCAGCCACTGAACATTTGGGTTCATCCACAAGCAAGTGCGCCATCCCAGCTAGCACACCACAGGTGTGACAACAAGTTCCGAAAATCGGGAAAATCCATTTTGCAACAGGACAGTGGTGTACTGTTCATATTCGTCCCTTTCAATGAAAGCCTGCAGAGCAGGGAACAAAGAGGGCAAGGTTGCACGCTGCCAGGACAGACGGGCAGCAGGTTTTGCACCAGGCTTTGCATGCGGCATTGCAGCAGGCAAAGCAGCAGGCAGGGCAGCAAGGTGAGCCGCAGGCTGAGCAGCAGGCCACAGTGTCGGCCAGCACAGTCATGGTTTCACAATCCACAGACACGCCCTTATTGCGGACACCATCAAAGTATTTGCGCACCTCCGGTTTTTCTTCAGCTCGCTCGAAGGAGGGGCGCCCGACCGGGATTGGTGACTGCAATCCCTTCCGCAATCTTCTCTGCTCAGGAACGGATTGTGAATTAGGGCAGTGCAGGGTGACGTAGTGTAATTGTATGCCTTTCACGTCGAGTTTGACATAAATGTCAACACACACACGCCTCTCAGCGTCGCCCCACTCCAGCCAATATTTCCTCTTCTTGGCGACACCCTTGGATTTGTGCTGCGCTTGCTTGGCCTTGACAGCTTGTGCAGCCCCCTCCACGTCTCGCTGAACATCAGCTGACCGCACCAAAGAGGAGTTCACCAACAAACGTTGCACTGCAGGCTGTCAAGGTAGAGGTACAGGTGCAAGGGTCGGTCTGGAAAGGGATGTGCAACAGAATGTGGACGTCTTCATCCAGGTACTGGGCTGCGGGTGCCTTTGCCGAAGTGCGACCTACAGAGAACAAAGTATCAGTTGACACTGCGCTCACTAATAACGGGCAACTACATGTGGTAAGCAGCCTGAAGTGCCCTGAAAGATAGAACTCTGTCCATCCATCCGTGTGACGTATCTAATTCTACACCCCCCACCCCTGATCATACCCCCCCCCCCAGCACAGGGTACAAATTTTGAACTTGATGTCCAAAACAATTATGGAAACAATTTCGCCACAATCGTTAAAAGTGATGGGAAGAATTGCGCCGGAATCCACCCTACGATTTTTTCCAGACACGTTTCTTCCCATACTAAGCCCTCTCCCCGTATGTGGGACAGAATCGCCTTTCGAGAGCACTGGCGCCACATCTTCATGCTGCACCATCCATACAGGGGGTGGTAATAGTTCATATATGCAGCGGTTGGTAAAAGGTGATTTTAGACGTGTTTTTCAAGCAGCGGGTGGTAAAAGGCTGGTGTTCTTCCATGTAAAGGTTGGTACCAACATCCACCTCTTCTGTTTACCTTAATGTTTCTTTTTTTTTTCTATTTCGAATGCACTATGATGTCCCGTTGGAAAAGCCAGAATGCTTCATTTTGGTTGAACTTTTCTTTTTCTTCTGTAGGGATTATTCTTCTATTGTAGAAATATTATTTCTTCTTTGAAAACTCCTAGGGTTTTCATTTGCATAACACTGGTACTATTTCTCTGTCCCCTGTTTTTCAAAACATTACACTTTTTCTTCTACAGCCTGCACTCTTGCTATTTGTGTAAAATGTTTTGTCTTGCTTTTTTGTTCAAAACCTGCAGTTCCTTTTGTGTTGAAAAACCTACACTATCTTTTTTTGTCACTCACTTCTGCCTTCAAAATGCTGCTTTTCTTTACCTACTGAAAAATTGTTTGTTTTTTTTGTTACTCACTTCTATGTGGAAAATCCTGGATTTTTTTTATCTTCTGGAATATTGTTCTTCTTCTCTGAAGTGGCCAGACTTCCTGCCTTTTTATGGACACCATTGCCGTGCGCAACTCGTGTGAATTAGGAAAAATGCCAAAGAAAAGTTCCTCTCGTGTGCAAATCGTCCGACCCTACAAACTTCACTGCCCTTTGGAGGACATGTCACTGTTGCAAAGGATGAGCCACATATTCATCTGTAGCGATTCGGTGTTATTCAAGAGAAAACAGGAGGTATTACTCTCTTTCACTCATGGTAAGCAACACTGCACAGCTCAGAGTGCCTTCATCATCCGAAGTTTGCACTGCGTCCAGGGCCTCCCTTGCCCTTTGCCTGTACTCCCTGGCTACACCCTGAGCATGTACATCACGTGGTGCAGCACGAAACCTTTTGGCAAGTCTGTCCCACCGGATCCCAGTCCTCTTTGCTGCTCCTTGTCCAGGTGGTGAGCCTGGGACTGATAGCGCGTCAGTGTTGTTGTCAGCCTCTGCCCCAGAGGCTTCATCTGCCTCTGCCTCTGCCTCTGAGGCTTCCTCTGAATCTGAAACAGGACCAGGAAAAACAGACAGCAAAGTTGCAGGTATGGGGATGGCTGCTGAAGGGCAGGGGAGGTCCACATCATCCACAGATTCTGTCACTGGCACCCCTGTAAACACCATGGTCCAGCTGCTGAGGACCTGTGTGGTTGTCAAAGGGGATGCAGCCCATACGGCAAGCCAAGTTACAAGGAGCGCCTTCATCGTACGCTCGCTGCTATGGGGCTTGGAGTGCTTTGGCAGCAGTCCATTGTAGATCTTCAGGCAATGGTCAATGTGGCGCAGCTTCAGTCTGTCGCGCAACCATGCTCCCATGCCTGGATTGATGACCTGATCGCCAATATTGCTGACATGGCTGCGACGAGTGCGGCCAAAGAAGACATAAATGTGTGGCTGCGCCACAAAAAAGTATAAGTTGGCCAACTCTATTTCAGCATTGTCGACGCGCTTCAACTGGTCATCGTCGAGATGGCTTCCGACCCGGTCCATGATGACGAAGCTGGTAATTCTGCGCGACGCCATGGTCCTGTCTGTCCTTCGCCCCGTCATTGTCGACCTTGATCATCGGGCGTTTGAATGTGTTGCCAGCCTGACACTTCTTCTCGGCGTGGTCCTCGTGCATGTAGGATGGCAGGCCGTGAGGCAGATCGCGATGCGCATGGCAGCAACTTGTCTTTCCTCTGTGCAACACTTGTAGTACCTTTACGGTGCCTTCACGGTTGACCACAGGCGTGGCTGTGGCCTGTCGCTTGTCAGCGTTGCTGTAGTGTCCGACCTGTTTTTCTCCGGCTGCATACCCTCCGCGCAACTTGGGCGCGTATTGGAGGGGCGTCTCGTCTGGGCTCAACTGCGTGCACGCCGGGAGCGACTGGGGTTCACCTTCAGGGATACACACACCATACCTTTGAGGCTGCTTGCTGAGGTGCAAGAATTCACGTCTCCATTCGATGTTGAGTGCTAAGTCAGTCAGTGTAGAAGGCAGTCGCTCCGTCGTTACTTCTTGAGACAACCAATCTTTTGCCTGCGACAGAAGTTTGCAACCCACTATGGTCCAAAACAGGATCAAGACCAGGCCCACAAGACCTCTCAGCGACTGTTCTTCCAAGCGCCGCAATTGTGTCCAGGTCAATCACGGCAGCCTCATACTTCAGCTCTTTGATGAACTTCGGAACGGTCTCCTCCTCTGTGCGGCTGAGAAGTGGGTTGGTGCCGTACCCTTCCAGTGGCTCACCGTCCTGTACCTTGCCAGCCCAGGTGCGAAGCCTCGTAAGGGGCGGCGCTCGACACCTGTAACGAAGCACAATGTGGTTGTAGTTACCCTCCAGCAACAGTTGCACACAAAAGGACTTTTGCCCGGCTTCCGCTCTAGCCAAGTCCTCGGCGCTGAACTCTTGTATTGACGGGCCTTAGAACTGCAGGACACCTTCTTGCTCTGAGCCTCCGCGACTGCGGCCAGAGCGTCGTTCATTTGTGCCCTTTGTGAGCAGGCGCTGCATGACTGAAGACAGAACAATTATCAATGTTATTGATCATTATTGTTGCTATCATCATTATTACTACTATTATGACCACAGAAGCTCAACAGGGCGCGAGTCTAAAGCCCCTGTTCTGCTTTCTCAAATTTGACCAAAATCGGAACGCATCTGCTCGGTTTTAGTTCGTTGCCGCAGCGGTTCGTAACAGATGGCAGTTTCTACATGCAGCAGTTCGGAACGCCACCCAAACGATCTGCTGCAAAACAAACCTTTACGCTTACGAACTATAACCACCCCCTGTATTGGATTGTGGACCCCGTTGTTTCACGCCCTTCTTGCAAGCTTTCTTTCATAAAGACTGTTTGGTTGATTCCGCACGTGCAGCGACCAAACGTTCCCCACATCCCAACTTGAAGGGCCGTTGGGCAATCCACTCATAGTCCAAGGTGAGTACCTTGAAGCTTGGAACCTTCTCAATGTGCCACAAAAGGAAGCTGTCACACGTGGCATACATACTGTATGTTGGGCAAGTGCAACGCTCTGCATTGACCCAGTGGATGAACATGAAGGCAACAAAATCCTTCCATTGCAATGATTGCCTTGCTGTATCCTCCCAGCGTCTTATTACACGACGCCACTGCTAAGGCGTCAAAACAGCGGCATGTCCTCACCCGGTCGCTGTTGTCCCCCACTCCTCCCTTGATGAAAAAAGAGGGCATGTCCAACGTCAAAAGATGTGGCAGCTTCGTGCATAGCCGGACTTTGCTGCCACATCCACATTAGTAGAAGCATGTTACCGCGAAAGAAAGCGTGAGAATTGCACCCTGGCTTTTGGCAAGGCTAATAATGCTATCGATAAGGAATTCTGCCAAAGTGGACATGCGACGCTCAGTCAATATGCTCAAACTTGACCATATTGGCATTAGGCTCAGAGGCCCAGGTGGCAGGGATGCCCGAGAAAAGGCACCACCGAACTGATATAAGCACTTGTTAATGTACTCTTTTTGCACATAATCACCGAATGCAAAGAAGGCACAATATTGTGCACGCAATGCAGCCCTTTCCGCCATGAAGACCATCAGAGACCACACAAATGATAGTGTCCATAGGCACTTGTAGAGTTCGGGACGAATGGATTCATCCAACAATAAAGATGTGAGCTTAGCTGTACGATTACGGAAAACATGAAACGAGCTTTGAGCTTGGGCCATTTTTTCTTGGCAGATGAGCTTATACTTGTGGCCCCATCGCATCACACGTCACATCATCCACGTCCCAATGAGGGCGAGACACAGGCCTCGGATGCCACCTTTTACCCTTAGGAAAATGAATCGCAACGCAACTTTGTTCTCTGTACCAACCATAGCCAAGGCAACCATCACCATGGTGTGGGCCGTAGTTAGGGTACACTTTAGCAAGATTCGGTGCTTTTCACAGACGGTCTCCCGGTGCCATTGACTGCTATCCAAATCGGTCGACCGATTTTTCTGGCCTCGTCACAGTGGAGTCATGCTCCAAGTAGCCACTGCAAAGTGGTATGCACGATGCATAGCGTGTCCGGACTTTTCATCGTGGATCCGGGGGCAGAACAACCAAAGAATTAATGGTGCGATGAGATGTTACCTGCCGGCCAGGACACTCCGGGCACCGTTGGGTCCCAATGCAACATCACCCTACATCGCCCCACATCACCCTTGCCATCTGGAGAGGTCCACAATGCTAGGGAGCGGGGGACAAGATTAGAAGTGGCCTAGAAGTCGGCCCGGTGGCTACATCAACCTTGCCGTCTACGGAGTCAGCGCCTCAACGCTTCAAAGTAGCGGACAAAATCAGAAGTGGTCCACAAGTGGGCTTGGTGGCTACACTGCCCCTACTTCCGGGACGGTTGGGGGGGGGGGGACGCTTCAGCGCGGGGTACAAAATGAGAAGTGGCGCACGAGTGGGCCGCTTGGCTACATCACCCCTGCCGCCTGGGGATCGCCAACGCTTCAAAGCCGGAGACAAAAACGGAGGTGGCCTGCAAATGATGGCTACAAGACCCCTGCCGTCCGGGGGGTGACCAACGCTTCACAACAGGGGACAAAATCAGAAAAGGCCCATCAGTGGGCTTGCTGGCTACACCACCCCTGCTGTCTGGGGGTGTCCAACGTTTCCAAGTGGAACCAAAAAAAGAGTCGCCAACCAGTGGGCCTGGTGGCTGCATCACCCCTACCGTCTAGGGGTCCCTAATGCGTCAAAGCAGGAATCAAAATCAGAAGTGGCCCGCACATGGTGGCTACAAAGCGCCTACAGTTTGGGCGGTCCCCAACGCTTCACAACGGGCAGCAAAATCAGAGGTGGCCCACATATGTGTGCGGTGGCTATGTCATCCCTGCCGTCTAGGAGTCCCTAACACTTCCAGGTCGGGGACAAAATCAGAGTGGCCCACCAGTGGGCCTGGTGGCTACATCATCCCTGCCATCTAGGGGTCCCCAACGTTTCAAAGCTGCGAACGAAATCAGAAGGGTTCCACATATGGGTTTGGTGGCTACATCACCTTTGCCGCCTAGGGGTGTCTAACGCTTGGGAGCGGAGGACAAAATCACTTTGGCGCTTAAATGGGACTGCTCGCTGCAAAGCCCCTACCGTCTAGGAGGTCCCCAAAGCTTCACAACGGGGGGCCAAATCAGAAGTGACCTACATATGGGTGTGGTGGCTACATCACCCCTGCCATCTGGGGGTCCCAAACGTTTCCAAGTCGGGGACAAAATCAGAGTGGCAAAGAGTGAAAAAGCGTCACTGCCATGTCTTTCTTGGGGGACTTGATCCAGGCTGAGCCCCCCCTTAAAAACGTTTTGTTGATGTTGAGACTAACTTATTCATTTTTGTCTTTCATTTGAAGTTTGAAGTGCACTTTCTCAAGGTAACAGTGGTATAACCCTAGCCCCCCATGAAGTTCACCCCTACCACTCAACTGAGCGGACGTATCTTCCTTCATGGAGATTCTACCGAAATAAAGTAGGCACTTCATGCCTAAGGCCTTGTAGGTTAAGCCTGGTGGTTCCCACCTCAAGACCCCAATACTCGATTGATTCTTCCTCTTATTTTGGTTCTACTTTGTAACTGTTTCTCAATTAAGTTACTTGGCCAAGCCATATCTGGCCTAACTCCTATGCCCCAGATTCCTATCCAACTCCATTTCATCCAACAGAGTACACATGAAGTGCTTGGTGCTATCTTGGAGGCCTGAGTGATGCCAGGTTTCACTTGAAATCATCTATTGTGTTTATAAACCTTTGAAGCTTTGCATTTAGATCTACATGTGTCTAGCTGCAGCCCCACTTTGTTACACATGTTTTGATTGTGGAAGGACTTATCCTGATTTGATTGATCCGGTGCCTGGACTTGCTCTACATTACCTCTGTGTGGACTTCATTTTGAGCTGTCGAAAATCAGCAAGGTTTTCAAAAGCATATACAAGGAACAAGCACAAGTGAGAGCAAACCAGAAACCTTTTCTGGTGGCAGATGAAGGCCCTGGAAGACTAAAGCAGAACGCAAAGAACACCAATAAAAACTTGTATTCTGAACTGTGAAGATGTCTGTCACACTCAGTGCCAAAACGGTGCCGGTCACAAGCATCAGATCCAAGAATGATGTTGTGAGAGTACGGCCTTCATCTACAAGTGGTGTACCCGTTGATACTGGTCCTCTAGGAGAACTTGCAGTAACAAGAGGGGCGGAAGAAAGCAAAGAGATATATGCAGAAGGAGCCCGCCAAAGTGCAAGCGCTGACGCGCCCGGCTTAACGCTGGCGAACCTCAGGCGTCTCGAAGGCAAGGACCCTGTGGCAGCAGCCTTAGCTTCCGTCGTGGCCCGGATTCCCCCGTCCGAAAATTCTCCTATCCGAGGGATCGAAGTGGCGAATGGCAAGGTCCAGGCCTGGAGAAGAGCGGCAAGGAAGGGAGAGGGGAAAGAGGCGCCTTTGGGAACGATATTGGGAGCTACATGGGGCAAGAAGACGTTCGAGATACCTCACGGCTAAATGGACTGGTCTTCGTCGGCCCAATCATCTGAGTGGGAATCCAACTGGGTGTCTGGAGAACCTACGCCTCCAGAGAAATCGAAGGAGCATGACTGTTTGAAGCCTGGCTCCAACCACAGGGCAGTGGCACCCGAACGTACGAGTGTGGATCGAGGTTTGCCCCCTCGAATGGCAGCCCCTAAGCTAGGTCTCGATGAGACCATGGAGTTGCTATCCCGGGTCCTTGGTGCACGCCAAGAAGATCCAGATCTAAGTGCCTTATCAGCAGCACTCGAGACGAAGTTGGGGCTCACCGACCTGGAGACACCCCCACCTACTCTGTCCCCAGGTGTTGACCTGCTAACCAGGGATGTGAAGAGCTGCAGAGGCATCCGCAGCTCCCCACTGGACACCTGTCCTAGCCCTTTCCACCCTCCTGTGAGGAGTGTGCCTGTCTGCAGTGTAGGTCACACCACGGAGGCTGAGATGAAAGGCTATGGTCTGTCAGCCCTGGCCGAATTGGCCACAGTGCACCCCTCACCCCTCTCAGGTGGTACAGGTGACACAGGCGTCCCAGGAAGGGGAACAAAGGCCATCGCCACGGTGAACATTTAGATCGAACTCCCTGAGGTCAATCTGAAAAATCTGGCTGAATGGGCTGAAGAGTTTTCTGAGTTTTTGCTTCCCACGGGCCAGCAACATGCTGATGTCCGTACTAAATGCACGCTCATCAAAACGTCGTGCAAAAAGACATTCCTTCAGCGGCAGGTTAAAACCGCTGTCAGGAAGAGTTCCAACTGGGGCCACTTCTTGAAAAGAATGGAGCAAATGTATCCAATCAACGAAACAGACCTGAGTTTCGCAACGGAGATTGAGGAACTGCCACCTCTCCCTGAATTCCCTACTGCTGTGCGCATCTCCGAGTTCGTGGCATAGTTGGAAGAGCTCATGGGGCGCATGAACCCCTCGTCGTATGACCCGACTGAGCCACATCTGTGGCTAGTGGGGACGATTCCTACCAGGACATGGGATAACTGCGGAGAGACGTCCCAGAGCAAAGGTCGGACGCACTCTTACGATGACCTGGTCCATCTGTTAATCGAGTTGGCCATGGAAAAGGAGAATGACTCCCAAATGGACAAGTATCTGCGCAAACATCTGCGAAGGGAAACCCCTGGTGAGAAGTCTCCTGGAGGGAGGTCGTCTCAACCCCACCCTAACCCTGGGAAGAACCGTGGGGGGCAGTTGAAGCACATGACTGTGACCCCCTCCTCCAAAGGTAGAGGGACCCCAAATCTTTTCTACTGTCCTCCTACGGACGAAAAGGGGGGACCCTGCCACGCGCCCGACTGTGATGGGCGAAGTGCGTGCATGCGCCAGCTGAACCGCAAGCACAAAAACTAAAGATGGTCAGGAGGTAAAGCACCAAGACCATTTCCGCTGCACGATAACGTGCCGATTTTGCAGCAAGAGGAGGCATTATGAAGATGAATGCCACATCAAACGCCGCGAATCCGAAAAACTCAGGAATGCGGAAGAGGAACGGCGTAACACCGCCAGTAAGGGCGGAGGAGCCGAAGGGGGGGGCCCTAACCCTGGAAGTTCTAAGTGTAAGGGTAACCCTGGGGGACGAAGGTCCTCGGCCCCCCCCACTGGTGGTAGAGAAGCGGCCAACCCGACGCCTAAGGGTGAGCCGTCGGGTGAGAAACGGCCAGCCCCCTCCACTCCCAACGCTGGTGGCGCCGACAAGAACAGCGAGAACGCCAAGAAGCGCCGCCTAAATTAGATCTCCAAGTGCCTGCAGGCCGCTGGGGTTGAGGTCAAGTTCCCTGATGAGGGAGAGGGGGGCGGCTTCGAGGATGAGGATTTGATTTTCTGGATCATTGTGAAAATTGGTGACAAGGTGTACAAGGCTGTCTTGGACACGGGCGCTACGCTTTCTATCGTGGCCCGCAGACTGCTGAAACAGACCAAGATCCGGAAAACCGAAACCGTGGCCATAAGGGTTGGGGATGGTCGGACCATCCATTCCCTGGGGGGGGTCGATGTGACCATGTGTCTGGTTGACGAGCAGGTGACTCAGCACTGTAAAGTGCTGGACACCGGCGCCTTTGACATTGTCAGAGGCACAGATTTTCTGTGCTGTAACCCCCAGGTAAAACTGTTGTCTTTGCAACGTCCCTATGCCCTTCACTGCGACTTTGGTAGTGGCCTTTTCTCTGTCCCTCTGGAGCTGTCAGGACAAAAAAAAGCCGGTCTGCGCTACGTGAACCGGTCTAATCGAACTGAAAACTATCAGTTGGTGCGGCCCGTCTTGGAAAATGGACTGGCCGCCGTGCAGGTAGACCTGAATGAAGTACAGGTGGAACTGTTCGCGAGTAAAGACCAGCACATTATGAAGCTCTATTGCTCACGGTATCTGAATAACCCTACCGCTTCTATTGGAAGTCGATGGGGTTGTGCTATGCTAATCCCCCATTTTCTCAACTCGCTAAGGTGCTTACAGAAATTGCCCTTGAAGGAGCGAGAGTGGTCCTGTGCACCCCTGACTGCGGTACCACAGGCGAACAGGCCTATTAGAGACGACTGTTGGACCGTATAACAGTGGGAAGAACTGAACTCCCCAATGGTACAATCTACGTCCCTGAGGACACTCAAGAGACCATGCCCGCCCCTGAATGGGGCAGTTTCCTGTCCATCGTAGGTGGCTCTCTAAACGCCGTACCTGTGAGTGACCTCGACCAGGTGGTACTCAAGGAGTTGATGGCCGAAAACAGAGGCCTTACTCTCCTGGATCTCAAGAAATGATCCGAGTACTCTTCAGTCACTACTACGAGTGCTGAGTGCTCCAATTAGCAGCAGACACCAGCAGTCTCCACGCCCTTGGCTGATGCTGACGACCACCTCAGCGATATCGCCAGTGTTATACCCCCAGTAGACACGGAGACGGTGACACTGAAGCACAGCGCTTTCCTAGCGGAGCTGCTTATCGATGAGGTGGACCTTGGGGAGTCCACTCAGGGCGGGTCCCATGACCACGCCGTATTCTCCATGCAGGCCACAGATGGCCCTACAGGTCAGGTACCTGGCGCTAAACTCTCACCCAACAATATGCCCGTCTCCTGGTACGATGTACAGGATCTCCAACAGGTTCTATGGGCTAAGGCTGAGGGTATCGAGCGACAGACCCGCCTGGACCACCTCAAGAGGACCTGAAAAACGTCTATATGGTCCGAGGAGGATGATGAGGAGATGACTCTTCCCGATCCTGAGGTACCTCTGGTATACTCCCTTCACTATGCCCAGCAAGGTCGCCAAGACTCGGAGGATGAACTACCCCCTGAAACCATCGGGCGTGTGAGGAAACACGAAAAAGGGAAGAGCATCCTCCATGCTGAGGAGGACGGTGTTGAGAAACTGGAGAGCATGAACCTAGACCCTCGTCTCAGTAAGGTCATCCAGAAATATCAGGAGGTTTCTGGAGCGTTGCCCCCACCCCTGTCTTGCAAGAAACTGGTCCAGATGGACCTCAAATTGAAACCAGAGTTTGAAGGGTCTGGGGTAAGACGGCGTCCATACCCCGCCCCACAAGACCAGATGGAGGAGATCGAACGCCACATCCAGCAATGTATAGATGCTAGCCTTGTCGAGGAATGTAAACACGGGGACTGCCCCCGCCATTGTAGCCCTTGTTTTCTAGTGGCTAAACCTGGGTTTACTGCTATGCGCTTGGTCGTTGACTACGGTGAGGTCAACAAAAAGGCCCAGAACCACTCAGTGAGTATCCCCAACATGAAGAACGCCCTGGAGAGAATCCCTAGGTGCCGATTCAAAACTAAGATGGACAAGCGCAGTGGCTTCCGGCAGGTAGACCTAGCCCGAGGAGCCCAGGAACTGCTCGCCTCTGTAACCCCCAAGGGCCGTGTCTTCCAGTGGAAGGTCATGCCCTTCGGTGTCGCGAATGCCCCTGCTCTCTTTCAGGAGCTGATGAAAAAAATCCTATACATCCTGAGAAGCAGACCCCTTGTACTGGAACTGGTTTCCCGCGGGGCTGAGATGGAGGCACACATCAATGACGTGAGCCTGGGTACTAATACCCAGGAGGATCATATCCTCCTCCTACAATAGTTTTTTCCCTGTCTGTCAGGAAAGCCATCTCCGCATCAAACTCAAGAAATGTGAGTTCAAGCGGGAGGACATGGAGTACCTAGGTTTTGATGTTGGATATGGCTGGTGGAAACCAGCCGCATCTAAGATGCAACCCTTGCAAGACATGGAGATACGTGACGACCCTAAGAAGGGTCTGCACAACGTGTGGAGTTTCGTTGGCGCCTGCAATCTTTAGAGACGCCATATCCACAATTTTACGTATTAATCAGCCCCCCTGACTGACCTTATTAAAAAGGCCAATCCTTGGCGATGGACCGACAAGGAAGAGGCCTGTTTCTAGGAGTTGAAGATGAAAATTGCCTCTACCAACTACCTGGGGGCACATCGGCCTAAGGGCGAGATAATACTCGTCGCAGATGCCTGTGAGGTAGGGGGGGGGGGGTACCCTATACCACTGGCAGGAACTTAACCCCGCTAAGTTGTCTCACTGCCAGTTTCAAACTTCAGGTCTGAACTGTCATGGAACCCTGAAGCATGACTACCCTGCCAATGAATGGCGTATCGTACCTCTTGGTCACTGAAACTGGAAGTGGAATCAAGCACGATCCAACTACAGCACCTATGACCAGGAACTCCTGGCTGGGATGCTCGTGCTCTCTTCCCAGTCCCGTCTACTTGGTACTAACTCTATTGTCTGGCTTTGTCACCAAGAGCCACTGAAAATGTTTCGGAAGGGTCCTCCTCCTGAAAAAGCGACACCAAAACGGTGCTGGACCTTCCTCAGTCAGTTCAGGCTGACTGTCCACCATATCCAGGGTATCAAGAACGAGATGGCTGACTATATACCTTGTAACAACCTCGACGCCCTCCTAGGTGCGAGCTCCGAGGCGTTGGCCAAAGAGGCGTTTCAGCGCATGGACATTCAGCTGGACTTATCCATGCGCAATGCAGGTGTACTGGAGGGCTGGAGTCTGAGAGACTACCATGCTGAGTACAAATGCGTACTCTGCTCCCCCAGTGATGGCCTAGAGGCACGCCTGATAGACGGCGACCGTTGGTATAAAGAGAACCAATATCTGTACCATGAGCATCGTATAGTTCTGCCTGAGGCACGACTTGATGGTTGCCTACAGTGGGCCCATCTCAACTCAGGGCACACAGGGTGCAACAGGTCTGTGGACGTTTTCAGGGAGCGTTTCTACTCGGCAATAACCTGTGCTGATCTACGTGCTCGTATGCAGTCCATAGTGGACTCCTGTGGTTGTCACGCCAGCAAGCAGAGCGACTCACGTGACCGGGCACTGATCTCCAGTCTGCCTATCACCTAATTCTCTGTTGTATCTGGATTTCATCTACGGTCTGCCTAAGTTTGGTGGTTATGACAGCTCGTTGGTTGTCACCTGTGGCCGTGCCTTCCCCTGCAACAAAAGGATCACAGGGGAACAGACTATGAAACTTTGGTTGAACAATGGTTCGAACACTATGGGGCACCTAATGAGGTGCACTCAGACGACGATGTACGTATCTGGAGTGATACTGGATTGTACAAGCGAGTATTGGACCTTCTGAATGTCCATGTGACCACAGGTGTGCCCTACACTCATACTTCTAACCCTCTGTGCGAGAGACAGAACCGTGTGTTGCAGCAGAACCTGAGGATTCTGATGAAACAGGAGCGTACCAAAAATTGGATACGTCTCTTACCCTGGGCTGTCCTAACCATGAACTCTCAGGAGAGTTCCTCACCGGGCTATACCCCCCCCAAAACCGTTCCAATGCGGGCGTCCTGCATGGTTCTCTAAAACGCCTTTTCCTGAGGACTACAAGAACCCCGTAGGTGATGGGCTGGGGCATAGGCAGGACCTGGCTAACCTAGCTAGAGCTAACCTGAAACTCGTTCGAGAACGTGAGTTGACTAGGCGTAACCGCACGAGACGCCCTGCCACCTGCAAGGTAGGGGACTTTGTGCTAGTACACCATTGGCGACTGCCCACTTGCCCCCGCAACTGTCTGCAGAACCCCTACTTTCGGCCCTAGCGCATTATAAAAATAGATGGATCGAGGATCCATGTGGGGTGCAGCCCCCGCCTAGGTGGGGAGTTGCTGTGTGCACCTAAGCAGCTGAGACACTACCACTCGCCTGACGAACTGTCCTGGGACAAGTGGGGTCTGTCTGATAGAGAGGTCGAGCGCATCGACCTACAGAACGCTGCCAACCCTGAGGAGGAAGACGAACTCGAAGAGATGACTGCCGATGAGATGGCAGTCGAGGGCTACTACGTGGTTGCAAGTATTGCTCGCCACGAGTAGAAACAGGGATGGACATTCCTTACCCTGTGGTATGGCTATGAGCTATCTGAGGCGACCTGGGAACCCATGTCCGCCTTTATACAGCCAGATGGGAGTATCCACCCCATCGTTCGCTCTTACCTCGTTGAGAACAACGAGGGACAGCTACTAACCCGTGTTGAGACTCTGTCCCAGCGGAAAACGAAAAAGTAATCTCCTTGTGTCCATCTGTTAACTGTTCTCTAACCCTCTCGGTCTTCCAACCTCGCAGGGGTGGTGTGCACTCTTGTGCAGATATGTCTGCGTAGGTGTGTAGGAGCAGTTGTCACAGTTGCCCCGCATTGCATCGCAGGACAGGACCAGTAGCCCCCCGTGACAACCACTCCCTGGCCGAAGGCCATCTGTTTTGCCGAGACCAATGCTTACGGAGCGCTGCACCAGCCCTGGCTGTGCCCTGCCACCCCATGCCTATGGTTACCAGCGTGAGCCAGGTGGCCGCTTATCAGGTTTGCAGCCACCCAGCGAGTGTGTGCCTTTTTGACCATGTGTTGCATGGGAACTGCCCTGGTGTAATGACCTTGGGGAGCCAACGAAGAGCAGTGGCCTTCTACTCCAGGGGGGAATAACAAGCAAGGTGTGATGAAGCAAGGTGTGTCCACCCTCCTTGGGGGCAAGCGTGTCACAGTTAGGACCCTTGACTGGTCCAGACCCATGGGGTTCTACCCTTCCTTACCGGGTTACCATACCCCTAAGTGTGCTACCTGTGTCTGTATGTGTCTCACTTCACTCCCCAGCGTAGCCTCTGAGGCCGGGCTTCGCTGACGTCGGACCGAAGGTCCTGATGGGGTACTACTACCACTCCTATGGCGCCCAATTTCTGTGCTGGCGCCTATCCTTTGGGTAAGACGGCAAAAGCCCGACCTACTAGAGGGGGGGGGGGTGTTCAAGTGTGCTAAGGGTATACAAAAGGCCCGTTTTTCTAAAGGCCAAAAACTAACACACTCCCCTGCCCACGAGGAAAAGCACGCATGACAGGAGACACCACTACGCTACACACACTAATGCCAGCACCAGCCTTCGAAAGCAGGGTGAGCACAACCGCACTCAGTCCCTACCAGGCTTGCTGACCCTAACTGCTACACACGCTACTGGGTGGTCATGACGAAGAAGTCACGGGCCCTACTGGCCCCCCTGTGAAATTGCAAGAGAACACAGCGCCACTAAGCGACTGTGGGCTGACAGGGACGTCGCAACACGTTTCCCTGTGGGGGCTTGGAGGAAAGGGGTGCTCTGTTTGCTTGCACAGCATGCATGCTGAAGAGGTTGGACTGCCCTGGCCACTCACAGCTGAGGTACGGTTTGTTGATTGTGTGATCAGCGCCCTTTTTAGCGTGGGCAGAAAAAATTATAAAGTCACGGAAGGTAACTGCAGCTGCACCAATCACCCTGACCTCTCCCACCTGTAAAGCAAAGGCAGATGAGACGTGGTTAGCGGCTGAGGAACCAAGCCAGCCTCCACGCATTGTACGCTTCTCAGGCTGACCTATAATACGCTGTCCTCTAACCAGGCCGCAAGCAAGGAAGCTTAAGGACTCCGCCCGTTCTCTTATAGAACGTACGGCGGGGCCCTGGGTAGCCTAAGCAAGAGTCATACCTTGTGCACTGCGCGCGGCCTATATCCCTTTAGTGCATCGTGTGTATGAAGGGAAGGGGGACGATTGACTAAACGTTTTCCCCAACCACTTAGGCGGCTCAAGTTGCATGGTATAAAAAGACGGAAAGTGCCCAAAATACAGGGCCTCAAAAAACAGCAAAAGAACCATTCTTTGGCTTGCAAAAACCAAGCTGTTTTTGAAACACCAAAAGAACTCTTGTGTAGGAAATTTCGGCCTTTTCTTGGTCCTGGTGGGTCGAAAAAATGCATTCTTTGGGGCAATGGACTGTTCCTTGCACGAGGCCTCGCGCAAGGAGCAGTCCATTGCCCCTCCAAAGCCAGGTAATGATGGTGGAATTTAGGAATCAAGCAGGCGCCTACACTGGAGTGACATTACAGGCACCCTCCACGTGATCACATTGTACCATATGTTTACGCGGGCGGACATTCAGCGCTCTAAACAAGCCTTGCAAATCTAATTGATGACTCAAGAAATCATTTCTAATGTTGTTATATTCCTAACAAAAGGAGCACATACGTTGGAGGTGTTGCACGGGGTGCATCCTTCAGCATTGCTCATGATGCACACCTGCCACAAGTTATGCGGAGTGTCAAGCAAAAAAAAGAGTATCACTGGTAACGCATGAAGCACGTCCACTCAAAAGATGACGCTGAGCTGGACAGGGACCCCCTTGTAGCTTTGGCTGAGGAAGAATTGATCCTTCTGTTGTTCACTATAAATAAAAATAAAATGCGCAAAGAAAATATGGATTTGCCATGCGTGGCAGTTTTTTGAGCGTTTGTTTGGGCCACAAAAACTGATCTTTTGGAGAGTAAAATGCAATGTAGTGCAAACGACACCAATTATCAAGATGATGTTCGATACCTGGAGGAAGAAGGTGCCCTGGGGGAAGCAGTCTGTCAAGCGCAGGCGCTGACCAAGCCCAAGAAGAGTTTTGCCGCCTCCGGGGGGGCAAGCTTCTGGTAAATTTCAATGACTCAACGACAATTTAGGTACTCGTTGCTTCAGTGAAGCGCTCTCAGATGAGAACCCATCACAATGGTACAAAGAATATATTTTCTGGGCCTTTTTTTGCGCGAGACCTCGCGCAATGAGGACTGCAATGCAGTCCCAGAAGTTGAAAGTCACAACCCATAACTCTTTTTTCAGGCAGTGCACACCAAAAATCAAACCGTGGGGTGGGTGGTAAGACCACTCCACCCTAAAGCCGTCTTTCCAAAGGAAAATGAATCGGGTGAGGGTTTTGGTTTAGGAAGTTATGCGCGAGGGCTCACGCTTGCAGCACCCCCTGAACCACATGTTGCATATGCTTTGTATTGATATTCAATCCGCCATGCTTCTGTTTTAATGGTCCTTGGTCTTGATTGCGCGAGGCCTCACGCATAGAATTTGATCAAAAAATCATTTTTCCAGGTATGGAATGAACATGCAGAACAGAAAAAGATGTTGCAATCATTTTTTCTGCACACCATGTTCATCCAAAAAACAAGGGGAACGCAAAATGTATTCATTGGCCAATTTCCGCTAAAAGCACATCATTTTCCACTGAGATCATAAGATTTATTTACTTTTTTATAGTTGATTTTCGTTTTCGGCTGTTCGAAAAAAGGCACAAAATGGCACAAATGGTAAGAAAGATACTTTCTTTGGACTAATGTTCTGTTTTCAAAAAACAGAGCCTGCGAAAAACCATTTTTTTGCATGGTCCAAGTTGGGTGCATTTGGTGTGATTTTGACCATGCAACTTGAGCTGCCTAAGAACCATTCACCCACAACAACCAATCAGCGTGTGACTCAACCAGGAGGTGAGCTCCTCCTGGGTTACCTACCTGACTCACCACGCACTATGTGAATGCTGAAGGGAACACGAACGCAGAAACAACCCTAAGCGTTTAAACAACCCTACGGGGAGTTATAAACAACCCTAATCGATTAATGCATCGTGTGTAATGCATGCCCTTCTTACCTTGTTACCTGCAGAAGAAGGACAGAGATGGTGAACAACGACGCAGCGCAAAACGAGCTTACGCGTTCTGAGCAACCCTGTTTTAGCGCTACAGCAACACGAGCACGAGCAAGCACTTTTTTTTTTGACCTGTGAAGAGACGGGAAGAGTGGATTGGGACACAGGGAAAGCGCCACAACGTGTGAATGTCTAGATTGAGCAGATGCATTGCGAGCACAGCGCATACATTAACACTACGTGCGCGCTGCGTGCTCCTTTCCTTACACATGCCTTTGATTGTTCTTTTGACCTGTCCAGAGCAAGGGAAGTGAACACCCATACCCCCAACGAACGCAACAGTGAGTCCCCTAGCATTTTAGCGACACTACCAACACGAACGCAATGCATGTGTGTGACATGACACTAACATACCTGAGAGGTGGGTTGTCCACCTGCTCTGTGATGTGCGTTTCTTTTCAGTACTTTTTCCTAAAGTTTATAAAATTCTTAATGCAACGGTGCAGAAATTTCTTTTAAAAGCTTTGACAACCACGGCTCATACCTTCTCTTTTTGGAGCCGTTTACGCTTGCGCAACTCTTTTTTGGGGGTCTGCTCCTGTTGCGCTCTTCTGCAACTATAAGTTTTGGCCTAAGATTGACGATTTCGAACGTTTTTTCGTCATTTTTTAGCGATTTGACTTCTTAAATCGCTAACCCTTTCGCTAAACCACAGGACCCACTCCCGGTTCATTCCATTTTCTATTTCTTTCAGCTCCTGGAGATTTGTGCCCTCCGTTGGGAGTATTGCTCCGCCCTGGCCTTTGGTCAGGACGTTTACTAACACGCTGTTTATACAGCGATCGCCGTCCGCATTAGAGAGTTCAACCGTACCCTAGTGGGCAAGCATGTGTGCTCTAGGGAGGGAGTCCTGGGTTCAAACCCCACTACCCTCAAATTTTTAACAAACGTTTTTGCCGCACGCAGGGGACTTTTGAGGAATGCCCCATCGAAGGGACATCATTCACGGTACATTACACTGTTTTTCAAGGGTACCTACAGTGTGGTAGGCTTCTATGAAGTGATGAGAGTGTCTTTGGCTGGTTTAATGCATTTTCTGAGGTAATTGTGGAACAATTTGCGCCCTTTTCCTTGGTCCTACTAGCTTGATCAACTAGTACTCCAGGGGGGAGTAAGAAAACATCACTGTCATTTCTTTCTTGCAGGACTTGCTCCAGGCTGAGCCCCTCTTAAAAACCCTTTGTTGATGTTGAGACTAACTTAATCACTTTGTCTTTCTTTTGAAGTTTGAAGTACACTTTTTCAAGGTAACTAGGGTTATAACCCTAGTCCCCCATGAGGATCACCCCTACCACTCAAATGAGTGGACGTATCTTCCTTCAAGGAGGTTCTACGGAAATAAAGTAGGCACTTCATGCCTAAGGCTTTGTAGGTTAAGCCTGGTGGTCCCCTCCTCAAGACCCCTATATTCAATTGATTCTACCACTTATTGTGGTTCTACTTTGTAACTGTTTCTGAATTAATTTACTTGGCCAAGCCATATCCTGTGTCTGGCCTAACTCCTATGCCCCAGATTTCTAGCCAACTCCATTTCATCCAAAAGAGTACACATGAAGTGCTTGGTGATATCTTGGCGGCCTAGGTGATGCCAGATTTCACTTGAAATCATCTATTGTGTTTATAGACCTTTCGAGCTTTGTATTTAGATCTACATTTGTCTATCTGCAGCCCCTCTTCGTTACACATGTTTTGATTGTGGAAGGACCTATCCTGATTTGATTGATCCGTTGCCTGGACTAGCTCTACATTACCTCTGTGTGGACTTCCTTTTGAGTTGTGGAAAATCAGCAAAGTTTTCGAAAGCATATACAAGGAACAAACACAACTGAGAGCAAACCAGAAACCTTTTCTGGTAGCAGAGAACGAGTGGGCCTGGTGGCTACATCACGCCTGCCATCTAAGGGTCACAATGCTTCAAAGCCAGGGACAAAATCGGAAGTGGCCTGCCAATGATGGCTACAAGACCCCTGCCATCCGGGGGTTGACCAACGCTTCACCACAGGGGACAAAATCGGAAAAGGCCCATCAGTGGGCTTGGTGGTTACACCACCCCTGCCGTCTGGGGGTGCCCAACGTTTCCAAGTGGAAACAAAATTAGAGGTAGGGTAGGTAGGTATCTTCCGGAGCTCGGGATGCCTCCTTTGACAATGCAGGAAGAAGGTCTTACCAAGGGGGCATGCTGTCCCTCCCGCTGCCCTATGTCAGGCGCCTCTTAAGCCGCTCCCGCGTGTGCTTGGGAAGGCATTGTCGCGGCCGGCCGGTTCATGTGTCCCGGGTGGGAGGGTGTCCCCACATGTGTCGATGGGTAGGGCCACATGCCCCCTCCTTTGGGCGGCAGCTCTGGGGGCTGCCCAGCCGTGTGGAGTATCTCTCACCACAAGGGGTATTGCTCCCGCTAGTCTACGGTACGACTGCCTCACCCTTGTGGCTTGAGTTGCGGGGCCTCTCTGCTTGGCAGGCGACCCCCTCCCGGACTGTGTACCGGCTCACCTGTCAACGGTTGCTTCCATGGCTCCGGGTGACGTTTGCCATGGTCCCCGATGCAGCCTGGCCGGGCTCGGACCAGCCGCTTTGGGGTACCGCCCCTGCTGCTGGCCCGCTGGGTCGGCTGGTTCGCTCCAGTGCGCCCGACCCATGGGGTGTTTGTTCCTTCCTGTCCCTCGGCCGCCCTACGTGTGCACGTGTATGCGATGTCCTGGGCCACTTGGCGCCTGTTCACCTGTGTGCCCGCTTGGTGCGTTGCTTTGCTTGTGCGGTGTCCTCGGCCATTTGGCTCCTGTTCACCGGTGTGCCCGCTCGGTGTGTTGTTTTGCTTGGGCGGTGTCCTGGGCCACTTGGCTCCTGTTCACCGGTGTGCCCGCTCGGTGTGTTGTTTTGCTTGTGCCGTGTCCTGGGCCACCTGGCTCCTGTTCACCGATGCGCCCGCTCGGTGCGTTGCCTGTGTGTGCGGTGTCCTGGGCCTCTTGGCTCCTGTTCACCGGTGTGCCCGCTCGTCCTGTTGTGTTGTGTGTGCGGTGTCCTGGGCAACCTGGCTCCTGTTCACCGGTGTGCCCGCTTGGTGCGTTGTTTTGCTTGTGCTGTGCCCTGGGCCACTTGGCTCCTGTTCACCGGTGTGCCCGCTCGGCGTGTGGTGTTGCTTGTGTGGTGTCCTGGGCCTCTTGGCTCCTGTTCACCGGTGTGCCCACTCGGCGTGTTGTGTTGCGTGTGCGGTGTCCTGGGCCACTGAGCTCCTGTTCACCGGTGTGCCCGCTGTGTGTGCTGTGTGGCGTGTGCGGTGTCCTGGGCCACCTGGCCCCTGTTCACCGGTGTGCCCGCTCGGTGCGTTGCTTTGTGTGTGCGGTGTCCTCGGCCATTTTGCTCCTGTTCACCGGTATGCCCGCTCGGCGTGTTGCCTGTGTGTGCGGTGTCCTGCGCCACTTGGCTCCTGTTCATCGGTGTGCCCCCTCGGTGTGTTGTTTTGCTTGAGCGGTGTCCTGGGCCACTTGGCTCCGGTTCACGGTGTGCCCGCTCCGTCCGTTGCTTTGTGTGTGCGGTGTTCTGGGACACTTGGCTCCTGTTCACCGGTGTGCCCGCTAGCTGTGTTGTTTTTCTTGTGCGGTGTCCTGGGCCACTTGGCTCCTGTTCACCGGTGTGCCCGCTCGTTGCGTTGCCCGTGTGTGCGCCGTCCTTGGCCACTTGGCTCCTGTTCACCGGTGTGCCCGCTTGGTGCGTCGTTTTGCTTGTGCGGTGTCCTGGGCCACTTGGCTCCTGTTCAGCGGTGTGCCCGCTCGGTGTGTTGTGTTGCGTGTGCGGTGTTCTGGGCCACTTGGCTCCTGTCCACCGGTGTGCCTGCTTGGTGTGTTGTGTTGCGTGTGCGGTGTCCTGGGCCCCTTGGCTCTTGTTCACCGGTGCGCTCGCCCGGTGTGCTGTGCGGTGTTTTGGGCCACCTGGCTCCTGTTCACCGGTGTGCGCGCTTGGTGTGTTGTGCTGTGGATTGCACGTGCAGGGCGTCGCTGAGGGGCGCTCACTCGTCCATCCGGACGGTGGCTATTCGTAGCCGGCAGGGGCTGGGTACCCTCCGGGCGCACACTCGTCCGTCCGGAGAGCGGCTGTTCGTAGCAGGCAGTGGCTGGGTACCCTCCGGGCGCACACGCGTCCATCCGGACGGCGGCTGTTATGTAGCCGGCAGGGGCTGGGTTCGCTGCCGGGGGCGCACAAGTCCGTCCGGACGGCGGCTGGTGTTGCTTGGCACCTGTCCTCGTGCCCTGGTTCGTTGCGTGTTGTGCGCGCCCTCCGGGTTTTGCGGCACCCGGCGGCCGTCGCTGCTTGGCACCTGTCCGTGTGCCTTCGTTGTGGCCGGCGGTATTGTGGCTCTACTTTGTAACTGTTTCTGAATTTATTTACTTGGCCAAGCCATATCCTGTGTCTGGCCCAACTCCTATGCCCCAGATTCCTGATCAACTCTATTTCATCCAAAAGAGTACACATGAAGTGCTTGGTGCTATCCTGGAGGCCTAAGTGATGCCAGATTTCACTTGAAATCATCTATTGTGTTTATAAACCTTTCGAGCTTTGTATTTAGATCTACATTTGTCTATCTGCAGCCCCTCTTTGTTACACATGTTTTGATTGTGGAAGGACTTATCCTGATTTGATTGATGCGGTGCCTCGACTTGCTCTACATTACCTCTGTGTGGACTTCCTTTTGAGTTTTGGAAAATCAGCAAGGTTTTCAAAAGCATATTCAAGGAACAAACACAAGTGAGAGCAAACCAGAAACCTTTTCTGGTAGCAGAGAGCAAGTGGGCCTGGTGGCTACATCATGCCCGCCATCTAAGGGTCACAATGCTTCAAAGCCAGGGACAAAATCGGAAGTGGCCTGCCAATGATGGCTACAAGACGCCTGCTGTCCGGGGGGTGACCAACGCTTCACAACTGGGGACAAAATCGGAAAAGGCCCATCAGTGGGCTTGGTGGTTACACCACCCCTGCCGTCTGGGGGTGCCCAACGTTTCCAAGTGGAAACAAAGTTAGAGTCGCCTACCAGTGGGCCTGGTGGCTGCATCACCCCTACCGTCTAGGGGTCCCTAATGCGTCAAAGCCGGGGATAAGATCGGAAGTGGCCCGCACATGGTGGCTACAAAGCCCCTGGGGTTTGGGCGGTCCCCAACGCTTCACAACGGGCAGCAAAATCAGAAGTGGCCCACATATGGGTGTGGTCGCTACATCATTCCTGCCGTCTAGGAGTCCCTAACACTTCCAGGTGGGGGACAAAATCAGAGTGGCCAACAAGTGGGCCTGGTGGCTACATCAGCCCTGCCGTCTAGGGGTCCCCGACGCTTCAAAGCAGCGGACAAAATCAAAAGGCGCCCACATATGGGTGTGGTGGCTACATCACCTTTGCCGCCTAGGGGTGCCGTATAGGGGTCTCCAACGCTTAGGAGCGGAGGACAAAATCACTAGTGGCGCTTAAATGAGACTGCAAACCCCTGCCGTCCAGGAGGTCCCAAAAGCTTCACAACAGGGGGCGAAGTCAGAGGTGGCCCACATATGGGTGTGGTGGCTACATCACCCCTGCCATCTGGGGGTCTCAAACGTTTCCAAGTGGGGGATGAAATTAGAATGGCCAACTGGTGGGCCTGGTGGCTACATCACCCCTGACATCTAAGGGTCCCGAATGCTTCAAAGCCAGGGACTGTAATAGGTTAGGATACTAGGTGATTGTCGCACACAGAAGCAGACAGAAATCAGTGACCGTTGCACATAGCAGCAGGCAGAATTCACATTTAGATGTCGGAATTGAGTCAAAAGTCAGAAATTCTGATTTGACAGGACAGATTCCAATGCACTGCTGGAATGGACGATCGCCGGATGCCTGTGTGCGAGCGCGTGCCTGTCTGGTTGTGCTTTATTGCAGGCCGGCCGATCTAAAACTCCCTCTGGCGGTGCTAATAGTGTTAGTTCTATCCTGTCACTGAAGAGAATACGAATCGGAAAAAGGGCGACTCCGGTGGATGATAGAAGGCCCGGAGTTAACAATCTGGCTAAACCCTGGTGTGGTGCCTCCGCCCACACCGGCTGTTGTCCTTTGGTGCATCACTGCACTTGGGAGGAGACCGGTGTACGTTAATTGGTGCATCTGCTTCGGCGTGCCACGCCTACGTGCATGGGGGACCATGAGTCCCTTGAAGCCGGAGGAGCCCGAGTGGATGAGGAGTTGAATTAGAAGTGACTGAGGTAGGCGGACCAAAGGAAGGTAAGTAAGTCGGTCGTTGCTCTGCAACATGACTCCCTTTGGAGTGCCGCACAATGATGCATTCATGTGTGCCACATGTCTGTTGATAATGACTACTGGATGTGAATGTTTGTTTGGGAATGTCATGACATGAGTGTGAGTGCATTTAGGTTAAAAGTTTGCATGCATGAATCACTCCAATTAATCCGGATTTCAACCGCGAGAGGTTAATTAGGAATGAGGAGGTCAAGTGTCATGACACGTGGGTTGAGACAAGCTTGATGCATGGTATGTGAAGGAGGTCAAGGTGTACATGCATGTATGCATGCATGTATGTGTATCTGTGCCCACGCATAATCCAATACAACTGAATGACGAATTTGTTTTCTTTTTCATTCAATTGGTCAAAGGGTGAGAAGGACCTCAAGAACTCCCATTTTCGGGTGAGGATCTCTCTTTTTCTATCTCCCTCAATCTCTAGGAGAAGGGATGTTTCATTATCTGCTGCTCTCTAGGCAAAAGGGCCTCTCCGTCACTCTCCCCTTCTTGGAGTTATGGTTGGGGCAATTGAGGTTGGACGCATTTTAGGAGTTCCATGCTCGGGTGCCTAGGGCATGATATGACAATATCATTGATCTCCCCCCAACGTCAACTCACGTGGGTGACATGTATGTATAAGTGCAATTTGCATATCCAATTGATCCAATCCAATGTCTCCCCCTCTCTCTCTCCCTCTCTCTTCCCCACTCAACCGTTCCCAATGTCTCAAGTTGATTGTAGCTATTGTGTTTGATTCCTCATTCAGGACTCCTTTCATGCCATCCTTTCATTTCGTTCAAATGTACAAGCTCATATATCAACGTGGACTTGGACTCCGAGGCTACGGGTATTGTTAAGGAGTAGCACGGACTTGGACTGAGATGAACCGAGTACGTGTGCCTCGAGAGTTAACTTGCTTGTTGCTGTTTTGCTGTCGGTAGGGACTTGTGATTTTCATTTTCACAAAAATTTTCAAAATCTAAAAAAGTCCAGAAAGAACCACTAGCTAAAATGGAACCAGCAAGGGATTCAGAAACAGAGATTAATAAGCAACCAACTGAGCACGCAGGCTCAAAAAGAAGTTTCTTACGTGGTAGCAGCACAAGGGTAAACGATCCTACGCCTCCCCAGATACCTCAACCCAGTCCACGGGATCTCATTGGCTATGAACAATCAACCAGCTCTAGGCCACCCCAGTCGGAGTCTGGGTCGGAGGCTTTGGGCAAACAATCAGAGAATCTCATACAACCTAGACCACCCCATCAACATGGGTCGGCGGTCTTGGATACATCCAATGACGAGCTAAACTCCATGCCTAAAACAGGCCTTGCCCAAACAAAAAAATCCCTTCCCTCCTTGCCGACAGCCCTGCCTTGCGTTGACCTGCCGGACGGCGCCTCAGAGTCCCAAGCAGCCCTGGAGGACGATGAAGGGCTCATTCACGACGGCGACGAGGAGGATGTAATAGCTTTGACCTACACGTGGGTCGTGTCTACTTTCTTTCCCGCCACCTATCCGATGTTCTTTAGCTACAGTACTCAACGTAGCCGCAGCACAGGCACAATACGTGAATCTGGAATTCCTTTCACGATGAAAGTCAATGCCATCATCCAATAAGCTTGTTGTACCTGAAAGTACAACACGCAAACATAACATCCAAAAAATGTTTTCTAAGTAACAAAACTTTAAATGCGCTGTGCGCGCGTCACTGATCTGGCATTATGATCTCGCGAATGTCAGGGTGTGCACTGCCAGTGGCAATCCCATTACACTCCCCTGCTAAGTTCACCCATACCTCTGAAAATCAAAGGTATGGTTGGACTGATAATCCATTAGTGGGGTTGTCACTGGCCTTTTTTTTTTCCAAATGCCTACAACATGGACATTCAGAAAGTGTGCCTAACCTTTGGGGTTGGGGAAAGGTGTGCTCTACCTTTGGCTACAAAAAGCCCCTTTCCCATCCAGGGGGTGTGGTGAACACTCCCCTGCTAAACTGGTTCACACCACATAAAAAAACAACAATTCTACTTGAAATTTTTGAATTATATAATAAGATGTATGCTGCACTGGCTTCAAAGCTACAACCTTTTTGAAAAGCCTCCAACCGTTTCCCAGCCTAGGGGAAAACCCTGCAATGTTTCTCAAAGCCCTGCAGTTTCAAAAACAACAGGCCACACTGCACACAACTGAGGCAACAACAACAAAAAAACGTGTGTTGTTTGGCTGAACTCAGTTTGCACATGCACAGCAAAGCCATGTGGTGGTGTGCACAGTACTGTTCAACAGTGCAGTTGTGCGTGTGCAAAGTTCCTGTTTGGCCTGCATTACCAAGGCCCAGTGTAGAAGAGAAACTGAGCAAAACGAAGAAAGCTGAGACCAACCCCCACATATACTTGCCACAACAGGGCCTTTTACAGCCCTTTCAGAGCAAATAGACACACCAGCGTTCAACTCAATTTGTACATCAGGAGCTATGCATCATATCTGCCATCTGCCAGCCTGCAAAGTATATGCGGTTAAAAAAAGATACACAAGGAAAATAAAGCTTTGATATTTGATAAACCTGGTGGCTGCACACACTGCAGTCGTATGAGCGGTTGCATTTGCCCATGGGGCAGCTGCCAGCGCGTCCCCCAAACCTGGGCAAAGCCGTTAGCAACGCACACACACCTGGTATCGCACGCACACACTTGAAAAAAGCAGGCTGACGCGACGCACCGAAAGTGCAGGCCGTCGGCTGCACACTCGCACACGAATTCGTGGCGCCTTTGGCGCACACCACGGCAGGTACACGCACTGACACGCGCACGCTCGGTTGCTCACACACTGACAAACCACTGCTGGCGGTCCAACACAAACACTGCGCTTGTAACACGCACGCGCACAGTTCAGCGCTGACAGCGCTCTCATACTTGACAACTTCCCAGATTCGATAACAGTTGAAGTGTTGCCTCAAGGCTCTCGAGGCTTCAAAGTTAAATTACTTTTCAAACGGGCAGATGTCCTGGACACTGTCTTCACGACTCCCCTGCGCGTCAGCTGTACCAACATAGCGCTCCTGGCGCCAAGTCCTCAGCGCTCTTTGCCATGCTCACATACCGCTCTTGGCGCCAACTCCTCAGCGCTCTTCTTCAACCCCACAGCTGCCGGGGTTCATGCGAGCCACAGCGCTGCTCCACAGCGCTCTCCTTTACGGTCCGACTCCGCTTCTCCTGCATGTTCTCTCAGGACCAGACTCACCACACAAAATCAGGGCCCAGAGGAAGAATCAACCTTTTGTCGGCACCTTGGCTGCTCGTTTCCCACGACGTGTCTTCTTCGGCCCGTCCTTTTGAGTTGGCGGCTTTTCTTGCGCAATCAGTTCACGGAGGCGGCAGGGCTCTTCCACTGCCGCGTCACGCTCTGAACGAAGTCTTTGGACGGTCTGCTTCTCCTCATCCAAGTCCTCCTGTCACTGTTTGCGCTCTTCCCGAAGCCGTTCGCTGGTCTTCAGATGTTCGTCGCGTTCTCTTCTCAGCCTTGCTGCAACGTGACAACTGCAGCGCTCACAATCCTCACAAGGCATTGATTAGTTGAACACCGAATCGTTTGGTCGGCACGGTACAAGCAAGCTTGTAATAGCTTTGACCTACACGTGGGTCGTGTCTACTTTCTTTCCCGCCACCGATCGGATCTTCTTTAGTTGCAGTACTCAACGCAGCCGCAGCACAGGCACAATACTTGAATCCGGAATTCCTTTCACGATGCAAGTCGATGCCATTATCTAATAAGCTTCTTGTACCTGAAAGTACAACAAGCAAACATAACATCCAATAAATGTTTTCTAAGTAACAAAACTTTAAATGCCCTGTGCGCGCATCGCTGATCTGGCATTTTGATCTCGCGAATATCAGCGCGTGCACTGCCAGTGGCAATCCCATTGCAGAGGACCATGAGATCTCCATTGACGAGGATGGGGGAGCAGCAAGCGCCGATGCGTAGCCTCATGTGCCCAAGCGGCAAAGCGGGCAACCATCATCAACAAAACGCAAGCGCCTGACCCATGGCGCTTTGCCCGTGGCCCACCCCGGCTCCAACACAATCACCAATCTACGCATCATGAAGCTCATTCGCGCCTTCGACAGCAAACGCGTTGCAGAACGCTTGGCAAAACACGAGCAGCGCAGCCAAGCCCCAGAAACATCGAGCTCAACACAGATCAGACAACGGGCTTCGATGTTGAGACCTTCCACAACATCGGCGGTGAAGGAGGTCATCGAACGCGCAAAGCGATCCGAAAGTGAGAACGCCATCCACCGTCGCCGCGTCGAGGCCATGCAACGCGGGATGGACATCCTCAGAAACACGGTGGAGGAGCTTCGCAAAGAAAGGTATCTCCCAAACAACGAAGAGGGTGTGAGTGACACCAGCCCCCAATGGGTGGACATTCTCAATCGGTTGGAAAGCATCGAGCAGGAAGATCAACAACTCAAATGTGAATCACAACAAAGCCGGGATGAGAACCGCAAGATACGGAATGAACTTCGGGACGCCCTTCACAAAAATCCAAGGTACATCCAAGCAACAAGGCCGTCACCTAGAAAAGGTGGAATATTCTCTTAACCAAGCTGAGCTAGCACACCGGACGCATGCCGAGCGCTTGGCAACTGTGGAGAGTCAAGTGCGGAATGAGGCCAAAGGGCGCCGTAGTGAATTGCAATGACGCCAAGAGGCAAATGAGCAAACCGAGGAATGGATTAAATTGGTTGAGACCAAAGTTGATCGGGTTCTAGCAAGACCACCATCGGTTCCTACCGAGCACACGAGGGTACCAGACGGAGCCGTGAGTGACGAGGTTAATGAAACCTTGATGGATGCCAAAAGGCACGGTGACCCAGCGCGCAAAGCAGCAAATGAGGCCATGGATGCGGTGCAGGAAGTCAACATTCTTGTGCATGACGTGCAATCGACATCATGGGACATGGCGTCATGGAGTGCCGCAATGAAGGTCACTGCCAATGTGGTGAAGGGTCAAAGGGAGGCCATCCAGGACACCGTCACCGAGTTGGAGACAAAGATCAAAATGGCCATGAGCAGAATGGAGGCCCAAGTGGAGCGATCCCGCACCAATATGGACTCCGCGAAGACCGAATTTGTTTGACTTGACCAAGAACGACATGCGGGGATGGACCAGGCCATGAAGCTCATAAAGCAGCAGGGAGCCGTACTGGATGCGATGGTCGGGAACATGCACGCGGACATGGAAACCACAAACCATGACATGCGCAATGTCTAGGCTGACGCGACCAACAAGTTGGAGGCCATCCACAAGTCAAAAAATCACACGGCTGCCAAGGTTCAGGAAATGAAGCAAATTCACATTGACATCATCAAGTACGTCGCGAAGAAGCGCTGAGAGAGTGGAATGAGATTAGAAAGGAGTCCGAGCGTGCGCACGGACACTCACAATCCCTTGCACAAGAAGTGTGCCACTCTGGAACAACGTAATCGAGTCGAACGAGCGTTCTCGACAGAGTTGAACGAGGTCAAGAAAAAGACGACCACCATGGAGGAAGAACTCCAGAAGGTGGAGAACAAATTCAGTGAAACGCACGCCGCGAGGAGAATTCCAAGTTTGGCGATGGGTCTGACAAGCTCCAATATCTCTGCCAAGAAATTGAGGAGAAGATCCATGACTTTCCGAAAAAATTGACCAAAGTGGACCAAAGAATCGAGGACAACGCTGACAGCAATACCGAGGAGTTTGATGAACTAGCGGCGAATGTGTGAGACAATTTCAGTCGGGTCAAGGAAAAAATCGAGCATCACAAGGATGACATGGCCAAGAGCATCAGATTGCTCCGAGAGGACATGGCTGATGCCCTAGAGAAGTGCAGTACCAACATGGCCTAAATAATTAAGAAGAAGGTGATAGACATGCGCGAAGAGGTACAATCGGATTGCGTCAGGTACCGGGACGATGTGGACGGGAAGTACAGCGATATGGTCAACCGTCTACGAACAGAGCTTGCAGACCGAGACGCCGAAAAGATGTACGGGTCCATGCCAACTCCAGCAACAACCAAGAGGACGAGTCCGTTCACAAAGGCGACCACCACATTTGCAATGTCAATGGAAGCCCCGCGGGATGATGAGGAGACCATATTCGCCACGGCGTCTGTTGACAGGCCAAGTAGGTCAGTGGCCAGTGAGGCCGTACGACTGCCGGCATCACCAAGTTGGATGCGGGCCTTATTTAGAGCAGTTCTCCATTGGTACAACTCGCCACAAGACACCCTTCTACAATTCCAGTGGCGACAAATCGAGTGGTTGTTCACGGAAGATGAGTTTTGGGTTCCTGGACGAGCGCTACAATCTCCAGCATCGAGAAAAGGCCACATCATTCGTCGTACTGGTATATGGCAGTGCGCTGCATTCCTTGAGGTACGACCTGAGCTCCAATATGGCACGGGGACTCATGCCTTGCACCCAGAAAAAAGGGACGAACCAGGCATGTTCAGCGGTGCCAACTCCTGGATTGTAGACCGCACCAAGGGCAAGATGCAAAACGATGGAAAGGTTCAGCATTGGGATTGCGAGCCGGATGCCAAGGAGAAGTGGATGACAGACTTCCTGCAGTGGAGACATTGCCGCAAGGGAGGCTTTAGCCCCGAGTGTGAAGTCCAGGTCCTCAGGTTGGTATTGGACGATAGGAACGTCGAGGAAGCCAAGGAAAGTCAACTCGAGGACGAAGCAGTTGAAGATGACTTTGCTGCGGCATGGCAAATTGTGACGGGTTCAGTATTGCCGCATGAGTACAAGGCCAAGGCAGAATTTAAGGGGCTCGTCATCCACACTCCCAAGGATATGACGGCTGAAGCTTGGGTTGGCTTCTGGGCTGAGTTCCAACAGCATGGTGCCAAGGTCAAGGGCGGAATGACTCACCAGCTCGCGGAGGAGCACTTCATGGAGCACATATACCACTACCAGAGCAACGCCCCAAAGATAAATTATGGAAGCGCATGGAACGCAGGATACATGAGAACAAAGCAGCATATTGTCCGTTCTCATACATCGAACTCTTCGCATGGATTGGTGGAAATTTGGTGATTCGTGACCACGCTAAAGAATCCCAACGACAGATTATGTGCCTTCTTCACACCAAATCTGTCAAGGCCATTGAGGACAAGCGTCGTCATGATCGACGAGACTCCCGAGAACATCGCTCGGAACGATCACAGTCTCGGGGGCAAAATAACCGAAGCGGAAGAGACCGCTCACGATCCAAAGATCGACAAGAGCAAAGAGGCGGACCAGACCGCAGCACATCGTCCACCCGTACATCGGGAACACGGCCACCGAGGCGAGACGGAAGTCGGGAGACCAATAACAGTGGGCGAGACCATGGAGAGGGACACCGTCGAGACCCAGACGTCAGGCGGCCGCGGAGTACATCACAAGGGTCAGCATCTACCAGGTCATCTTGGACATCTAGAGGAAGGGGACGGGAACGAAGTCGCGATGACTCTCCGAGCACGAGAACAGCGTCACGTACATCCCGGTCCGCTACTGGCGAGCAACGATGCTTTGGCTGCGGCCAATACGGCCATTTCCAAAAGGATTGCCCGGGCAAGCTCAAGGAGACGAAAGCATCACCGGGAAAAGACCCAAAAAGCTGAACAACACCCGAAAAGGGGAAGTCGGGCACGAAGGAGGACAGTCCACGCCGCAAGGCACGCCACATCGAGTTGGACCAAGATGCCCCGGACCAGCCGGAGGGGCCAAAGAAGTCCGACTCTACCAACCTCTAGGGAGGCAGGCGACCCCAGCGGCACCCAGACCACCAAGTGGGAAGGTACCGCGACGCCCTGGAGTCAAGACCTGCCATCCGGATTCCCAAGAAGGCTGTTTGGCACGTCCACATCAACCGAGTCATCAATCCGAGGGTGGCGGAATGTCGCCGGGTCGATATTCGGTTAGATGAGATCGGCGAGGAGATCGAGAGACCTCGCACCCGAAGGGGCAAGTCAAAGCCGGAGGACGATCGAACGGAATTGGACGTCCCAACAAAGGTAGAGTTTGTCATCAACGATACACCTCCCCTCAACATTGAGGCGTTGGTGGACACCGGCTCGGAAATGGAGGCCCTTGCCGGAAGAGGGTTATTTCCCCCCCATTTGTTAGAGGACGCCCCTAAACCGGTCGCTCTGATCGGGGCCAGGAATAGCCGCATTCATGGTGGCACTCACGGCGTCACTGTCCACATCACGGTACCGGTGTGCCGTGAAGATCGCACACTAGTGCGATACAAGTGTTTGCGTGTTTTTGTGTATGTGGCGGATATCGGAAAAAATAATATTGTGATTCCCTTTCTTCTTTCGCTACAGTCTTTGTGTGGTGCCGGGAATGCCAACCTTCATGCAAGTGCCTCGCTTTGTGAAGAGTAAGTAAGGACTTCCACGGAAAATTCGTTGCACGCGTGAAGCCCCACCTCCCACACCACCACACACGTCTCCAAACTTACAATCTCATAATAGAGTTCAATTACTCAAAAACACGGTCGCAAATGTCAAAATGTCATGACAAACAAGCAATCTCAGCGCATCACAAGAGAAGCACACAAACAGAAGTTCACACGAAAAAAGACCAGAATTTCAACAAACAAGGAACATTGTTGGCACCTCACGTGCACCAACACCCCTTGTTTTCATGTTTGTCATTGCTTCAGTCCTTGGTCTGACCCTTTTTATCGTGAGATTCCACATTTGTGTGGTCATTGTGCAACTAGGAGTGCCAGTTCAACAAAGGAACTTGTTTATGCAAAATCTCCATCAGCGCTCCCTCCTATTGATGGAATTCATTCAGAAAAGTTTTGTACACCTCCCTTCTCACCATCCCTTCAGAGATGGGGACCAATGATCCACCGCACGGTCTATGAGAAGGTCATTGATATGGTTCCTCAAAAGAGCAAGAATGAGCGTAGGAATGGGGTGCGGAAACTTACGGTGGCCTTACAAGGTGAAGGTTCCATGGTTCACACACCTCCCTCCTCTCGCCGACCACCTTCACCAATGGGTCATCAAGGATCCATGCATCGCCAATGGCAAGAAAATTCAGCACGTTCCTCTCGCCGCTGGTCAAAATCAGAATAAGGTCAATTCTGCGAGTTCTTCCCTTCCCTCTTGCCATACAGATGTTCTTTCCTTCCCCTCTTACCATTCTCATGTTGTCTCCCTCCCCTCATGCAATGAAAACGTGTTGAAGGTACAACGGTTAACTGAACAAGCCATAATACCAACCTCTGCACATGAGGATGATGCAGGTTATGATTTGTATGCTTCAGCTCCGCCTCCTTGGAGTAAAGCCCTCATTCCAACAGACTTAGCTACCCAGGGACCCCCGGGCACATATGCCAGGATAGCAGGTAGGTCAGGATTGGCATTGAAGCATAGCCTACATGTGTTAGGAGGTGTGGTAGACGGATCATACCGTGGAAATGTCAAGGTAATCCTATACCACCGGTCATCAATGCCTTATGAGGTACAACAGGGTGATAAGGTTAGTTCATTCATCGTAGAAAGGTTCAGTAAGCCACCCATTGTGTTGGTGGATGAACGACCCTCCTCTGATCGAGAATTTCAGGTTTCGGTAGATCGGGTGACTCGGTACAGGATACTACCAAGGCTGGCTCTAGCCACATTACTATCCTGAACCATCAGGAAAGTCAGCACGCACACACCTTCCCACTAATGTCAGACATACAACGCTTTTTGAAAGAAAATGAGAATTTGCAACCCAAGATGGCGGACCATCTCGGGTATGCTTGCCAACTCCGTTATGGAGATGTGCTACCATTGCTGATGCAAGCTTGCACTGCTTTGGTATTGAAATTGGCTGCTTTGGAGAGATTTTCATCCAATTCACAGTCCTTAGGCCTTGGGGCCTACCATACAAATCACCCAATGGAGGCGCCGACCACCCCAATATTGGGACAGGAGTCGGTCCAGGCACATTGCGATCAACCGCAGCTGTTTGGGAACCAGGATTCTGCGAAGGACAGAGATTCTACCACCGTGGAGCTGCCTAGCTTGACACAGGATCCACTGGAGGACCAGTGGGCAGCTGATGAGTTTCAGGGCAACTGGGAATATGCCAGATTGCCAAGCCCAACCCCAACGGCTCTTAACTTTATTTTCTGCTCGGTTGCAAACTTGCAGGAGGTGGATCTCTGGGCAGATACTCCGCAGTCTCAGGAGGCCAGGGTAAGATCAACCCAGCCTGAGCAGGATCCATCACAACCTAAACGCCTTGTTCACAGGGTGCAGTGCGGAGCTCCGGAGGACGGGAACCACCGTATGGAAGCCACAGCACTACGGAAGCAACACCAGAGTACCCAGACTAACCGTTTGGCGGTTTGCAAATCAATAGTACACCAGGTGGCAGAGTGGACTGCAGCCATCGATCCGGTCAACCAAGATTTTAAGATAACCACAGATGTTTTCGGTTTTGGTAAACTTGCACGATTCCATCACCAATTTGGGGGAAGTTCCAAAGCCTTTTACTCGGATGGGGGAGTGAAACCAGTTTGGCTTCACCCCACAATCAATGAATGGGATCGCTGCATTACCAAAGTCTGTGCAGACGGGGCCACAGGTATAGCGGTTGTGCCTATAAGTAAGAAAGACCCAGGTTGTTGGGCTATGGGTGAATGTGTCATAGACTAGGTAGACATACCTGTAGGGTCCCCCCTTTTTGTCAACAAAAAAGGCACAATCGTCACCACCGACCGGCCTTACCGCATTTGTCTGTTTGACGCTTACTGACAAGAGCCGTCAGACACACACACACACACACACAGACAGTAACCCTCCTGCATCCACACTGTTAGCGGATGCAAGCCACAGCCTGACAGAGCCGGACATCCCCATGCCGGAATTTGAGGAGTTACTGCCGGATTCAAGTTCAGATATAGATTCTGGACAGGAATCCGGACGGGGACTCAATAGGCGTCATCTGCGCCTTCTTAGGATGGTCCGTAAACGTCGGAGTGAGTCAGTGCCTACATCCGAGAACGAAGGTACACCGGGTCCTGGAGGGTTATCAGGATCCGACTCAGACCAGCACTCTTGTTGTCATGCCAAGTCCAGTAAGAAACAGGGATTTCACGAAAAGATGAGTGGGTCAACATACGTGCACACGGACACAGCATCTAGGAAATATGGTCCTTGTTTGCAGGACTGCTGCACACAAGACAGTGCGGTCAATAAACAGGAGGTACAACAAGCGTTTTCTTGTATGTCGTCCCTGTTGGACTCAAATCCGAGGACTGCACATGAGGTAAGAGTACAAAAACTTTGCTGTTGTGCAGGTGACGATTTTTGCTACAGGTGTATGGCTGTCAGCAAAATCCAGCGCTGCCAGGTACCGAGAGATTCGGAGGAGGCAGCATATCCAAAGGTACGAACCACTGAGGTGGTCAAGGACCACACTATTCAGCTACAGGTCCAGCAACTGCAAAACGTAGTACTGCAATTACAAATTCAGGCAGGTCTCAACCACTCCCCGAGAGACCAATCTGGTAGACTTCGGTTTGGTAGAAACTTGCGGTCAGTGATCCAGGCCGACGAACAATGGCCAAGAACCGAGGTTTATAAGGATAAGTTACTCGACCGGTTTGGTAAGTCAATTTTCTAGACTAAGCAATCAGCATCCATAACGGCTAAGGTACAGGCAATCCGTGGGGATCATGCCAAAGTCAAATTGGAGCTAATTCCCAAGGCAGAACCCAAGGCACACAAGGCTATTCGTGCTGTTGGGCTCAGGGAAAAAATGATGGCTGAGAAGCTGAAGGATTTTGAACAAAAAGGTTTTCTCAGGGAATGTACAGGTAACCCCCAGTGGATTGCTCGGGCATTTTTAATACCCAATCCGGTGAACAACAAGTGGCGGTTAGTCATAGACTACCGTTAGCTGAATTCCCAGCTTAAAGGGAACATTTTCCCTCTCCCTGTGATTGAGGACCAGCTGGCCAACCAGCATGGTAATTTCCTTTTCACCCTTTTGGATTCGGAGGACGGATTCCACCAAATGCATCTGGAAGAAGACAGTAAGCACCTTACTGCCTTCTGCACGCCATTTGGAGTGTTTGAATGGAACGTCCTGCCAATGGGAGTCAAAGTAGGTCCAGCAGCGTACCAGGAAATGGTACAGCATGTCGTTCTACATTGCCCGGCAGCAAGCCCGTGAATTGACGACATCCTGGCTGCAACTAGCAGAGAACGTCTGAAGGGGGCCAAGTCCATACACGAAAAACAGATCCCTGAGTTCCTCCATGGATATTATGAGAACTATTTTCGGGATGTTTGGACACTCTTTGAAGCCTTAGAGGAGGCCCGACCAGGTGGCCCCCCGGGGCCAAAAGGCGTCTAGTACCCGCAAAATCAAACCTCAAACCTCAAACCTTAGAGGAGGCAGAGCTGACGGTCAAGCCAGAAAAGTTGAACCTTTTCCTGCGGACTGCCAAATATGTTGGACATATTTTGAACGATGGCAAACGATTTCCGGATCCATCCAAGGTGGAGTCCATCAAGGTAGGTAGGTAGGTAGGTGCACTCGGTCGTGGAGAGGCGCTCCTTGGTTCCCCCTGGCGTCGCCCCTGTGACGAACAGGAAGAGGCTCCGCGCGTGAAGAGGGGAGGCAGCTTACATCCCGCTAGACCTGACTGTTGGCCCCCAACAAAGCGGCCCTGGGCAACACCGGGAGGGCTGATCGCCGCCGGTGTGACGTGCTTGTCTCGCCGGGAGGGTGTGCCCACGTGCTTGCGCACGTCCCCTCCTTTGGGCGGAACCCTAGAGGTTCACCGGACTTCCTGGCGTATCCCGTTCCCAAGGCATGCATGCACGTTTTTGGTACTAGGGTTCCGAGGCGCTTGGGTGTAGCACGCTCCGCCTCGAGTCCCAAAGCAGCGCAGGCCTTAGGATGCAGCCTTACCCCCGGTCTCTGGATCTCGTTTGGCCGGGTCACCTGCATGGCACGGGCTGCCTCACTGCCCGGGCTGTGGGCACTGGGTTTCCTACTGTTGGCTTGCGTTTGTGTTTGGGTCCGGGTTGCGGTTGGGTGTTGGTTTTGTTAACCCCTGCCAGTCCTGGCTGGGGTCTTGGGTGGGTGTGTTTGGGCACGGTTTGTCGTGTTGTCTCTCTTTTGCCGGCTGTTTGTGGTGTTCGTGGTTGGGCTTAGGTTTCGGCCTGCTTATGGGACGTGTGTGGTTTTGTGCGTGTTTCGCTTGCCTCCCGCCGTTTCCAGTTCTGGTGTGCGGTGTGGGCGTGCGTGCTGGGCCCGGGTCCCGGCTGTGTCCCGCCCTTCTTGGCTGGGTTGTCGGGGTGTGTTTTTTGCGCTTTTTTTTTTTTTTGGCTTTGTGGTGTTGGTTGCTGGGTGTCCCTGTCCCGGGCCTTGTGGTCTGTCCCCCTATCCCCTTTCTTTCAGGCTGGGCTGCTGGCTTTTTTTTTTCGTGGTGTGTGTCTGCATGTTTCGGTGCCCCTTTTCCCGGTGGGCCGCTGTTCCTGGCTTGGTGTGGCCGGTTTTGGCTGGGTGGTCCCCCTGTGCCTCTTTGGAGGTCCTGTCTTCGGTGCCTTCTGGGTGGGGAGTTTGGCCGCTTTTTGTGTTGTTGGCGGGCAGTTTGGTGGCTGTGGGCTGTTTTCGCGCCCCCCCCCCCTGTTTTTTTTTGGGGGGGGGGGCCTGCCTGTTCCTCCCTCTGCCTTCCCTGTGCTGGCGCACACACTGTCGCTGGTGTGTGGTGCGGTTGGTCCCTCGCCACTCCTGGCGGAGGTTCCTGTGTGCTACTCCCCGCCACTCCTGGCTGGGTTTCGCTGCCGGTGGTGGTGGGCGTTCCTCGCCACTCCTGGCTGAGGGTCCCGGGTGCGGTTCCCCGCCACTCCTGGCTGGGGTCCGCTGGCGGCGGTGGTGTGTGGTGTGCGGTGGTGGTGTGTTGGTGGGGTTGTGGCTTGTGTGTGGTGTGGTTGGTCCCTCGCCACTCCTGGCGGAGGTTCCTGTGTGCTACTCCCCGCCACTTCTGGCTGGGTTTCGCTGCCGGTGGTGGTGCGCGGTCCTCCCCACTCCTGGCTGAGGGGCCCCGGTGCGGTTCCCCGCAACTCCTGGCTGGGGTCCGCTGGCGGCGGTGGTGTGTGGTGTGCGACAGTGGTGTGTTGGTGGGGTTGTGGCTGGGGTGTGGTGTGGTTGGTCCCTCGCCACTCCTGGCGAAGGTTCCTGTGTGCTACCCCCCGCCACTCCTGGCTGGGTTTCGCTGCCGGTGGTGGTGGGCGTTCCTCGCCACTCCTGGTGAAGGGTCCCGGGCGATGTTCCCCGCCACTCCTGGCTGGGTTTCGCTGTCGGCGGTGGTGTGTGGTGTGTGGTGTGTGGTGTGTGGTGTGCGGCGGTGGTGTGTCGGTGGGGTCGGGGCTGGTGTGTGGTGTGGTTGGTCCCTCCCCACTCCTGGCGGAGGTTCCTGTGTGCTACTCCCCGCCACTCCTGGCTGGGTTTCGCTGCCGTTGGTGGTGCGTGGTCCTCGCCACTCCTGGCTGAGGGTCCCGGGCGCGGTTCCCCGCCACTCCTGGCTGGGGTCCGCTTGCGGCGGTGGTGTGTGGTGTGTGGTGTGTGGCGGTGGTGTGTTGGTGGGGTTGTGGCTGGTGTGTGGTGTGGTTGGTCCCTCGCCACTCCTGGCGGTGGTTCCTGTGTGCTACTCCCCGCCACTCCTGGCTGGGTTTCGCTGCCGGTGGTGGTGGGCGTTCCTCGCCACTCCTGGCTGAGGGTCCCGGGTGCGGTTCCCCGCCACTCCTGGCTGGGGTCCGCTGGCGGCGATGGTGTGTGGTCTGGGGCGCTGGTGTGTTGGTGGGGTTGTGGCTGGTGTGTGGTGTGGTTGGTCCCTCGCCACTCCTGGCGGAGGTTCCTGTGTGCTACTCTCCGCCACTCCTGGCTGGGTTTCGCTGCTGGTGGTGGTGCGCGGTCCTCGCCACTCCTGGCTGAGGGTCCCGGGCGCGGTTCCCCGCCACTCCTGTCTGGGGTCCGCTGGCGGCGGTGGTGTGTGGTGTGTGGTGTGTAGCGGTGGTGTGTTGGTGGGGTTGTGGCTGGTGTGTGGTGTGGTTGGTCCCTCGCCACTCCTGGCTGAGGTTCCTGTGTGCTACTCCCCGCCACTCCTGGCTGGGTTTCGCTGCCGGTGGTGGTGGGTGTTCCCCGCCACTCCTGGCTGAGGGTCCCGGCCGCGGTTCCCCGCCACTCTTGGCGGGGGTTCGCCGGCGGTGGTGGTGTGCGGCTCCCCGCCACTCCTGGCTGGGGCGGGCCGGTTTTGGCGGTGTGTTTCGCGGCTGGGGGTGTCCCTTGTTGTGTGTGTTTGTCCCTGGGTGCCCTTCTCCTTGGTCTTGGTGTGTGTGCTTTTGTGTCTTGCGGTTTTTGTCGCTTGCGCTCGGTGCTGTGTTCCGTATGTTGTGCTGTGCTCTGTGTCCCGGGTTGCGGTGCCGCGCTGCGCTGCTGCGCGTTGTGTCGCCAGGTGTTGTGCTGTTATGTGCCGTGTTGTTTTGCTGCGCTCGGTTGGTGTCGCTGCTCGTCGTGCCGTGCCCTCTGGTGCTCCCCGTCGCCCTGGGGCCTTGTGCTTTGCGGCCCTCTGTTTTGCGGTGTTCCCCCGCGCTATGTGCGTTCTGTCGTTGCGTGGTGGTGTGTGCTGTTGTTCGCCGCTCTGCTTTGTGCTGTGTGTGTCCTTGGGTGCTGTCCGGTGCGTTCCCTGTCCTCTCCGCTCTGTGCAGTGCCGTGCTTCGCTGTGCTGGTGCGCTTGCGTTGTGCTGTTTGTGTGGTGCGTGCTGTTGCTGGCTCCCGGTGCTGTGGTGCGCTGCCGTGTGTTGTGCTGTTTCCTTTGGTGTGTTGTGGTGCGGTGCTGGGTCTGGTGGCCCGTGGTTGTCTGCTGGTCCCGTGCTGTGGCGCCCTGCTGTCCGTTTTGCTTTGCTGGTGGTGTTGGTTTGTGTCTTTTCCCTGTGTGTGCGGTGCTGTGTTGCGCTGCGCGTCGTGTTTTTTTTGGTGCATGGGGGTTGCCCCCCGGCGTGCATAACACAAAAGCGGCCTAACCACGGGCAAGTGAGCGTTCATGGCGAGCCGAAGTTCATCGAAGGACAGCAGCCATATGTACAGTAACTCAGGGGGTGTGACCCTGCACCAAAATGCACCAAAGGCCTGGTTACTGTGGGCTGTGGCTTCGCCATTAGCCCTGTGGTTGGTGTTATGACGCAAGACGAATCGAAAAAAAAAAAAAGGGACTCTATATATATTGATATATATATATATATATATATATAGCAGTCAGAAACAGACAAACTGCGCGTCGTGTTGTTCGGTTCCGGTTGCGTCTGCGCTGTTGTTGGTGGCTCTTGCTGTGGCGTGTCCCTGTGTGTTGTGGTGTCTCCCTGGGGGTTCTGCGGTGTGGTGGTGCCGCTCTGGTGTGTCGTGGTGTCTTGCTGTGCTGTGCGTTGTCCTGTGGTGTCCTGCGCCCTGTGCTGTGTCCTGCGGTGCTGTGCTGCCTTGCGGTGTTGTGCTGGTGGGCTTTGCTGTGCGGTTGTCTGCGCTGCTGGTGTTTGTTTTTCCTTTGGTCCTCTTTTCCTTTGCTATTTACCCCTGCTGTTTTTCCGTGCCTTTGAAAACGTTCTGAAAACCAAAAATTTAAACGTTTCTCCTTAGAAAATCAAACTCTACGCAACTCACGCACGCAGGCAAGCAGCAAAACTAAGGTGAAATTTCTGACTTACGTGTTGCCACGCGGCCGCGAAGATGGTGGTCTTGCTTGCAAGGGGTTGGCCGCTTTTCCCCCAGGGCCGGTCGCCTAAGCTGACGAAAAGGAGTGAGGGGGGGCACGAGGGAAGGGGGGTGGGTGCATGGAGAAGGAAAGAAAAGGAAGGGAAGCAGGGCGAAGGGACGAAGGGGCGAAGGGGCTACATTGCCCGGCAGCAAGACCGTGAATTGACGACATCCTGGCTGCAACTAGCAGAGAACGTCTGAAGGGGGCCAAGTCCATACACGAAAAACAGATCCCTGAGTTCCTCCATGAATATTATGAGAACTATTTTCGGGATGTTTGGACACTCTTTGAAGCCTTAGAGGAGGCCCGACCAGGCGGCCCCCCGTCTAGTATTCGCAAAATCAAACCTCAAACCTCAAACCTTAGAGGAGGCAGAGCTGACGGTCAAGCCAGAAAGGTTGAACCTTTTCCGGCGGACTGCCAAATATGTTGGACATATTTTGAACGATGGCAAACGATTTCCGGATCCATCCAAGGTGGAGTCCATCAAGGAATGGGATCACTGTCCCATCACCACTCCCAAAAGGGATGAAACGTTTTTTTAGGGCTGGTTGGATGGTATCAAATTTACATAAAGGATTTTGCCAAACACGCTCGCCCCCTCATGGAATCCCTTCAGGGCAAGTACAAGTATGAGGGGAAACCCACAGATGGTATTGCTGAATTGGATGCCACAGGATTGCCCAAGAAACGAAAACACCTCAAACTGCCTGCCAAAGAAATGAAAATTGAGTGGACCCAGGAAATGATCGACGGATTTGAAAAACTGAAAAGGAGTTGAATTGATATGGTCAACGACGAGAGTAGGGGTTTATGTTTACCACAACCTGATGGCAAATGGCTCATACGGTGTGATGGCAGCGACTTTGGCCTAGGAGGTGCACTTGATCAACTTCCACCGGACGCTACGTATCTACCAGTAGCTTTTTATAGCAAGAAAACTTGGAGGGGAACGAGCAGAAACCACCAAGGAAGGTTGTACTCGAAGCAAACATACTGGTCAATACGGCTGGACACCCCGCGTGAAAGAAACGTACGCCATCGTATCCTGTTTCTTCAAATCTCAGAGTTGGATAGGTGGCCAAGAGATCACGGTGCAAACGGAGCATAGTGCCATTGTGAAATGGTACAAGGGGGATTTATGCACCACTTTGGCCCCGTTAGGGGGACGAGGTCGGTGCCATGAGTTCCTCAGTAGATACAATCTCATGATTGAATATACTCCTGGTCCAGAAAATCACGTGGGAGACGCACTCTCACGCTGGGCTTATGCGGCAGGAACGGCTCAAGACATCAATTTGCATGGGAGTGATCAAGCTCTCGTGGGGTGCGAAGCAGACAAAAAAAAGAGCGGAATTATATCCGTAATGAGCTCAAAAACACCTACCCAGAGGGTTTTACAGCCATAAATGCCGTTAATGGGTGGGATGCAACAACGGTGGAGACAAATCTCCACCACATCAAATAGGCACAGAAATTTTCAGCATTCACGCCCTCAGGGAGACTTGTGGACTCCATGGAGGAGCTGTTTTTAGACACACTGACCTCAACAGGTCGAAGGCAAAACTCACACCCCATCACAACTTCAGTGATAAGATCGGTAAGTAAAGTTGATCTCACAGAACTGTATGATGCATTCGACAGGATGACATGGCATACGCCAGGGGCATTTCAGTATGCATGCAGTGTCAACGATATTAAGGAAGTCAAAGTCCCTCCAGACTGCGCAGTTCTGGGCGCAGACTGGACAAAGCACTACCAGGCAGATGACTTTTTGGGCCCCTATTGTAACCGCCTGGTCAAGGAATCCATGCTTGATATCAAATGATCGAGGATGTGTTGCATTAGGGTAAAGTTAGAGCTCAGGGCAAATTTTGTGTGCCTCTGAGCCTCATGGCTAAGGTTTGTAAGGCCACTCATGCTTTTGCACACCCTGGTGTAGACAAAACAGTGGAAATGCTGGATAGACGGTACAAGTTCACTGTTCCCAAGAGACAGTGGAGTGACGTTGTATCAGCTGTGGTGGAGGGATGTCCAGTATGCCAAGCCGCTAAACATAGGCAAGGCACACAACCCGAATCCAACCAACCATACCCCATTCCAGAGTACCCTTTCAGTAGTGTGTGTATAGATTTCTGTGACCTCACGCCAGACCCGTGTACACACAGGAATACAGAGTATGACTATGTGCTAATTGTGGTCCGCAGGCTAACGGGGTATTTCATTGCAGTTCGATGCCAAAAAACTCTGACTTCCGAAGAATTGGCGAAGATTTTCCTAGAAAGGGTAGTCCAGTTTGCAGGATTACCCCAAACCATTTTTACCGACCATGATCACTTGATCAATGCTAAGTTTTTCAGCACGCTTTGTAGTCAGGCAGGCATAGATGTAAAAAACAGCCCGATCTACCGTCCTAGGTCAAACGGTAGGGCTGAACGAGCAGTTCAGACAGTTATTGCTGCTCTGCGCAAATTTTTCACTCAAACGAAGAAAAAGAATGGTGTTCAGTTATTGCCCCTGGCGGTTTGGACAAGTAATGACATACCAGGAGTTGTGTCGGGGTAATCCCCACATTACGTGATGTTTGGGAGGAACCCCATAGGGTTTGGCGACTGCCCCCTTGTCATCCCTGAATGTGGGTCACTGGATGCGGTTGAATTTTTCAAACAATTGATCGCAGACCGAAAGTTTGTGCAAGAAAAATTCCAGGCTCATTATGATAAGCTGGCCAAGCAATTTTTGAAAAAGCATCCTACACATGTTTACGAACCGGGTGACAAGGTATGGTATAAGGGACATACTAAAGACACAATCTCTAAGTTGCACCGAGTTTGGACGGGCCCAGGTGAAGGTAGGTAGGTAGGTATCTTCAGGAGCTCGGGATGCCTCCTTTGACATTGCAGGAAGAAGGTCTTACCAAGGGGACGTCCTGTCCCTCCCACTGCCCTATGTCAGGTGCCTCTTGAGCCGCTCCCGCATGTGCTTGGGAAGGCATTGTCGCGGCCACCCGGTCCATGTGTCCCAGGTGGGAGGGTGTCCCCACATGTGTCCATGGGTAGGGCCACATGCCCCCTCCTTTGGGCGGCAGCTCTGGGGGGCTGCCCAGCCGTGTGGAGTATCTCTCACCACAAGGGGTATTGCTCCCGCTTGTCTACGGTACGACCGCCTCACCCTTGTGGCTTGAGTTGCGGGGCCACTCTGCTTGGCAGGTGATCCCCTCCTGGACTGTGTGGCGGCTCGCCTGTCACCGGTTGCTTCCATGGCTCCGGGTGACGTTTGCCACGGTCCCCGATGCAGCCTGGCCCGGCTCGGACCAGTGGCCTTGGAGTACCGCTCCTGCCACTGGCCCGGTGGGTCGGCTGGGTCGCCCCAGTGCGTCTGACCCATGGGGTATTGGTTCTTTCCTGTCCCTCGGCCGCCCTACGTGTGTGCAGTGTCCTGGGCCGCTGGGCTCCTGTTCACCGGTGTGCCCGCGCGGTTTGCTGTGTTGCGTCTGCGGTGTCCTGGGCCAGCTGGCTCCTGTGCACCGGTGTGCTCGCTCGGTGTGTTGTGTTGCATGTGCGGTGTCCTGGGCAACTGGGCTCTTGTTTACCGGTGTGCGTGCTGTGTGCGGTGCGCGTGTGCCATGGGTGGTTGTGTCCCTCTTCCTCCCCCGCTAATTTTCGTTTTTTTTTTTGGGAAAAAAAAAAGAAAAAACAAAAAAGAAAAAACAGGGGCGCGCGTACACTGCAGGCACAGGCATGGGCAGCTGGTGCGGCGGTGCAATAGCGTTGTGTCCTCTGGCGTGTGTTGTCGGTGCTGTGGCGGCGGTCGCGCCCCAGGGGTGCGGCTCGCGCGTCCTGATGTACACGGGCTTGGGTCAGGGTGGGTTCGGTGAGGTGTCTCTTTGCTTCTGGAGCTGGCTGGTTAGGGGGCTGTGTGGGCTGTGGGTGTGGGCTGTGGTTACGTTGTTCCCTCGGCGGGCTTGGTTAGGAGTCAAGGGTTAGCGGTTTCGGGGTGTGGCTCGGGTTTGATTTGTGCTTGGGTTCTGGCTGGGTTAGGCGGTTGCGACGGTAGCGGGCCTGGGTTCGGTGCCTTTGGGCGTAGTGGTGCTCGTTGTCGTGTGTGTTGGCTTCCTTCGGGGTCCGGTTCGTTTGGTGACTTCTGAACGGGGCCTGGCGTGGCGCCCCGTGGTGGTGGTTTGCTGGGTAACGGGGTTAGATGGCGGCGCCGCTGGCCGGGGGGTCAGGCGCGTCGTGTTGTGTGGCGCGCAGGGCTCCTGGGGTGCTGTGGGTGTCGCCGGTGTCGGTGCGCCGACGCTTGTGGGGTGGTGAGGGGGTGTGTTTGTGCGGGGCTGAGCTTTGGGTGATGTCCCACAGGCGGATGCCGTCTCGCTGCGTCTCCTGGAGGGTCTCCCGCAGGCCCCTGAGGACATACGGGTGGTCCTGGGGCGTGGGGAGGTTGCGGGGGTGGACTCCCACGGGGTGGAGCGCATCGGCCAGCATGGCTTCCCATGCGGCTTGCGGCATCCACCCCCCCGCCGGCCGGAGGCGGCAGTTCTCCACCGACCCCTTGCGGGGCCGATGGACCAGGCCCTCGAGGGAGGGCTCTCCCCGGGCCCACTTTCGCAGCTCCCAGAGCTGCGTGTGGGTCCAGCGCTGCCACCACTGTTCCTGGGCTGGCCTGCGGTCTTGGGCGGAGGAGTGGGCGTGGGTGGGTGTGACGGGGTCGTGGGGACCGGTGGCGGTGGCGGGCCTGGGGGATTCCTCGTAGTCCTGTTCCGTGGGGGTGCGTGGGGAATGCGGGCGCGCGCGGATGTGGACCCGCGGGTGTGCGCGTACGGTCTCCGCCTTGGGGTTGGGCGGGGACTCGCGGCGGCGGCGGTAGTGGGGCATGCGCTGTATGTTGGCTGTCATCGAGGGTTGGTAGGGGGGCGGGGACGCTGCTGGCGGACCCTGGCGTCGTTCTGGCCTGGTCGGGGGCGGTCCGTGGGCCTGGGGTGCGGGCTTTGAGAGGTGGCGGGACGAGGTGCGTCGTGCTTCGGCCGCGGCGCGCTCCGCCATGAAGGTTGTGGCGGTTGCGTCGGTGACGGTGGGGGGGCGCCGCGCTGGGCGCTGCTGCCTTCGGGCCTGGGACGGCTGGGACCGAATGTCATAGAGGACGTCCTCGGGGGGCCGGGCTCGCGCTGCCGTCGTGGCGCCGGGTTTGGACTTGGGTTTGGGCTTGGCTGCGGGTTGCGGTCGTGGCGCGCTGACGGGTTTGCGTGGCTGTTTGGCGGCGGTCTTGGGTCTCGGCTGGGTCGTGGGTGTGGGCTTCGTCGGGGCGTGGGCCTTGGCGGCGGCGGGGTTGCTCGTGGTGGGGGCGGGTTCGGGGGCCCGTTTGGGAGGTGTCCCCCGCGGCCTGGGGGGTGGAGTGCTGGATGAGGACGTGGTGGTGGTGGTGGATGAGGTGGTCGTAGTGGTGGAGGTTGTGGAGTCGGAGGCAGAGGAGAGGGCTGTGGGAGACGGCGGAGGGTCCTGGGCTTCGGGGGCGGGCGTATGATGCTGGGTCTTTCAAGTAGCGAGAACGAGGGTGCAGGTTCGGGCACCGGGCGTGTGCGCGCGTTTTCCCTGGTGATCCGTGCGTGCTGGTGCTGGCGTGGCGGCGTTGTCTCGGCTGCGCGGGCACGTGGGTTACCCGGGGGGTGGCCATATCTGCTCCAGGACGTGCGGGTGTGTTTGCTGGAGGTAGTCGAGGGTCTGGAAGAAGCATCCCTGGATGCCGGGCATGTCCTCCTCTGTGAGGTGGGGGTAGTTTTAGGTGGGGGTGTCTGGGCCCGGCCACAGCAGCGTCATGAGGCGGGCTGCCACCATGTACGGGCAGAGTTGTAGGGTGGTGGGGCGTGGGGGGGTGGGTCCCCTGCGGTTTGGGGGGGCTTCCCTCTGCTGGGGGCGCAGCGTGACCACCCACACCCATCGGTCCGTGGGGATCCCCCAGGTCCGTTGGGTCCACTTGGCAAGGCAATACATCGCCCTACCAAGGCCTTGGTAGCCGCTGCGGATGGAGAGCAGCGTGTCCAGGGATTTGGGTTCCCACGTGCCCCAGATGTGGGGGTCGTCCGGGTCATCCCCCCTGGCGTACGTGTCGGGGCCTGGGTTGTGTGGGGGGGGGATGTAGTCGGCGGGGAGGAGGGAGTCGGTGCCGTGTACCACCCAGTGGTCTGTGGGTGCGTGGTAGTTGGTGGTGGAGAGGGTGTAGTGCAGATTGTACATGAGGGTCATGTACGTGGAAGGGGGCTGGCTGCTGCTCGTCGGGGGTGGCGATGTCCCCCAGGACGTGGTGCCGGAAGTTGCTCAGGGAGGCCATCCGGGCTACCCATGTTTCCCGCTCCCACTCTTTGGTGCTGTCGGGGGTGGCGCCGGGTGGGGGGTGGGCCATGTCGGGCTCGTGGTAGCGGGTGCGGCCCTTGGTGTCCACCCGCCCCGGCACGGGGTGTCCGACCAGGTGTCGCCCCCAGTCGATGGGGGGCATCCAGATCCGGCTCCCCGTGGGGGGCGGGCTCTCGCCGTCTGGGGTGGCGCGTGGGGGGCGCTCGTGTCGGGCGACGTGGAGGAAGGCGTCGAAGAGGAAGTCTCTGACGCCTTCCCCCAGGGTGGCCGCCTGGACCAGGGTGGCCGCCCGGATGGGGGTGCTGGTGCCGGAGGTGCGGAGGTACAGCACGACGTCCTGTTCCCCGAGTCCCCGGAGGTGCTGCCGTACCGCTGCGGGGTTGTGTAGGGCGTAGGGTTCGGCCGGTGCGGCGGCTGGTGGTGCGGGGTGTGATGGGGGGGGTGGTGTGGGTTGGGGGGGGTGGTCGTCGTTGTCGCGCGTGGGGTCCGGTGATGGGGTCTCTTGTGGCGGTCGCGGGAGGGGGGATTCGCGGTGGCGTGTGTCGGCGGGGGTATCGATGTCAATTGGCTGGTGCTGGCTGCCGCGTGTTGTGTCCGTGGCCTGGTCTCGGGGGGGGGCGGGGGGGGGGTTGGTGTGGGGGTGGCGCTGTTGGTGGTGGGGGGGGCGGGGGTGGGTGTTGTGCTGGCTGGGGCTCTGGGCGTCCCTGTGGGTCGTCTGGGTGTTGCGTGTGTGCGCCGTGCGGCCCTTGCGGTTCTTGACTGGTTGTGGTGCCGGGGTGTGGGTGGGAGGCGGCCGCATGAGCGTCCGGGTGGGGCTGTGGTCCGTATGTAACGGGTGGCTGCTGGTGGATGGTGCTCGCTGATATGGGGTGTGGGTGGGGGGGCTGCTGGTGGTGGTGGGGTGGGGGGGGCGGGGGTGGGTGTTGTGCTGGCTGGCAGTCCGGGCGTCCCTGTGGGTCGTGTGGGTGTTGCGTGTGTGCGCCGTGCGGCCCTTGCGGTTCTTGACTGGTTGTGGTGCCGGGGTGTTGGTCGGAGGCGGCCGCATGAGCGTCCGGGTGGGGCTGTCGTCCGTATGTAATGGGTGGCTGCTTGTGGATGGTGCTCGCTGGTATGGGGACTGGGTGGGGGGGCTGTTAGTGGTGGTGGGGCGCTCCTACTAGGCCCTGGTGTTGTTTGTCTGCGTGCGCGGCTCCTCGCGGGTCCATGGGGGTGTACCGTGGCTCGTATGTCGTGGGCCCGTGTAGCGGGGGCGGCGGGTGGTGCTGGACCGCGTGGTGGTGGTGTGGAGGGTGTGCTGGTTGTGTGTGGTACCCCGGCGTTGGTGGGTGTGGTGGCAGGGGCTGGTGGTGGTGGAATACGTGATGGTGTGGTGCGGTGATGTCCGCCATTTGGGAGGGGTGGTTCGTGGGGCCTGGTTGTGCTGGGGCGTGGTGGGGATGTAGCTGGTGGGGGTCGCTGTAGCATGGGGGCATTAGGGGGTAGGGGTTGGGAGGGACGGGGGCGTGGTGGTGGTGTTGGTGATGCCATGTCCCCTTGCTCTGCGCGTATGGTGGTCCTGGCATGGTGTGGACTTGTGTGGGCGGTGGTGGCTGACTGGGCTGCAGGGTTTGGGTGCTGCGGTACGGTGGTGGTGGTGGGCGCTGGCGGTGGCGGTGTTGTTTGTGTGCCCCGGGGGTCTTGGCGTGGGGTGGTGCGGTGTGGCTGGACCCGGGCCTTGGTCGGGGCGTCGCGCCCTGCTGGCGGGCGCGTTGGCGGGCCCCCTGAAGCGTGGGCCGACACGGCACCAGAGGAGATAGCAGCCTACCTCCGAATCACTTGCCGCCGGTTCAACAACGCCCTCAGTCTACGGAAGGGAACACCTTACCCACTCAGCGCACTCCTCTACCCGGCACACTACCCCCACCCCGGACAACAGAAGCCCCCGGAGGGCTGGGCGTCTTTTCGGGACGCCCACCTGGCCGCCCCCGACGAGGCCACCGCCACGCGGATGGGCCTCACGGACCAGGAAACCTACGTCAGAGGCCTCAAGACGAGCCTCCAAGAGGCACACCGCTGGCACGCCCGCTCCCCGTCGGCCCCACGGGGACAGGGGGGTTCACCCGCCCCCGACACCCACCGGGCCCAGGTGAAATACTAGCCCGTATTGGGAAGAACCATTACACGGTTGCAACCGACAAGGGTGAAATCAACCTCGACACCATGAGGTTGAAACTGTACATACCCCCACATACTGAACGAGGTGACGGAGAGCATGCAGCCCCCTTGCACTACTACAGCGACCAGGAATTCTTGGTCGAGACAGACAAGTATGTGGTGGAAAAGGTTTTGGATCACAAGCCGAAGCGAGCCACCTCGCGGGAAAAAAAGAACTGGCTTGTGAAATACAAAGGCTATCCGGACCCTGAATGGCTACCTGCCCGTTCTTTCATGCATGACATCAATGAGGACTGGTTGGCATACAATGCCAATCATCGCATTGATGTGGGCATTAAACTTAGGCGGCTCAAGTTGCATGGTCAAAATATGCCCGAAACTGCCTCGTCGCGGCACTCTGAAAAAAAAGTTCTTTTGGGGGACCCAAAAACACAAGAACCAAAAATCCAGCAAAAAGCAATTGATTGGTTAATTTTCATTTATTTTCAAGAAAACCGGCTGCCCGGGAAATTAATCTATCTCCCTAAAAATGCACTACTTTTTTCAAAACGTGACAACTTTTTGTTTCCTCTACCACTTATGCTTTCCCATGAAAATACCCATGAGCTTTAAATCTTTTCGAAAACCATTCTTCGAAAACCATGTTGAGCACAGCACCACAAGAAGCATTTTTTCGCACCCCTTCTTTGCGCGAGGCGTCGCGCAAACACCAGCCCAACAGCACAATAAAATGCATCACAGAGAAAAATGTGCCGCACAAGGTGACAGCAAAAAGGTCGTCGAAGAGGAATGCATAGCGCGAGCCCTCGAGCATAATATATCAGAACAAACGAAGAAATTATTATTTCTTCGGAACAACTTGCATCTTAGAACCCAGAGCCTTACAACGGACGTCTTACCCTTTGGCGGTGGCTTTGCGGGCTGGTCCCTTGGTTGGGACTGACTGAAGCAGAATCGTTAACGATCCCTGCGTTGCATTTTTGTAGCAGAGCTTAGCGTCGCGAAGGCTTCTGGCGCATAGCGCGAAGTCAAGCCAATCACGTAATTTTGCGTCAGGAGATTGACTGAAGGCAGCCAATAGCTGCCGCTACGTGTTTTATTTGGCATTTATTTTTTATATAGTTAAATTCTGTAGCTTAATATATGCGATTTGCGTCGTGTATGTTAATTCTGTTTGTTACGGAATCTGTTTGTCGTTGACGTTCAGGTTTGTGTCATATGGGAGGACCGTCAAAGGTTCTCAGAATTATTTGTAGGCCGACACTGGCCTGAACGCCGCATCCCTCGTCCTGGGGCAGCATGCCAGGGCATTGTGGACGCAGAGTACGCCCTCGTTGAGGGCCAAAGGTGTGGAATACGCCGGTGGCGCTTAGCATCGTGGCAAGAGCGCCCTCGTTGAGGGCCTACGGCTACTGGCCTATGGCGCTCAGCATCGTGGAAGCTGAAAATTGGAAGGTCTCAGCCTATGATGGATTGACTGAAAGGAACCCTCGATACAGGTTAGACCTCCTGTGGATTTGGTGCGCCGCGTTTGCTATTGGGTGCCAGCAAGGCTTGGACGATCCAAGGGTTTGTATCTTTGCATGAGCAGCAGGATATTTTATTATCAAAATCAATCTGTGGTTCAAAAAAGCTCGCAAGGAGTTCAGCTTTTCTCACGTGAAAGCAAGGCAGGACCAACCGTGCGGCGGCAAAGTATGCAGGAATACCAAGAGATCAGCATCTTGTTTTTTCACGTCAAAGCAAAGCAAGGGATCAGCATCTTGTTTTTCTCAAGTCAAAGCAAAGCAAGTGTGGCCAAGACAAGCTGGATAGCAAAATGGTAGACAAATCAGTGGATCAAGAAAGGGAAAATCAGTGCAAGACAGAGATTTTCAAGATCAAAGAAACAAGTTCAGCGCAGTGTCCCGTGGGTCTCAAGGGTCGAAGGCCTCACGCTCCGCGAGGCCCCACGGTACCGCTTCATGACGAGCTGGCTGCTTGAATGGAGCCCTGGCCCCGGTTTCCTCGGGCCTCGGTTTTGCTGCCGCTTTCTTCGCTGCCTTCCCTTGGGAGACCTGCGGTTCCTCCTCCTCCTCTTCCTCGCCCTCCTCCTCCTCATCCCCATCGCTCTCGTCGGATTCTTCACCAGAAACCGACTTCGCTGCCTGAGGCTTGGAAGCACTCTTCTTCTTCTTTGGGAGCTGGTTCCCCACCATTAGACTTCCGCTTTGCAGGGGCCTGTGCTTCTGCAGCTTGACCCTTCTGAACAGTCTCTTCCTCCTTCAGCGACAACGCCTCAGAACCCTACTTCTCATCGCGAACCCAAGGGGGAATACCACGGTTTGCCCAGTGGCTTGCTGGTCCCAATCACCAGACTCGTCCAATTTCGACCCTTGTGTCAAGACGTGGTTCAACTGAGTCTGCATCCTGTTGACCCAATCGGAGAGACTGTTGGTGGAGACACCAAGAAGGTACATGCGAGAATCCGGCTCGATGGACGCAATCTTACACACCAGGTCTGGCTGATGATCAACGAACACAAACGAAGGCTTGAAGCTCTTATCGTTCTTCAGGTAATGGAGGTGAGTGTCGAAATACCACATAACCGTTGTTATCGGAAGGGGACCACCAAATTGAATGTCATCCATCTCCTCTACTTGAGTAGGTCCAAACGTCAGATAATTCGGAATCTGCAAAGAGGAAGAAGTTATTGCGCGAGGCCTCGCGCAAGGAGGACGCAAAGACGAATTTATACCTTTTTCGTCCAGCTATCTGGTGACAAAATCGGCAACCAGCAAACGTCGAACAATGTAGGATCCCCCGCTGGCTTCGGTTTGACTGGCCAACTGAAGATGGTAACACGCAATATGTTAGCCATGCGCGGCGCGTTGAAATCATCGTTGAGACGACTCTGTGTTTCCGTCTCCAGCACTTCGAACATGTTGTCAACAAAAGTTTGAGATCCGCAGATAAGCGTATCGGCAGGCGCCATCTCCTCATACAGCCAGGCTGGGCACATCATCTCAGGAGCAAGATGTTTTAATATGTCGCCTCTGATGACAATCAGGTTCTTGTCAATCTCCATGAACCGCTCTGGGGGATCGTGGGCCAGAGGTGCAATTCGGGTCGCCTTAATTGTGATAGTTTGACTTGCCAGTAATGGATCCTGCTGTTCCGCTGTCTTGAAGTCACCAGTGACGCCAGCAGCTGGGGGGACCACACGGCTCTTGGTAGCCTCTTGACCCAGGAGTTTTTGGACGTTGAGGATTTCCAGGGAGGCGGGTTTGCTCTTCTCTGCCACCTGCCACAGTGGTGCGCGAATCATGGATTTCCATGCCGGCCATGGACCGCGACTTTTGCCTTCAGGTTCCCGCCAATAGCCCCATGTACCAAGAGTCACCTTCAGGGCAGGCCTTCCAAGTGCAGCAACCTCTTTGCGGGTGCGCATGTCCTTGGCTAAAGAACAGAAGTGGAGAAGGTGCAGCACACCAATGCAGAAACGGAATCCACGTCTCGTGGATGGTACACACCTTCCTCGGGTCGAACTTACTGGCCGTTGTGCGGGTGGTCCAGATGCATTGAGACCCACTGTTCAAGGATGATGTCGTTGAACGAATTCTGCAAGGATTTGAGAGATGTTTTTTCTTCCTGCATCTCTTCTGCACTTTCTTGTAGAACTCCGGCATGAGGATCCCGTCCAGTTCTTTCAGCGCGTTCTTCGTGACTTTCTCCCCTTCATCGTGGAACTTCTGCAGACCTTTCACAGCTTCCGGACCAGCATAGTAGGCAAACGTCATGAAATCTTTCCACAATTTATACGTTTTGTCCTGAAAATGACAAGTTTTTGCGCGGGGCCTCGCACAACAAGCAGCATCGAAACAACGCTTAATGAACATACAAATTGACCAGGCTGCTTCAGTTCAGCGGTTGGAACCAGGGCACTCATCTGCACAGCATCCACAATAGCGATCCCCAGATGGTTGTACGTGTCAGGTAGGCGTCGCCGCCACTGATCTTCAACACATCGAATGAGGTTATCTGCTGCGTCATACAGCGGTATTGGCACACCGTCTTGTGCGCTGCCTTGTGCTTGTCCCGCCAGCCTTGCATGGAAGGCCCACAGCGTCTCAGGCTTCAGAATATCGACGATGCATGTAGTATGCCACTGCTGCAGATCCAGAGACGCTGTGCGCCGCTTCTCCCGAATCTTCGCAATCGCTTCCAGCTGTGCTGTCCAGATACACACCAATAATCACCATCTGCAAATATGAGACACGTCCATGCGCGAGGGCTCGCGCAACGAGAGGAGGGAAAAGTCCGTTGGTAACATACTATTATCTTCCCAGAGAACGACGAGTAATGGGCCTGTTGGCGGTGCTGCTTCCAGTGACTCCATATGCTTCTGCAGTAACTTCGTATCTTTCCGTCTGATCTGTCTCTTTGTCTTCTCCTGGTGGATTCTCACGTTGTCGAGCTCAACCTCCACCTGCCTCCCATCCGGCTTCAGGTGGTCCTTGATGTCAGCACCCATTGTCAGGCCAGGATCTGGTGTTTTCTTCTTCTTCCGCCCCTTCTTTGGTGTTCCAGCCTCCAATCCCGAGGTCCCAGGGTCAAAGTCGATATCTTCCCGTTCGTCGGCTGTTTTTTTGGCGGGGCTTGCCATTCTGCGATAAGAAGAAAGCCTGTTTTGGGGGAAACGAGACATTAAAAAGGGGTAAAATCGTCGACAATAATGCATATGTGACGCGTTTTTAACGAAAAAGGGTACGGTATGGTTCAGAATGCAAAACTGGAGGGCCACGCAACTGTTTTTGACTAACAACCTTGCGCGAGGCCTCGCGCAAGAGAGGGTGGTAATAACCTTCTGTTTCATGCTGTTTGCGCGAGGCCTCGCGCATCACTGCATGCTCTCCAATCTTCTTGGAACGTTTCGCATCGTGTCAGTCTCTCTCTGCTCCTCCAACACACTATGTTGGGGGATCAGCTCGGACAATTTTCGCTTAAAACCAGCCTTGAGCGGCCCCTGCTGCTTCAGCACCAACAACACAGACACAAGGATTTGTTTGTAGTGGTTAGAAGCCTTTAAAATAAGGAGAGACGGTGGAAGATTAGGTACACCCCTGCGTGGCCAATGTGCCTGGATTGAACAAGTAGGCTCCGCACACCACCTGACCCAAGGTATATATACCCGCTCTGCGTTCAAGTAAGCAGTTAACCGCTGACGCACGGAATTGACAAAGGGATTGGGGATTTTGCAGACATTCACCCTGTGACCTTCTTTCCGGATAGTGATGCGATGGTACAGATCGTCAACATCTTCAATGGTCACTGCACCTCTGTTTTGGGCTTTCTTTGTCACAAGGCTGGAGAGCAGAATTTCACAAAACTCCTCGGCAAAAGCCTGTCCAGGCATGGCTGTGTGCCATGCAGTGCGGCACAATAACGCAGTTGCAACAGTGCGTTCCTACTTTGGAAGTGTGTCCCCCATGTTCAAACGGTCTAAAAGACACATAACGATCTGCAATCCCTCGGACGCAAAAACACCCGTGTTGGCCGTCTCCCCAGCCCAATTGCACTGCCTAACGAGGTGTCCCAGGTATAGTAACATAGGACAGTATTGTGTTAACAGAACCTGCATGGCATTAAACACAGCGTACCGGAGGCGGCTTTGCCGATTTGCTGGACGTGCCAGCCCGAGGGAATGACATTTTCTGTTAAGGCGCCGTATGTGGGGGCCCATACCCAACAGCAGTGCACCAATAGTTATCTCCATTGTGATTAACTTGGAAAAACAGGGAACTGTGTCACCGCTGCGCAGCAAACCTTTGCGGAAGAAAGTAACAATGGGCCAAAATGAGCGAAATGTTTGTGTAACGCAAAATTTCTAGGCGTGCCAGAAACCATATAATATAGGGTGTGAACGCAAAAAAAGCCGGACATTCCAACCCGTGGTTTTTTCACCATACATCATTTTACAAATGCAGTAATGGATGTTCTCATCACATAAAACAGGGACAACTGGTCGAGTGTGCTATGCCAAGTCCCTAGTGAATTGCAGTAGGTTAAGAAGCGATACGTTGCCGCTTACCTTTTCTTTGCTTAGACAAAGGGGTCGCCAATGTGGTCTCTTGGCAGGCACAGGGCGAATAATGTCAAGCGGTGCAGCTTGCAAATCCTAGATCACGCAGGATACGTGCAAACGTTCCCTCGGTGTTCCCCAGTATGCATTTGACAACAGGCACACACCGTTCAAGCTCTTCCAGGCTAGGATGACCATGCCTGTAGCGCGGTGCATCCCGCAGTAGCAAAAAAGCCAACGCTGTTGCGTTAAGGCTTTTGTCGTTCTTGTCAGGGTTTGTGGTAAACTGTTTGTTTTCTAGTTGTCCATCCATACCACAACCCACTGCTGGTGTATTTTGCTCCATGTAGTCTGTAACCTGACTGCGGCCTTTTCCTTCACTGAAGGTGCGCTATATCGCGCCAGACCTGACCTTACAAAAATGCAATGCTGCGCCCTACTTCCCTCTATCGCAACAACTGACTTTGGTTTTCTCTGGTATGGGACTGCGCGGTGGCGCATCAGCAAATAGAGGCGCCAGGCCTCCTCTATCAAAACACCAACCCATCTCTTGCCCTCTGCCGCAATCCCCTTTTCAACGCTGCAACACGTCCGTTCATTTTTGCGCACACGCAGAAAAAACACAAACAACAATCGCGCGCCCTCGTCCCCCTGTTTTAGCCCTTCCCACAGTTCTTCTGCCGTGTGATACGGTCGTTCCTCTGAGCAGACATCGCGGAAAACTCCAGATGCTCCAGCCACTATCTTCTCAAGGTCCACCTCTTTTCGCAGGGGCATTGTTGCTGTGAAAAATAATTGCGTAACTGTATCTGCGCAAAAATCGCTATTTGAAAAACTTTCTCGCTTTGAAACATCAACCTGTCACACAGTTTTCGCGCAACGAATTATTCAATGATTCGCTTGTCGCATGCACCATTTTCGGTTAACTGTAACTGTCTGGTGGTCCCACATTTGACTAGTTAATCGTAATTGTGGTACCCAGTTGCGGCACGCTACCATCGTTGTTGGGCAGTGAAGCCAGTGGTGACCACAGTATGAAAACTGGAGATGCCGGCGGGACCTGTATGGGCGCCCATGCAGCAGCGCCACATTAAGGGAATGCACATGCTGTGTAGTTGGTGGATCTGTTCCATTTTTGGTTTCTATGAGGGCTTATGACATCCATTGCGCGAGGCCTCGCGCAATGATCACCAAAAAAGTAATGTTTCTCATGCGCCGTTCCATGCGCGAGGCCTCGCGCTTGAAACTACAGTTTGTTTCGCAACATCTATACTTTTCAAGATTCTTCGGTACACCATTGTTGAAATTTATTGGTCAATACATCCATCTCTATCACGCAATCCTGATAATGGTCCTAAGTTACGTGTATGAATACGACAGGCTTCTATTTTTCGACAACGTGCCGAATGCGTTGTGCTGTAGTACATTAATCTGACACAAATGAACGTCTTTGCGCGAGGCCTCGCGCAAAGAATGGTCACAAAACAATAATTTTCCCTCTCTCGCCTATGGGACATGTCAGTCTGATAAAAATATTTGTTTCGCCATACTGGTTCGCGGCGGTTTAGAAATATCCATCAAAACAATTATTATTTGCTGCCTTTGGAAACCTGTCATTTTCCTACCTTTTCCATCGTTTTTGACCATGCAACTTGAGCCGCCTAAGTTAAAGACGTCCGCATGAGATACACACCCAAGTCAAATCCGATAGAGAATTTGCTGGAGGTTGAGGTGATTGAGAGTGTTACTAGGTCTGCAAGGGACCAAATTCTGCTCCAGGAGGATAGAGAATGGAGAACCTTGTGCAAAATGGCACAGGAGTCCCACAAGAGTCGGACCTTGGACTACTCCCGCAGAGGTAAGCGAGCCGTCATGAGATTGACGCACAGTAGCCATCCCCAAAGGCGCATGGCTACAATATGGGAAAGAGACCGACGAAGAATGTGCCTAGACCGTCAGACGAAAGTCTGTGTGTGGTCTTGACTTGGATAGGATGCGGCTAGGCCCACAGAAAAATTCTGTGTGTGGCCTTGACGCGACTTGCCATTACTTAGTGCCTCTAGACCCTACGAAGACTCCGTTTGTGGTCTTGCAACATAGTTAAATGAAAGGTTCTACTCCTACACCCTCAACGTAAGAAGGATGTCCTTGAATTATGCCCTAGGTCTTTTGATGTATTCCTGCAGGTTTTGTAGTTGAAAACCCCAAACCAAAGCAGCAAGTAGAGCAAGCACTGAATGTGGATCGAATCAATGATTGGTTTTGTAATCCAGTATAACACAGAAGGGCTGCAGATAGACAAAGCAGGTATATGAACATAGATTCAATCACAAATGGATAATACAAAAGGTTTTAAAAGAAAATTGGTCTGACTCTAGCCTCAGAGGTTGCAATAGGCACTTCATGTGCACTCTTTTGGGTGAAATGGTGCTGGTTAGGACTGAGGGGCATAGATGTCAGGACCACACAGAAAATGACTTGGCCAAGCAACTGAATTCAGAAACAGTTACAAAGTAGGACCACAATAAGTGGTACAATCAATTGAGTATAGGGGTCTTGGGGTGGGAGACCACTTAGGCTTAACCTCCAAGGCCCACAAGCATGAAATGCCTGATTCATTTTGGTATGTCCTCCATGAAGGAAGGTACCTCCGCTCAGTTGAGTGGTAGGGGTGAACTTCATGGGGGGGGCCAGGGTCACAACCCTAGTTACCTTGAGAAGGTGTACTTTAGGCAACAAAAGAGAGATAAAAACACTTAAGTTTGTCTCAGCATCAACAAAGGGTTTTAAGGGGGGCTTAGCCTGGATCAAGCCCTCCAAGAAAGACATGGCAGTGACTTTTTCTTACTTGCCCCTGGAGTACTAGTTAGCTAAGCTAGTAGGACCAAGGAAAAAGGCTCAAATATTCCCAAAATTACCTCAAAAAAATGCATTAAACTTACCAAAAACATCCTCATCACTTCATAGAAGCCTATCACACTGTAGGGACCCTTGAAAAACAGTGTAATGTACCGTGAATGATGTCCCTTCGCAGGGGCATTCCTCAAAAGTCGCCGGCGTGCGGCGAAAACTTTTGGAAAAAGTGTGGGGGCAGTGGGAATTGAACCCAGGACTCCCTGTCCAGAGCACATGTGTCTGTCCACTAGGGTACAGTCGAACGCTCTAATGCGGACGGCTATCGCCGTATAAACAGCGTTTTAGTAAACGTCCTGACCAAGGGCCAGGGCGGAGCAATACTCCCAATGGAGGACACAAACCCCCAGGAGCTGGAAAAAATAGAAAATGGAACAAGCAGGGAGTGATTCCTGCGGTTTTGCGGAAGGGGTTGCGATTTAGCAAGTGAAATCGTTGAAAATCGACGAAACCACGCGGGAAATCGTCATTTTTACACATAACTTAAAGTCGCAGACAAGCGCAAAGGAAGCGGACGCCAAGAAAAGGGTTGCGCAAGCGAAAACGGCTTTTGGAAAAGAAGGTATGAGCCGTAGTTTTTAAAGTTTTAAAGAAAATTTTTGCACAGTTGCATCAAAATTTTTATAAACTTCAGAGTAAAGCATTCAAAATCAGCCCACACCACAGAGCAGTTCAACAACCCGTCTCTCAGGTATGTCTGTGTCACTTCACACTCACGCATTGCGTTCGTGTTGCTTGTTCCGTCAAAACGTTAGGGTTGTCAACGCTGTGCTCGTTGGGGGGTCGGGTGTTCATCTCTCGTGCTCTGCACAGGTGAAAGCAGATATGAAAGGTATGTGATGCGAATGGAGCGCGCAGCGCGCACGTAGGGTTAGAATATGCACTGTGCTCGCGATGCATGTGCCTAATCTAGGCATCCACACGCTGTGTCGCTTCACCTGTATCCCTAATTCACCCTTGTTTCCTTCTTCACAGGTAAGCGTTTGTTCGTGTGCGGCCGTGGCGTTCAAGTTGAGTTGCTTAAAACGCTTAGGTTTGTTTTGTGTTTGTTTCAATGCGGCATTCACACGATGCATGGTGAGTAAGGTAGGTTAGCCCAGGAGGAGCTCACCTCCTGGTTGAGTCTGTGGTTCAGCCTCCCTTCCCTGCGTGCACATGATGCATTAAAGGGTAGGCCACGCGAGTTGCGCACGGTAAACCTTGTTTAGGTTACCCAGAGGCTCCTCGGTACGTTCTTTAAGAGAACCCGAGGAGTTTCTTAAAGCTTGCTTGCTTGACAGGGGTAGCTGCATCTGCAGCGTGTTTGCGAACAGCGTATTATAGGTCACACTGAGAAGGGTATAATACCTGGAGTGTGGCTTGGTTCCACAGTCGCAAACGCCCCTTCATCTGCCTCTTTTGTACAGGTGGGAGAGGTTAAGGGTGATTGGTGCACGCAGCAGCTGCCTTCGGCGGCTACCATTTTTCTGCCCCAGCAAAACAGGGGCGCTGATCACAAATCAAATCACTGTGCCTCAGCCAGTACTGGCGAGGACAGTTCGACCTCAACGACATCTGCGCTGTGCACGCAACGAGAGCACCCCTTCCCTCCAAGCTCTAGCAGGGGAAACGCGTTGTGGCGTCCCCTGTCAGGCCACAGTTGCTTAGTAGCGCTGTGTTCTCTTGCCATTTCACAGGAGGGTCGCTAGGACCCATGAGACCTTCACCTTCGCAACGCCCAGTAGAGTGTGCGTGTAGGAGTGGTAGTCCTGAGTGGGGGCTAGAGCCAGTTGCCCAGTGCTCGCCTACCAGGATGGTGCCACTGTAGGGTGTGTAGGACCTGTAGGGGGTGTGTCACTGTCCCACCCTTTTCCTGCAATTTTAGCTGGGTTGGTGGGCTGTGACAGTGGTTAGGTCAGTGTTTTGGCCACATAGCAAACAGGCGTTTTGCATGCCTTCATAGCTTTTGGCCACCCCTCCCTGTAGTAGACAGATAGGTAGGGAAAACAATACCTGGATTAGCACGCTGGGTATTCCCCCAAGGTTTTGCGCCAGCACAGAAATTGGGCGCATAGGGGAGGGGAGACCCGGGGCGTACCCCGTGGCATCAATAAGCCAACCCTCTAGGTTTAGCAAGGGCGCAGACTTGGGTATAATTAGGACACCACTTCTGCGGCTTGCTCTCAGGACCTTAGGAATAGCACACTCACACATACAGAAATACGTAGCACACTTAGGGGTATGGTAAACCCTGTAAGGAAGGGAAGAACCCCATGGGTCTGGACCAGTCAGGGGTCCTAACTGTGGGCTCGCTTGTCCCCAAGGAGGGAAGACACACCTTGCCTCATAACACCTTGCTTGTCATTCCCCCCTGGTGTAGAAAGCCACCGTTCTTCGTTGGCTCACCAAGGTAATTACATTAGGGCAGTACCCATGCAACATATGGTCAACAAGGCAAACACTCGCTGGGTGGCTGCAATCTTGATAAGCGGCCACCTGGCTCACGCTGGAAACCATAGGCGTGGGTCTGCAGGGCACAGACAGGGTCAGTAGACTGACACAGGGTAATTAGTTTCGCTTCTTACGCTGGGACATAGTCTCAGCACGGGTTAGGAGCTGCCCCTCGTTGTTCTCAACGAGGTAAGTGCGGAAGATGGGGTTGATACTCCCATCTGGTTGTATGAAGGCTGACATAGGTTCCCAGGTCGCCTCGGACAACCCATAGCCATCCCACAGGGTAAGGAATTTCCAGCCCTGTTTATACTCGTGGCGAGCAATGCCTGCAACCACGTAGTAACCATCGACTGCCATCTCATCGGCAGTCATCTCTTCAAGTTCGTCTGCCTCCTCTGGACTGGCAGCGTTCTCTAGGTCTATACGTTCGATCTCACTGTCGCTGAGGCGCCACTCATCCCAAGACAAGTCGTCAGGGGAGTGATAGTGCCTCAACTGCTTAGGAGCACATAGCAGTTCACCACCTAGACGTGGACTGCACCTGACATGGATCCTGGATCCATCTATCGTGATGATACGATAGGGTCCAAAGTAAGGGTCCTGTAGGCAGTTACGTGGCCACGAGGGTAGGCGTGAATGGTGTACCAAAACAAGGTCACCAACCTTGAAGCTGGCAGGTCGCCGTAGGCGGTTCCGTCGGCTCTGTTCACGGTCACGAATCTGCCTCAGGTTAGTACCAGCCTGGTTAGCCAGAGACTGCTTGTGTTCTAGCCAATCTCCCACAGGGCTCTTGAAGTCCTCAGGAAAGGGGGTTTTGAAGAACCAAGCAGGTCGTCCTCCATGGAACAGTTCGTGGGGGGTGAAACACGTAGAAGAGCTCCGCTGTGAGTTCATGGACAGAACTGCCCAGGGCACTAGGCGTACCCAGTCCTTGGTGCGCTCCTGTTTCATCAGGATTCTTAAGTTTTGCTCCACCACACGGTTCTGTCTCTCACAGAGAGGGTTAGACGTGTGAGTGTAGGGCACACCTGTGGTTACCTCCACGTTGAGGGCATTTAGCACTCGTTTGTACCACCCAGTGTCACTGCGGATGCGTACATCTTCATCAGAGTGCACCTGTTTAGGTGCTCCATAGGGTTCGAACCATTGTTCGACCAACATTTTTACAGTCTGCTCACCTGTGATTTTCTTATTGCAAGGGAACACACGGGTGAAGCGAGATAGACCACAGGTGACCACGAGGCAACTATCATAGCCGCCAAAGCGTGGTAAGCCGTGGATGTAATCCACGTAGAGAAGAGAGTTAGCACAAGAGGGTATGGGTAAGCTGGAGATCAGGCCCCTATCCCTACTGTCGCTCTGCTTGCTGGCATGACAGCCACAAGCATCCACAATGGTCTGCATACGCGAACTAAGTTCAGTCGGGGTTAGACTAGAGTAGAAACACTCACGGAAGCGCCCGTGTGACCAGAACTGAGATGGGACCACTGTAGGCACCCATCCAGTCGTGCCTCAGGCACAACAATTCGGTCCTCGTAGAAGAGGTACTGATTGTTTTTATACCACTGGTGCCCGTCAATGACACGGGGTTGGAGACCAGTGCTGAGGGTTTGGAGAATTTCTTCATACTCTGACTGATAGTCGGTTAGACTCCAACCCTCCAGGATTCCAGCAGTGCGCATGGATAGGTCAAGCTGGACATCCATACGCTGGAAAGCCTCTTTGGCGAGCGCCTCAGAGCTCTCACCAATAAGCGCATCGAAGTTGTTGCGCGATATATAGTCAGACAGTTCATTCTTAATCCCGGGGATATGATGCACTGTCAGCCTGAACTGGCTCAGGTAAGTCCACCACCGTTTTAGCTTCGCTTTTTCTGGTGGTGGGCCCTTCTGAAAAGACTTCACAGGCTCCTGGTCACACAACCAGACAATAGGGTTAGACCCCAGGAGTCGGAATTGTGACGATAGCACCAACATACCGGCCAGGAGTTCCTGGTCATAGGTGCTGTAGTTGGAACGCGCTTGGTTCCATTTCCAATTCCAGTGTCCCAGTGGCACCAGTCGCCACTCACTGGTAGGATAGTCATGTTTCAACGAACCATCACGGTTCAGTCCTGTAGTACGATAATGGCAGTGGGTTAGTTCAGCGGGGTTAAGCTCCTGCCATTGGTAGATCGTACCTCCCCCCCCTACATCACTGGCATCAGTGATCAGGACTATCTCGCCCTCAGGGCGGGGCACTCCCAGGCAGTTGGAGGAGGCAATTTTCTTCTTCAACTCCTGGAAACACTCTTCCTCTCTGGAGGTCCATCTCCAGGGAGTAGTTTTCTTGATCAGGTCAGTGAGGGGTGCAGAGGAGTAAGTAAAATTGTGGATGTGACGCCGATAGAAATTACAGGCGCCCACAAAACTCCTCACATCGTGTAGACCCTTCTTAGGGTCATCGCGAATCTGCATGTCCTGTAGGGGCTGCATCTTAGACGCGGCTGGTTTCCACCAGCCATACCCCACGTCGAAACCCAAATACTCCATCTCCTCTTTCATGAACTCACATTTTTCGAGTTTGATTCGGAGATGGTTTTCTTGACAAACAGTGAAGAATTCACGGAGGAGAAGGACATGGTCCTCTTTGGTATTAGTACCCAAACTCACGTCGTCGATGTGAGCCTCCATTTCTGCACCCCGAGAGATCAACTCTTGTACTAGAGGCCTGCGCCTCAGTATGTACAAAATTTTGTTCATAAGCTCCTGGAAGAGCGCTGGGGCGTTGGCCACCCCGAAAGGCATAACCTTCCACTTGAAGACACGACCCTTAGGGGTTATAAAGGCAAGCAGCTCCTGAGCTGCGGCGGTTAGGTCAACCTGCCAGAAACCAGAGCGTTTGTCCATTTTGGTCTTATACCTGCATTTGGCAATACGCTCCAGGGTGTTTTCCATGTTAGGAATACTCCCTGAGTGGTTCTGGGTTTTCTTGTTGACCTCACCATAGTCTACAACAAGACGTAGAGCAGTCGACCCTGGTTTAGCAACAAGGAAACAGGGGCTGCAGTGATGGGGATAGTCCCCATGTTTATACTCTTCAACGAGGCCAGCATCAATGCATTCTTGGATCTGGCGCTCGATTTCTTCAACCTGTTCCTGTGGAGCGGGGTAGGGACGACGCCTCACTCGCGTCTTTTCAAATTCGGGTTTCAATTTCAGCTCCATCTGGACCAGTTTTTTACAAGATGGGGGAGGCGGCAAGGCGCCGAACACCTCCTCATAGGTTATAAGCAGTTTCTTCAGGCGGGGGTCAAGGTTAAGACTCTCGACTTTCTGAAGGAAATCCTCCTCAGCATGGAGGTTGCTTTTTCCATGTTCTTTCTTTTTATGCCGATCAGCAGTTTCGGCAGGTACAGTACCATCGTCCCACTCAGGGGAACATTGCTGCCCATAGTGTAGAGAATACACTAGAGGTATCTCAGGATCAGGCAGCGTATAGGACTCATCGTCCTCCTCAGACCAGATGGAGTATTTCCAGGTCTGTCTGAGGTATTGCAGCCGCTCTTGGCGCTCAATACCTTCGGCCTTCAGGTACAACAGCCGTCGGAGTTCTTGAGTGTCATGCTCAGACAATGGCATGTTATTAGCAGCAGGCCGTGCCAGAGCATCAGTACTCCGGGCCACGGGTTCACCTGTGTGCACAGGCTGCATGTGTAGCACTGGTTTCCCAACAGAGGAAGCGGGTTCAGAGGTTGACTCTAGATCTACCTCCTCTAGCAACAGCTGGGCCAGGAAAGCACTATGTTTTAAGTCAACACAGCTGGGATCAACAGAGGGAATAGTGCTGGCGATCTCAGACAGTTGGTCGTCAGCATCCTCTTTTACAGCTGCAGGTTCCAGATAGTCATCAGGAGACTCACACCCTGTAAGTGTGGCAGATAGGTGCTCAGGAGATCGGTTTTTCAGATCATAAAGGGTCAAGCCACGATTTTCGGCCATGACCTCTTTTAGTAGCACCTGGTCCAGGTCACACAGGGGTACAGGATTGAGAGATCCATCGATGATGGACAGGAAACTGGCCCACTCAGGGGCCTGCATAGCTGTGTCTGAGTCCTCAGGCACATAGATGGGGCCGTCGGGGAGTTGCACTCTCCCCACGGTCATTCGGTCAAGCATACGGCGCCAGTAAGCATGTTCACCAGAGCAACCCTAGTCAGGGGTGCACATAACAATCCTTCCTCCCTCATAAGCGATCTTGGTTAGAACCTTCGCGAGCAGGGAGAAGGGAGGGTTAGCATACGCTAGGCCCATTGCTTTCCAGAAGAAACGGAAAGCATTGTTCATTTGTTTCGAGCAGTACAACTGCATGATGTGCTGTTGTTGGCTCGCAAACAATTCCACCTGGATCTCATCCAGGTTTACCTGAAGGGCCGCCAGTCCATTTTCGAGAACATGACGGGCCAGTTGGTAGTTTTCAGTACGATAGTTCGTCTTGGCTGCGTAGCGCAGCCCAGACTCTTTTCGTCCTGACAGCTCCAAAGGAACGGAGAATAGCCCACTGCCAAAGTCGCAGTGCAAAGAGTATGGACGTTGTAGGGACAGCATTTTAACCTGGGGGTTTCTTCTTAGAAAGTCAGTGCCAATGACAATGTCAAAGGCGTCAGTGTCCAACACTCTGCAGTGTTGGGTCACGGTTTCGTCGCCCAGACATATGGTCACATCGACCCCCCCCAAGGAATGGATGGTACGCCCATCCCCTACTCTTATGGCCACGGTCTTAGTTTTCCTGAAAGTTTTAAGCAGGCGCCGGGCCACTATGGAAAGTGTTGCACCGGTATCAAGCACTGCTCGAAAAACCTGATCCCCGATTTTCACGAGGATCCAGAAAACCAAGTCCTCCTCTTCGGAGCCGCCCCCCTATTCCTCATCAGGGAATTTCACATCCACTCCTGCAGCCATGAGGGACTTGGCCATCCAGGCCAAGCGCCTCTTCTTAGAATTATTCCCCCCAGGGGTAGCGTTATCCCCTTGGGGCGCTTCTGGGGGACACCTGCGGCAGGGGCGGGTGTGGCAGCAGGAGGAGGTGTAGCAACAGGCGCTGATGAGCGCCTTTGGGGGTCAGGGGGTCCAGTTTTGCCACCCCCCTTGCCACCTCCTTTACCTTTATCCCCATTCGGGGGATTTCTGGCGGGCGTCGGGGTCTTCTGGCGCTCCGCCTCCTGACGCTTGAGTTTGTCACTCTCGCGTTTCTTGATGTGGCATTCGTCCTCATAGTGACGACGTTTGCCACAGTAACCACAGGTGATGGTACACCTGAAGTGGTCCTGATGGGTCGCTGTTTTCCCATCTTTAGTATGCTGCTGACGTTTCATCTGCAGCATACAGCCACTGCGGAGATCGCAGTCAGAGGCATGACAAGGTCCCCCCTTGTCATTGACAGGTCGGCAGTAAAACAGGGGGGGTGTGCCTGCTTCAGTTGGAACCTCGTTCATGGCACGTAGGTTGCCCCTCCCTTTACCGCCTCCCTGGTTGGTGTGAGTGGGATTTTTATGCCCCTTCCCTTCGCCACGTTCGGGGGTAGGGGTACCACCTCGTCCCAAATGCTTCTTGAGGAACTTCTCCATGTGGGAGTCGTTCTCTCTCTCAAGAGCTAGCTCAATCAAGAGATCCACCAGTGTATCATACGAGTGGGTCCTGCTCTTCCTCTCAGAGGTGGAGCGGCAATCATCCCACGTACGCTGGGGGATCTTACTCATGAGCCACAGGTGGGGCTCAGTGGCTCCGTAGGAGCCCACATTCATCCTCGAAAATAAGTACTCAAAGTCGCACACATACTCAGAAATTCGCGCAGCGGATGGAAACTCCGGGAGCATAGGTAGCTCCTCGATCTGTGTGCGTACGCTGAGGTCAGTCTCATAGACTGGAAATGTTTTCTCTAACCTCGAGAGTACCTCTGCCCAGGTAGAACAGGTTTTCACAATCTGTTTGACCTGTTTTTGCAAAAATTTCTTTTTGCAAGAGCGTTTTAGCAGTGAACATTTGGTGGCCACATCCACATGGGATTGGCCAGTCAACAAAAGGAACTCCGCAAATTCTTCTGCCCATTCAGGCAGATTTTTGGGGTCGAACTCCGGCAGTTCCAGCTGGATGTTCGCCTGGGCAATTGGTCTGCCCGTCTTCCCACCCCCCGGAGTTAGGCCTGTAGGCGACACGCCGGCAAGAGGGGCCAGGGCTGACAGCCCTCTTCTCTCACTCTCTGTGACAGGCACGTCCTGTAGATCCGCCATAGGCACAGTCCTGGCACGGGGGTGAAAGGGGCTGGGGCAGGTAACCTTAGGCAACAGCCTTGAGACCCTCGATCTCTTGAGATCTTCGGCCAGGGTACTCAGCCCTGGAGAGAGAGAGAGGAACTCAGGCTTCGGTAAGGGTTCTGCAATACCCAGTTTAGCCTTAATGGCCTCCGATAAGGCCGTCACGTCTGGATCTTCTGATCCAGACAGGAATTTGGCCAGCAGCTCGGCCGTCTGATCCAGGGCACCGTAGGTTGGCCTTGGATGGTGTTCTTCGACTCGTGTTGGGCCCACTTCGGGGGCCCTTGGGGTTGGATACTCACGTCTTAGTCGTCTTGGCAGTGATGCAGTGGACGGAGGACCAGAGTGTGCATAGGACCCTAGATCTGTACGTGGTCTAGATCCATGTACAGCCAAGGGGTCCTCTCCATCTTCCCCACGGATGGATTTATAGTACTCCTCGTGCATGATGTACTCATCCATCTTCATCTTCAGCTTCTCATATTCCTCAGGTCCTTCAATGGCAGTTGAGGATGAAGCTGGACAATTGGATCTTGATACTGAAGCAGCCACACGTCTGTGGAGGTGACTGAAGCTGTCTCCACCGTGTGCTGCTAAGGCCTCGGTGGTAAGGCCTTTACTCTCTTCCGCCCTTCTGCGTTCTGGATCTCCTTGGGACCCAGATGCGCCACTGAGGTGATGTGGTGCTCGGTGTGGTGGTTCACTCATTGGGTGGACCACACTGCCCATTTGTACTTGGACAGTTCGGATAGGCCAGGTCCTGACGCTTGGCGTGGACATGTTGGACTTGTTGTTGAGCTTTTGTTTTGCACTTCTGCTCAGGGTCGGTTCAAAAGGTCACAAGGTACTGTCTCTGCTACCGGAAAGATGTCCTTGAATTATGCCCTAGGTCTTTTGATGTATTCCTGCAGGTTTTGTAGTTGAAAACCCCAAACCAAAGCAGCAAGTAGAGCAAGGACTGAATGTGGATCGAATCAATGATTGGTTTTGTAATCCAGTATAACACAGAAGGGCTGCAGATAGACAAAGCAGGTATATGAACATAGATTCAATCACAAATGGATAATACAAAAGGTTTTAAAAGAAAATTGGTCTGACTCTAGCCTCAGAGGTTGCAATAGGCACTTCATGTGCACTCTTTTGGGTGAAATGGTGCTGGTTAGGACTGAGGGGCATAGATGTCAGGACCACACAGAAAATGACTTGGCCAAGCAACTGAATTCAGAAACAGTTACAAAGTAGGACCACAATAAGTGGTAGAATCAATTGAGTATAGGGGTCTTGGGGTGGGAGACCACTTAGGCTTAACCTCCAAGGCCCACAAGCATGAAATGCCTGATTCATTTTGGTATGTCCTCCATGAAGGAAGGTACCTCCGCTCAGTTGAGTGGTAGGGGTGAACTTCATGGGGGGGGCTAGGGTCACAACCCTAGTTACCTTGAGAAAGTGTACTTTAGGCAACAAAAGAGAGATAAAAACACTTAAGTTTGTCTCAGCATCAACAAAGGGTTTTAAGGGGGGCTTAGCCTGGATCAAGCCCTCCAAGAAAGACATGGCAGTGACTTTTTCTTACTACGTATTTTGTCTGAGGTCCTGGGGTGTACCTAACCTTGCGGTAATGGCTTTGGCTTCGAGGATTGAAGAGATTTTAGGACTAGAGCCTCTCAAAAAGTAGGTGGTCTTGTCCCATGCACAACTCCTTCCCCTAGACCCCTCCTGTGGGATTGTGGGTCTTGGGGCCTCTCAGCGAGTCCCAACCCCCCAGTTGTTGTGTGACTAGGTCTTTGTAGCCATGCATGTCCGTTCGAAAATGATTGGCTCCCACCAGGATGCCATGGCATTACTGCCATGCACCGATCCACGGGTCCGGGCTGTAATTCACTGAATCGGAGCCCAGCCCATAGTGATGTTATACTCGCTGTGGGAAGATGCTGAACTGTGGTTAGGACAGTATCCCCCGTATTGGCAGTTGCCGGTACCTAAAGGGTGGATGCTGTTCTGAACGCCAACCCTTTGGCACACAGTTTGGCGGCTCTTGGACCACAAGTCCACCCGCGGCAGCATTAGCTATCGTGGGTACTTGCCAACGCGGGTGTGGCTTGGTGGAGATTATCCAGTCAATACATCAGATGCGTTTCGTTTGGATGATACTGGTGGTATTCAAGGAGTGAGTCTTGATGATGGCTCCGTGGTATATGTTCCTCCCCGGCTACATCACCAAGTTCCCCACCTCGAATATGAGTTCCGCTTGGCCACCAACGTGTTACAGGAGTCAAAGGATTGCCCTGGGCCAAGACGCGCGTGGCAAATGGGCCACATATTCTCATTTCACAAGCGGGAAGTAGTGGGCTATACGCCATTCCCAAGTGAAATGCAGGAGAGTGTGAACACCACGACACGTTCGCCAATTTTCCGGTCATGCCCGTTCTTTGTGGTCCAATGTATCTACAACTGGTACACGGGTGATGACACGGAGTGGTGGTCTTTGGCGCCCAACCATAGCTTGAAGAGGACCACCACCCAAAAGCGGAAATGGCGCAAGAAGCGCAACCGTGACGGTATGTAGGGTATATGGGATATGTAGGGTATGTAGGCAAGAATACCTCCTCTCGGGTAGGGTATTTAGAAAAGTGGGTTTCTAAGTTCACATTTCGACCCCCCCCCCCTACGGGATTTTTGGTCCTGCAGACATCCTTGCACCTTCCCTCCCTCTTCCCTTGTCCCATTGCCTTCTCCCATTGCCATTGTGTTGCTGCTTCTTTGTTGTTTTGTATCTTCTTAGGTGAATACAAGCACAATCATGACATCTGAGCTCTCCCTCCAGCCAACGCTGTGTAGTTGAGGTATGCAACACACGCCGCCGCCTAGACCACCTCGCCACGCGAGTCGGAGGTCCTGGCGGTGGGGTACGGGCGCCGTCTAGGCCCCTCCTACGGGATCGGGGGCCCCGACATTGCGCCGCGGGATCCAAGGACAACAAGCATACTCAACAATCACAGAATTTCTCTTCCCTTCCACTCTTCCCTCACTAATCACGGGTTGCATGGCATGAGGTATGCACCGGCATCGCCCAGGCCTAGACCACCTCGTCCACTCGAGTCGGAGGTCTTAGCCATGGGCAGCAGCACGAGACTAGGCCCCTCCGCAAGGATTGAGGGACCTGACGGAGTGCATCAGATATCCAAGGACACCAGCATACTCAATGCCATCCAAATCAACCACCGCCCCACCCTTCCCCTCCCTTTCCTTTTCCTAAGAGAGCACTGAATGGTAAACCATGTGTCTTCCCTCCCCTGCTTGACATGCGTGTACATAAATTCAGATTGTGGTGCGTGCACCGAGTACGTTTACTACGCCGAGAACGCGGGCGCGCACGGTAAACAATGGGTCCAGGGTGATGAGTGGTTCAGAATTCTTACATCCAGGCCGCTGCATTTTGGTCCTTTGCGATTTCAGCCATGGATGCCATAGAAGTCTGACCCCCCCCCCTCAGAACCCATAATTCAGGCTGCAGAATCTCTACAGCCCGACAGGGTCACCTTGTGAGGGTCAGAGGGGCCGACAGGCGGTTACGGTGAGCCTGAAATTTTTTTGCACACCTCAATGGGGTCCCAAAGGACCCTTAGAACTTTACGAAAACATTTTTCGACCCGTTTGAAATTTTGACGCAATTCCTGGTCGACAAAAGGAAATCAGCCAGCTGTCAGCCAGAATTCTGACAGCCCCCCTCCCCCCCGCTCCCCCCCCCTCCTCGGGGTGAAAGTATGTTTTTTCACCTCCGGGACCCGGGCGGGTGATATAGGGTACACTACCCCCCATTTTAGGGATGCTGAGTGCAACCGCGGCACTCCACTCCCTTCCCACCTATTGACTTCTGAGCGGCACTGTGAAGTAAAAGATTAGGTGCAGATTGACAGTTTTTCACTTCATCAGAGCGAACACCCAATTTTGATGCCAAAGATGGTGTTTTTGCATTTTACGTCCGATATGGGCGATTAAAGTGTGTAACCCCCCTATTTTGGGGTTGCCGAATGCAATGGCACTGGCTGTTGGGAGCCATCTTGCAGCCGTAGAACACTGGTGACTGCACCAGGCATCCAGATTGTGAACTTTGTGACATATTGTCATGTTTACACAATTTTTGGAGCCAAAAATTGCCTTTTTTGGGCTAATTGTCCAGAACGAACCTGAAGCACCCCCCCCTACCCTCATTTGAGGGTGCTGAACGCAATGGTGAGGTCCGTTTCACCTGAATTTACACTGGGAGTGCAGAATTTTGCAATTCTGGTTTCTGCAGCCCCCCCCCCCCCCCAAAAGGTGCTGAAAATGGGGTTTTTCGCATGACGGACCCCGCCGGGCTCAAAAAGGTACTATCCCTCCTATTTTCAGGGTGCCCGACGCGTTGGCAGCATCTGTCGCTTGTCAATGGATGCCTACAAGCCCCTATAGGGCGCAGAAAATGTACAGATTGACAGATTTCAGATTTTCAGAGCGCTAACCCAGATTTGGTGCCAAAAATGGGATTTGTGCAATTTTTACTCATTTTTGGCAATTCAGATGGGTACCCTCCCTGATTTGAGGGTGCTGAATTCACTGGCGATACCTGTTTTCGACGACGAGACGCTGGGGCAGCACAAACTTGCATTTCTATGCCCAGAAATCACTGGGGCATCGAATTAAGGTTCCGTTATGCCGTTTTTTTTTGCCCATTAGGCGAGAAAATAGGGCCAAGGGTGTCCGCCCCCCCCCCTAACTCGAAGGTGTCGGATGCGATGGTGGTACTACATTCAGGTGGTTTGATGGCTAGATCAGCACATCGTTCAACGCAGGGCAGAAATTTTGAGCGATCAGGAAAATTTTTCCGGAGATGAAAAAAAATCTTCAAATATTTTTTTCAAATTTTCTCCACAACCCCCCCCTAATTTGGGGTTGCCGGACACACTGATGAGGTCCGTTGGTCACCATCTCACCCCTGAGGCCCCCATTTTGCAATTTTGCGATTTCAGCACCAATCTCAAGTTTCTTGGCAATCTCATGATTCTTTGCCACATGTTTGTACCGACGGGACATGGTCTACACCTCAGAGCCATGTGGGAATGTTGTGTCAAACTGTGCACCACCTCTTTTTCATTCTAAGTGCCACACTCACAGGTATCCAACTATAGGAGTTACCAGCCCGTAAGTGGACACCTAGAAGCTTAGGAAGGGGGTGTAATCGGTTAGGATACTAGGTGATTGTCGCACACAGAAGCAGACAGAAATCAGTGACCGTTGCACATAGCAGCATGCAGAATTCAGATTTAGATGTCCAAATTAAATCAAAAATCAGAAATTCTGATTTGACAGGACAGATTCCGATGTACTGCTGGAATGGACGATCGCCGGATGCTTATGTGCGAGCGCGTGCCTGTCTGGTCGCGCTGTAATGCAGGCCGGCCGATCGAAAACTCCCTCCGGCGGTGCTAATAGTGTTAGTTCTATCGTGTCACTGAAGAGGATACGAATCGGAAAGAGGGCGACTCCGGTGGATGATAGAAGGCCCGGAGTTAACGATCTGGCTAAACCTTGGTGTGGTGCCTCCGCCTACACCGGCTGTCGACCTTGGGTGCATCACTGCACTTGGGAGGAGACCGGTGTACGTTAATGGGCGCATATGCTTCGGCAGTGCCACGCCTACGTACATGGGGGACCACAAGTCCCTTGAAGCCAGAGGAGCCCGAGTGGATGAGGAGTTGAATTAGAAGTGACTGAGGTAGGCGCACCAAAGGAAGGTAAGTAAGTCGGTCGTTGCTCTGCAACATGACTCCCTTTGGAGTGCCGCACAATGACGCATTCACGTGTGCCACATGTGTGTTGATAATGACGAGTGGATGTGAATGTTTGTTTTGGAATGTCATGACATGAGTGTGAGTGCATTTAGGTTAAAAGTTTGCATGCATGAATCACTCCAATTAATCCCGATTTCAACCGCGAGAGGTTAATTAGGAGTGAGGAGGTCAAGTGTCATGACACGTGGGTTGAGACAAGCTTGATGCATGGTGTGTGAAGGAGGTCAAGATGTATGAGCATGTATGTATGCATGTATGTGTATGTGTGCCCATGCATAATCCAATACAAATGAATGACGAATTTGTTTTCTTTTTGATTCAATTGGTCAAAGGGTGAGAAGGACATCAAGAACTCCCATACTCAGGTGAGGATCTCTCTTTTTCTATCTCCCTCAATCTCTAGGAGAAGGGATGTTTCATTATCTCCCGCTCTCTAGGCAAAAAGGCCTCTCCGTCACTCTCCCCTTCTTGGAGTTATGGTGGGGGCAATTGAGGTTGGACGCATTTTAGGAGTTCCATGCTCGGGTACCCAGGGCATGATATGACAATATCATTGATCTCCCCCCAACATCAACTCACGTGGGTGACATGTATGTATAAGTGCAATTCACATGTCCAATTGATCCAATCCAATGTCTCTCCCTCTCTCTCTCCCTCTCTCTTCCCCCACTCAACCGTTTCCAATGTCTCAAGTTGATTGTAGCTATTGTGTTTGATTCCTCATTCAGGACTCCTACCCTGCCATCCTTTCATTTCGTTCAAATCTACAAGCTCATATATCAACGTGGACTTGGATTCCGAGGCTACGGGTATTGTTAGGGAGTAGCACGGACTTGGACTGGGATGAACCGAGTACGTGTGCCTCGAGACTTGTCTTGCTTGTTGCTGTTTTGCTGTCGGTAGGGACTTGTGATTTTCATTTTCACAAAAATTTTCAACATCTAAAAAAGTCCGGAAAGAACCACTAGCTAAAATGGAAACAGCAAGGGATTCGGAAACAGAGATTAATAAGCAACCAACTGAGCACCCAGGCACAACACAAAGCTAATTCATCGGAAGTGATCGGAAGTGGCTCGCAAATGGTGGCTACAAAGCCCCTGCGGTTTGGGGGGTCCCCAATGCCTCACGCTGGGGGACAAAATCAGAAAAGACCCACATATGGGGGTGGTGGCTAAATCACCCCTGCCGTCTAGGAGTCGCTAACACTTCTACGTGGGGGACAAAATCGGAGTGGCCAACCAGTGGGCTTGGTGGCTACATCACCCCTGCCCTCTGGGGTCCCCAACGCATCAAAGCGACCTTGGGCCGGGTGACTACATCATCCCTGCCGTCAGGGAGTCCTCAACACTTGCGAGCGGAGGACAAAATCACTAGTGGCACTTCAATGGGACTGCTGGCTGCAAAACCCCTACCGTCTAGGAGGTCCCCAAAGCTTCACAACGGGGGGCAAAATCAGAAGTGGCCCACATATGGGTGTGGTGGCTACATCACCCCCGCCGTCAAGGAGTCCCTAGCACTTTTCCAGGTGGGACACAAAATCAGAGTGGCAAACCAGAGGGCCTGGTGGCTACATCATCCCTGCCGTCTAGGGGTCCCAAACACTTCAAAGTTTGGGGACAAAATCAGAAGTTGCCCACATATGGGTGTGGTGGCTACATCATCCCTGCTGTGTGGGGTCCCCAATGCTTCCGATTGACGGACAAAAACAAGCGGAGGGGGGCTCCACGAGATGGGGAGGGGCAATGTGCGGGCTGCGATCGCCTCTGAAAGGGTATCTGTCGGACGACGAATTCAGATTGCACGATATGCACATGCATGATCAAGTATTTCTAACAAAGAACGATGAGCATGTTGAGAAAATTTCAATGAAGCAATGATACATGATATGTTGTGGAGGGTGTGGAAAAGTAAGGTTAAATGAATCCTTCGTCTTTCGTGCTTGGTTCGGCTTTTCCTTTGCCGGTGCGAAGCACCATCAAAAGAAAAGCCTTATTACGTTTTTAGACATTGTCGGGTCACCTTTCTATTCTCGGAAATGGAGACGGGCGGTGACAAACAAACGCAAAAACACTCCTTTGACTTGTGTTTAAGCTAACAGCGCAAGGATAGGGAGGGTGCAATGGGCAAGATTAGCGACACAAGGTGCAAATAGCATACAATTGACATATTCATAACTTGGGCCTATTGTATGGGATTTTGACGGACTTAAGGGCAATTTTGGTCAATTTGGGGGTGTTCTTTTCATTTTTGAGCTTAAAAAGGAGGCTGAGTGCGCTGAAAACCTTCAATTCCAAAAGCGTTGCTGAAACAAAATGACGGCGGTTTCCCAATTATGCAGCAAGACGAGGCTTTTAAAATCATTTATAAATCTGGTCTCAGATCGAAATTTCGTGCACTGTAGCCCGATTTCACTTTGGACGGTCAAAATGAAAGATTGCTCATGCCGGCGATTGCAAAATGCACGCATGCACAGCAAATGAATAATATGGCAAACAGATTTTTTGAGATTTGGGGCCTGTGGCTTATATATAGTGTTGTTCGGCACCTCAACTTTGCTAGTGCACCCTTAAATCGCATCCCTAGCTTATGTGGAATTAGTGGATGCTGGTAAAAAAGTTAAAACCCTGTAAAGGTCCTAGCTTTGCAAAACAGCCATGATTGTTCGAAACAAATATGACGGCGCGAATCAGCTCTTTGAGGCGGTCATTTGGAGGGGCTGCATCGTACACTTTTGGGATATGTTTCATTTCGGCGCGCGGATTGTATCTAATGGCATAAGGACTGCTTTTAGAGGGGGGCGGGGCCCCATTCCCCGGCCCCCCAATTAAAAGCCCCCCATGGGGGGGGAGGTGAACAAGTAGGGGAAAGTTGCACGAGGTGGGGTCGCACGGGTGTTCAGATGAGAACGTGGAGGGCAAGGAACACAAAGGCAAAAAGACCATACAAAGACGGAGAAGGTGAAAACTATGAAAACACGAGATCAACGGCGCCGGCGCCGGCCGCTAGGCTCCGTTTTTGTGGGCCAAGCCCCACAAAAACGGAGCCTAGCGAGTGCTGCCTCCTGCCTCTTGCCCAATATGGTTGCCCCATTGGCGGAAAAGCCTTGTCAGATGGGCAGCAAGTATACATGCCAAATATGGCGAAAAAAATGGCAAAAAACTGCCAAAAAAAGCGCAAAATTAACAGTAAATCATCAAAACGGCACCCGATTTGGCCAATGAGGTTGCTTTTCCGACATTTTTGCCCGAGCAGATCATTTTAATGGGCTACAACATTGTGCAACTTTGCAAGCAATAGCCAATACCAAATTGAGCCCCAAATTTCCGGAGACTGCCCGAAAAACTGCTTAAAACGGTCCTAATGCACCAAAACGACCATCATCGGCCAAAAAAGAGAAAAGTCGCGTTCTTAGAATTCGATTGCGATCATTTTAAGGGGGTGCATGGAAAGGGGTTTGAGAAGGGGTGTCTTCCAGGGGGGGGGGGGGGGTCGCGTAACGTAGTAGTTGGTCACTGCTTGTGGCGCGGGGTCAGGAGCCCCTCACACCCCGACCCCCACAAAAGCCAGACCCTTGCGGGGGGGATTTGAACAAGCGGGGGAAAGTTGCACGAAGTGGGGTCGTACGGGTTCTCAGATGAGAACGGGGAGGACAAGAAATGCAAAGGCAAAAAGACCATTCAAAGGCGGAGAAGGAGAAAACCATGAAAACACGGGAGCAACGGCGCCAGCGCCGGCCGCTGGGCTCCTCTTTTGTGGGCCAAGCCCCACAAAAACGGAGCCTAGCGTGTGCTGCCTCCTGCCTCTTGCATAATATGGTTGCCCCGTCCGCGGAAAAGGCTTGCCAGATGGGCAGCAAGTATACATGCCAAATATGGCGAAAAATGTGGCAAAAAACTGCCAAAAAACGCTCGAAATTGACCGTAAATCATCGAAATGGCACCAGATTTGGCCAATGAGGTTGCTTTTCCGATGTTTTGGCCCGAGCCGGTCATTTTAAGGGGCTTCAACATGCTGCAACTTCGCAAGTGGGAGCCAATACCAAATTCAGCCCCAAATTTCCGGAGAATGCCCCAAAAACTACTTAAAACGGTCCTAATTCACCAAAACGACCATCATCGGCCGAAAAAGAGAAAAGTTGCGTTCTTAGAATTCGATTGCGATCATTTTAAGGGGCTGCATGGAAGGGGTTTGAGGAGGGCTGTCTTCCGGGGGGGGGGGGGGTCGCGTACGTAGTAGTTGGTCACTGCTTCTGGCGCGGGGTCAGGGGCCCCCAACACCCCGACCCCCACAGAAGCCAGCCCCCTGCAGGGGGGGATGGAACAAGAGTGGCCAACCAGTGGGCCGGCTGACTACATCACCCCTGCCGTCTGGGAGTCCTCAACACTTGCGAGCGGAGGACAAAATCGGAAGTGGCGCTTAAATGGGACTGCTGGCTGCAAAACCCCTACCGTCTGGGAGGTCCCCAAAGCTTCACAACGGTGGGCAAAATCAGAAGTGGCCCACATATGGGTCTGATGGCTACATCACCCCTGCCGTCTGGGGATCCCAAACTTTTCCAAGTGGGGAACAAAATGGAAGTGGCCAACCAGTGGGCTCGGTGGCAACGTCATCCCTGCCGTCTAAGGGTCCCCAACGCTTCAAAGCCGCAGACAAAATCAGAAGTGGCCCGCATATGGGTGTGGTGATTACATCATCCCTGCCGTCTAGCAGTCCTCAACACTTGAGAGCAGACGACAAAATCACTAGTGGCGCTTAAATGGGACTGCTGGCTGCAAAACCCCTACCTCTTAGGAGGTCCCCAAAGCTTCACAACGGGGGTAAAATCAGAAGTGGCCCACATATGGGTGTGGTGGCTACATCACCCCTGCCATCTGGGGGGTCCCAAACTTTTCCAAGTGGGGGACAAAGTCAGAGTGTCCAGCCAGTGGGCCTGGTGGCTACATCACCCCTGCCATCTAGGGGTCCCCAATGCTTCAAAGCCAAGGACAAAATCACTAGTGGCTCGCAAATGGTGGCTACAAAGCCCTTGCGGTTTGGGGGGTCCCCAACGCCTCACAATGGGGGACAAAATCAGAAGTAGCCCACACATGGGTGTGGTGGCTACATCACCCCTGCCGTCCAGGAGTCCCTAACACTTCCAGGTGGGGGACAAAATCAGAGTGGCCAACCAATGGGCTTGGTGGCTACATCATCCCTGCCGTCTAGAGGCCCCAACGCTTCAAAGCCGCGGACAAAATCAGAAGTGGCCCACATATGGGTGTGGTGGCGACATCACCCCTGCCGTCTAGGGTCCCCAACACTTCCGAGTGATGGACAAAAACAAGAGTGGCCAACCAGTGGGCCGGGTGACTACATCACCCCTGCCGTCTGGGAGTCCTCAACACTTGCTAGCGGAGGACAGAATCACTAGTGGCGCTTAAATGGGACTCCTAGCTACAAAACCCCTACCGTCTGGGAGGTCCCCAAAGCTTCACAACGGGGGGCAAAATCAGAATTGGCCCACATATGGGTCTGATGGCTACACCACCCCTGCTATCTTGGGGTCCCAAATTTTTCCAAGTAGGGGACAAAATCAGAGTGGCCAACCAGTGGGCCTCGTGGCTACATCTCGCCTGCTGTCTAGGGGTCCCCAACGCTTCAAAGCCGCGGACAAAATCAGAAGTAGCCCACATATGGGTGTGGTGGCTACATCACCCCTGCCGTCTAGCAGTCCTCAACACTTGAGAGCGGAGAACAAAATCACTAGTGGCGCTTAAATGCGACTGCTGGCTACAAAACTCCTACCGTCTAGGAGATCCCCAAAGCTTCACAACGGTGGGCCAAATCAGAAATGGCCCACATATAGGTGTGGTGGCTACATCACCCCTGCCGTCTGGGGGTCCCAAACCTTTCCAAGTAGGGGACAAAATCAGAGTGGCCAACCAGAGGGCCTGGTGGCTACATCAGCCCTGCTGTCTAGGGTCCCCCAATACTTCACAGACAGGGACAAAATCAGACGTGGCCCGCAAATGGTGGCTACAAAGCCCCTGCGGTTTGGGGGGTCCCCAACGTCTCACAATGGGGGACCAAATCAGACGGGGCCCACATATGGGTGTGGTGGCTACATCACCCATGCCGTCTAGGAGTCCTCAACAGTTGAGAGCGGAGGACAAAATCACTAAAGGCGCTTAAATGGGACTGCTGAATGCAAAACCCCTACCGTCTAGGAGGTCCCCAAAGCTTCACAACGGGGGGCAAAATCAGAATTGGCCCACATATGGGTGTGGTGGCTACATCACCCCTGCCATCTAGGGGTCCCCAATGCTTCAAAGCCAAGGACAAAATCAGAGGTGGCCCGCAAATGGTGGCTACAAAGCCCCTGCGGTTTGGGGGGTCCCGAACACCTCACAATGGGGGACAAAATCAGAAGTGACCCACATATGGGTGTGGTGGCTACATCACCCCTGCCGTCTAAGGGTCCCTAACCCTTCCAGGTGGGGGACAAAATCAGAGTGGCCAACCAGTGGGCCTGGTGGCTACGTCATCCCTGCCGTCTAGGGGTCCCCAACGCTTCAAAGCCGCGGACAAAATCAAAAGTGGCCCACATATGGGTGTGGTGGCGACATCACCCCTGCCGTCCGGGGTCCCCAACACTTCCGAGTGACGGACAAAAACAAGAGTGGCCAACCAGTGGGCCGGGCTGCGGTTTGGGGGGTCCCCAACGTCTCACAATGGGGGACAAAATGAGAAGTAGCCCACATATGGGTGTGGTGGCTACATCACCCCTGCCGTCTAGGAGTCCCCAGCACTTGAGAGCGGGGGACAAAATCAGTAGTGGGCCTTAAATAGGACTGCTGGCTACAAAATCCCTACCGTCTGGGAGGTCCCCAAAGCTTCACAACGGGGGGCAAAATCAGAAGTGGCCCATAAATGGGTCTGGTGGCTACATCACCCCTGCCGTCGGGGGGTCCCCAACGCTTGAGGGCGGGGGGACAAAAGCAAGCGTGGCCAACCAGTGGGCCTGGGGGCTACATCAACCCTGCCGCTTGGGGGGGGGGGGGGGGGACTAGAGCGGGGGACAAAAACAAAAGTGGCCCATAGGTGGGCTTGCTGGCTACATCACCCCTGCCGTGTGGGGGTTCTAAACGCTTTAGAGCACGGGACAAAATCTGAAGTGGCCTACAAGCGGGCAGATTGGCTACATCACCCCTGGCGTCTGGGGGTCCCAAACGCTTCAGAGCAGTGGACAAAATCAGAAGTGGCCCGCCTTCGTTAGGAGACCCTGGGCAGGTGGACACTTCCTTTGCGCGGGGCGGGGGTCACTCAATCCCCCAAAATTTGTGGGGGATGGAAACGGGGCTCCTGTGACTGATACTTATGGGACAAAAATGGCATCTTTGTGGTATCTTTGTGCTATTTGAGTGCGCTAGCCGGCAGGTGACGGCTCTCTTGGCATCTTCAAAAGTGTAAGGGTGGTACACCCCTGTGCCAGGTGTGATTCACTTAATTTCTTTTTGGTCTAAGTCGCTTATGTTGTTGGCGTAAGTCGAGTGTGGAAAAGAAAACTTGAAAATGTATGGCACGTGACCTGCACTTTTTTTATGACGCCACGTACGCCTACAAAAAAATTACGCAACTTACGCCTTTGTTTTAAAAAAAAAAGCGAGGTACGCCTTTTTCTGTTGCGCGACCTACGTGTTTTTTGCTACGCGACCTACGCTGTTTTGGATACCCCACCTACTACAAAAAAAAAAGAAAAAAAGCGAGGTACACGTTTAAAAAAAAAACACCATTTGCCCCCCCCCCCCCCCCCAAAAAACTTCCCATTGCTGATTTTGTTCCCTGCTCTGAAGCATTTGGGACCCCCCGACGGCAGGGGTGATGTAGCCAATCTGCCAATTTGTGGGCCACTTCTGTTTTTGTCCCCCACTGTGAAGCATTGGGGACCCCTTAGACGGCAGGGGTGATGTCGCCAATCTGCCCACTTGTGGGCCACTTCTGTTTTTGTCTCCCACTCTATGGCGTTGGGGACCCCCAAACGGCACGGGTGATGTAGCCACCAGGCCCACTTGCGCAGTAAGCAGAAGAGCTTCTCCACTCCAACTTCATATTTTTGGTTATGCATAGGGGTGCAAGGACACCCTGTCAGCGGCCCCACCACCACACTGGCACAGGCAGACCACCCTGCCCCCCAGCACCGCCTTCAGGGCTTCTTCAGGGGCGCCAAAGGGAGAGGGATCGACAGGTGAAGGTCAGCACCACCGCTGAGTTTCCCGCACCCCCAATGGACGGCTGAAGAGATCTGTGGAAAGCATGTTGGGTAGGAGGGGTATGTGGTGTAGATGCCCATGAAAGAAGGCTGGGCTTGGGTCGCGGGCGGCAAAGACAGCAAGACACGTCCAAGTACAACTGCCTACGTGCGCTCTGGAGGATTGTCTGGGCCCCTCCTCCTTCTGGTTCGTCTCTCTCCCCCCCCCTCTGCCCACATAACCTTTTCCTCCACCGCAATCCCTCCTTGATCACCGCTGCTGTTGCACTTGCCCTTCCTCTGGCCCTTTACATGCAGCACATGTTTCCCCTTTCCCACGGGCCCTCTGTTTGCGTCTGCTTCCTGATGCCACACCACTGCCCCCTCTGCCTCGCCTTTTACCTTCTTGGAAGCCTGATTTGCCACGTGAGCCTGGCCCTCTGTTCGTTCAAGGTTTGCTGCTTTGATTCCCTTCAGCTTCTCCTGCCGCCCCTGTGTTCCTTTTTTCCCTACTGCCTGCCCTTTTACAGCTCTTCCTGACCATCTTCCCGCTCTTTCCACACTGCCCTCCTGCTCTGTTCCTTCCGCTCCAAAACCTCCATTCGTCTTCGTCCCTCTGCCTTCGCCTTCTGCAAGCGTATCTTTGACCGTGCTGTCTCCTGTCCGGCTTCTCTTCCCATAACACCCTCAATGATCCCTCTTCCCTGCCGCTCCTCTTTCTCCTGTCTTCTCCCTTATCCCACTGCTTTCCCCCTCTATGCCTCATCAATGTCAGCCTCCTTCACCCCAGGTATAGAGGTGCTGAAAGCATCCTCGCCCCCTCCAGCCTGGTTGCCGGACTGTGCTTTTGACCCCCCTGCACCACTCCCCTCCTTCAGTGTGTGATCAACCACCTCTGGTGAGGGCTCTGCTGTTGCCGTGGCGTTCTCAATTGAAAAGTTGTTGAGCATGTGAAGTGCAGTCTCCATAAGTTCCTTCAGTTTGTCAGAACGGACACTGCCACTGCTCCTTGGATAAGGGGCATAGGGATTGGCGGCCTGGCAAAGCTGCTCTTTGTTGTCACAGAATATGAGGGTCTGCACTCCCGATAACTGAAGATACTTGGCCCACTCGCAATTCGGCAAGTGCTGAGGCAGGAGGAAAACCTCCAGCGCAACGGCCCCAATAGGCAGCAAAAGGGAACTGATCATACCAGCCCCATGCGGAGTCACAAGCACTCCAGTGGTGGCCATATACAGGACCTGTTGCAATAGTGACACCGTAGGGTTGGAACAGGGGCAAAGCACAGGTCTGTGGCCCAGTAATATGGGTAATGCATAGGCAGATAACTGCCTCCCCAGATCGCAGGTATGACCCTGTGCTGGACCATGCTTACGAAAGGCAAGAGAACCCGACTCCTCTGTATTCCCAACCTTTGAAAATGCTAGACCTACCCGCTTGAAGACCGCTTGAACACTGCTTGCACACCGCTTGAAAAAGCATATAGTCGCCAACGTGGAATCTTTGAAGACTCCCTCCCCTGCCAAAAGGCAGTCTTGTAAAAGTCCTGAGTTCACCAGGTGCTTATAGCCCGGAACTGGCCCGAACCAATGTTACATCTGGATGTTAAGAGGCGATTCCCAGACAATTCCCAGGCAACCGCATGTTTGTAACAGACAATGAATCCTAATACACACAGCGTTGGTTCTCAATGAAAGAATGATCACCAACTTCGAGCTTTTCGGCAAGGTAACTGCAGTTGATGTGTCTAACAGATGAAGTTGGACTGAACGCGAGGCCTGCTGGCGCCTACAGTGGACGGGCATGGATACGCCTGGGGGTGCATCCAGCCAGGGCATGTCCATGCCCGTCACTCCAACATACAGATTTAAAAATATGGTGGTGATCATCCCCCTTTTCAGACCATCCCTTCCATGAATGGGCTGCGAGCCGGCCCCTTCCTCAGTCGGATGTGCACCAGCCCCCATGAACACAGGGGGGCAGGGGGGGGCGCAGGGGAGGGGCGCACTGCGCACACAGGGCACAAGGTTGGTAAAGGCAGACCTGCTGATAGAAAGACAGATCCTCTGCGTAGACGACCTGAACTGGGATCCCCAGACTTGCAATCATGTTGACCACCTCGGCCTGGTTTTCGAGCACACGATCCGCCTTGCGGTTTACAAACAATACCTTCCAGGGCGCTGCTTCTGGATACTCCGGAGGAAAATGGCTTAACTGCCCCAGAGACACAGCAGCGCGGGCTTTCTGGTACAGGAAGTGCAGGAACGGGAGCTTGTGCTGTCGCACCACGTGGCGGCTCATGAATGCCCCTGAGCACACGTCCAAATTGTGTGGATGGGGCAGTTTTGCAGCAACAATCACTTTCTCGAGGCAGACACCCGGGCGCCAGATGAACGACGCATGGAAGCCCCCGGGGTATGTGAAGAGTGTGGCGCTGAAGTACGCGGCAACAGCATCCAGAAAGTCTTTAAAGTACTGCTGCCCATTGGGGGATCGGTGCGGGTACTCCACCACAGCAATGTGCCGGAGGTCTGGATCCAGCGCCAGTGCATTGAAAATGGGCCATGTGTACTCGATCGAGTGAGGCCACAAATGTGCCCGTGTCATGAACGTTGTATTGTGCTTCACGTACATGATGTGCTTCATGGCCTGCAGGCAGGAGTTCAGTTGGTAAGCAGGCAAGGCAGGTAGACAGGGAGGGAGGGAGGCAGACGGGGGGGGGGGGGGGTGCTGCACTAAGCAATGGCCTGTCTGCCACTCCACGGCCTTCCTTCCTTCCTTTCCCAGACACTGTCCGATTGCCATTTGCTCTCCTCATCAGAGCCAGTAGAGGTGTGGTGAGGGGTGGTGGTGGACGTGGGTGATAATGTAACGCCTGTCCCACTGTTCACCATTGCAGCATCACTCCCCTGGCAGGGGAAATTATATGACTGACTGGGTGAAGGAGGGAAGGAGAGGGGGGGGGGGGGGGGAGATGGAGCAGGGAGGGGGCGCCTGGAAGGAGTGATGGATGGCGGGGTTGCCTAGCCTAAGTCCAAAGCAGAGGCCCAACGATTGTGCCAGCAACAACACAAGATGCAAAAGATGACCTAGGCCAAGGGTAGATCATAGGGGCAGCTTTCGTGTGCAATCCCCTGGCAATGGGACAACATCTGGAGCTACTGCTTTATGGGAGAGGTTTGTAGCTAGGGGATGAGGGCGTGGTTGCAGAAGGCATGCGTGACAGCAAGGGCGTGGTTTATGTACATCGTGAGCCGAGAGGCAGCGCACTACCTCACTGTCCGGTCCATGCATGATGACCTGCACGTTTGGACAACCAGACATGTGACAACAACTCGCAGGACAGTAAACGGCACCCCAAAATAACCAGAAAATGGGACTGCCAAATGGCTTGGTTCCAAAAGTTGCAGAAATAACATGCTGTGTTGTTTTGACAAGGGGCTTGGTCTTGCTGGCAGTACCTGCAACTACCCTGACAGACAGCCAGCGGTCACCCTCATGCACAGCCCCTGTGGCTGCCCACTTGCAATGGGCTCTCCCTTTCCTCAAATTGTGTGTTCCAGCTACCAGTCCCCTTCTGCCCCTAACAAAAAGGGTTTTCTTCCTTCTGAGTCAATTGTTCCAGTCTTGCAAGCAATGGTGTCGAGGAGGACAATCCGTATGGATATAGACACCCAACCATGTGCAAGAACTTTGGGGGGTCTAGAAGGGGGTCAAGCCGGGGTGCCGGCCGGGGCCAAATTTCTACACCGCAACCTACATACTTGAAATGATCAGTGTGTTGCATCGATCATTTCAGGGTATGATGTTGGGGTAAAAAAATTTTGGAAAAGAAATCTGCCCCTTTGGGGGCTGCCCAAGCAGCCAAAAAGGTTGGGGTGGGATGAGGGTGGGGGTCAAAAAAATTGTTCCTGTTTTTGATGCATAGTTGATTTCTCATAAATTTGGCATACACACACTGGCGCTCCCGAGCACCACCTCTGGAGGCATGTCCGTAGCCGCCGCCCTGCTGCGTACCTGCACCTTCTCCGTGCCCAAGCCCTCCTGCTCCATTCTGTGGCCCCGATCTGAGGGTCCCCTATCACCGCGGATGGGGAACTCTTTGATGGCCAAGAGTGTGTCGTGCTGCAGTGCACCTGGTACGCCCACTACATCGCCGACTCGGTCGCCAACGGGAGAATTCCCACACTCTCCGGTCTGTGGTACGGCGACCTAGAGTCCGTGCCACTCGCCGGTCCATCCCGCCACAAGGCCATTAAGGCCGTTGTCGGAACCCTGTCCCTGCCAGCACTGACCCCCTCTACCCTAATGGCCCTCTAGGCCTCCCTACCATTTCAATGCCGGCTGCCGGGACAACCTCCGCCGCAGCCACTGGCCGTCTCAGTGTACCCAGCACTACATGCCCGTGGCCTACACCCATGCCCCATCCTATCTTGTGCGTTAGCCGCCCGGTTGCTATCGCCTCTCCCTGTGGAGCACATGTCGCATCCCGGAGCCCTAGTGCTCCTTATAATATCTCCGCCTGACTCCTTGCACTGGGCGGTTGCGCAGCTCGCGCAGCACGATGACACTCCCTTGGGGGCTAGTGTGCCCTTGCTTACAGCCGTGCCCCCCGGCGACGGTGCCCTCGCGCTGCCCCGGCCCATGACTCCGTACGCCCTTGGACATATGTGGGTGTACGCGTCGGCCGTGGTGGCCCATCGGTGGGCACTCACACCCACCTCCTAGACACAGTGACTGCAAGACCGAATGCCCGGGCATCTAGTGTCATGCTAGCTGCAGAGAGGCTGAGGTAAGCCGAGGCGGAACCCCCCCCCCCCCCCCCCAACCGACAGACCCAAAAGGCCGGGAAGCGACAAGTGACATGTGACCCCCCCCCCCCCCCCCCGCAACCCGCCGCCCCAGCCGCCTAAAGGCGCCGAGCGGGCCACAGCCGCACCCCCAGCCAGCACGGGGCCAGGTGCGCCGCTGCCGTGTGACCCGACGTGCCCTGCAACCTGGTCCATGCGCGCCCCACACACACAGGGAGCGCCCACCACATACACACAGGCACAGTGGCATCTCTTGCGGCCGGGCAACCGCGAGTCGACTGGGCCAATCGCGACGCGCAGGTGTGGGCACGGTTTGTGGCCCCGGGCATTGGGATGAGGCCTTGACCCAAACCCAAACCAACAAACCCCCCCATTTGCCCCAACTACGCAAGAAATCTCCTTCCACCAATTATGCACCATTGCCCCACTGCATGTACCCCATGGGAAACATGTAAAACATTCTCACATCTAGGTAAATTAGGGTCTCCCTTGCATGCTTCAACTATTTCATACCAATATTCCACATAAATACACCTCGGTGACACCGGTTGTGCAGTTATATAACACCAATGCATGTTGCCATTGTAGTCTTTGCACTAGTTTACTTGGGGGTCCATGCCATCCATGTTGAACCGTACCTCCAGAAAAAGGTGCTTCCTTGTGGCTTAGGGCCTCACATTCATTTTTTTCTTTGAGGGAAGTAGCAAAGAGTGGATGTTGTTGCTGAGAGTAATGAGACTTTGGCATCACGGTTGTATATTGTGTCTCAAGGATGGCCCATGTGGTACTATATCTATGAACCTTTCTGAGGTTGCCTTCCGACTCATTATTTTGGTGGGGTTTGCAGGGGGGGGGGGGCCTGAACCGGTTTGCCCCTCTCAAACGGTGCACAAAACCACAACCTGCAAGGGTGATACTTGGGGACAACTGGGGGGTATCTAGCAGTGAACTAGGTGCGAAAGGTGCCAATTTTTTTTGTTTACGGCATGGAGTAAAATTTTTTTCACCTCCAGAAATGGCACTCCATCAGGATGTTGGGATTGCAGGGGTGGCTGTCACTCAAGCGCACCGTATGCGAATGCCACCTTCACAGCTTGCGTGGGAAGCTCATTAGTCTCCAAGAGGTCAAAGAACACTATCCTGTCGGGGCGCTGGACAACGGCGCGAATACCCGAGCAGTACGCCGCAGCGACAGTGTCCTCATAAGCTTGGTCAAGGCCAAGCTGGGGCTCCACAAGGCCCCCTAAGTAGAACAGGATGATGGGAGCTGGGAGAAGGTGGGGCACGGGGATGGCCCAAAAGTTGCGAGTAGTTGCGCCGCGGGCGTGGGCCTCCTTATTCAAGGGCGCAATTAGGTGGGTTGCACAGGACGTGTGCTGGGCTGTCAGCCACGGTTCCCCGTTGGAGCGGAGGCGGAGGAGGAGGGGGGTGATGCACCGCGACAAGAGCTCGAGGAGTGTGGGCATGGGGGGGGATCAGGAGTGGGTGCGCAGGAGGGCGGACATGTTATCCAAGGCTGTGGTGAGGGGGCCAGCCCATCCGTGGAACAAGTGCAGGGTGACCAGGTGAAGTCGCCGGGCACCATCTCCTCGAGAGCAACGGAATAAGGTGCACCTCGAGCGTCCCAGGCGCCATTGGCTGACCAGCATGTGGCGTGCCATCCGGGCCTACCATGACCTACCGACGCCCTTAGGGTTCTTCCCCCGATTCTATTTGGGAGGTATCGTATTGAGCAGGGTCGCACCAGTGCTCAGAACCCGAGGGGGGGGGCACATGCAGATCCCTAACCGGGCGCGAAGCACGACACCAGTTCCGGGCCCAAAACACTATCCCTCCGCCCGCGCCTGCTCCCGCGCAGTGCGGCGTCGCCGGCCACGACTAGGTGACTGTGCGCCTGCAAAGTGGAGGGATGGGTGTCCATGTGGATGGGCATGGCGCCGACGGACGGGTCGGGGAGAAGGGATACCGGGACAGATAGTGGCTTTGCCGCCTCTCTTAGGGGAGGGGCCTCATTGCCGGGGGAGTACAGGGCAAACAGGGACCTACAGAAGGTGGCTTGGGTGTACATCAACAGGAGGCGGCTGGCCGTGCGGTGGGGAGGTGGGGGCGTCCAAGGCCCCCGTAGCGCGGGGGCAAAGACAATAAGGCCCGCAACGGCCAGCAGGGCAAGCCCAAAAGGCCACGGTAGAAGACAACGGAATGCCCACGGCTTGTGGGATATTGGAGCTGGTCAGTGTCAGCTAGTACGGGACGGTGGAGGTGCGGAGTGAGAGACAGGGCCCTCATACTCGGAGGTGAGGTAGTACACGACGGTGAAGGTGCGAAGCGACAGACAGGGCCCTCGGACTCGGAGGTCACAAAACCGTAGTTTGTCCATATGGACGAGGCCTCCTTTGGCGACGGTGGCACGGGTGCAGTGTCGGGTGAGCTCCACAAGGGAGGGGATGGTGGGTTGTACCACTCAATGGTCGTCGGAAAATGTGAGGTTGTGCATGGGGATGCCACCGGGGTTGGAGGGCACCCGCACGTCCTCAAAGGGGTGCATGCAGCCGCTGACCACGAGATCGACTTGGTGCGTGTCAGCAAAAGGGTTGTTGCCCTGGTTCCACCCCTTCTCCATAACATAGGGCGGGGCGAAGCCGTCAGCCGTCAAGGGTTGGATGCGGATGCGCCCATAGTACTTCTAGGCGTAGGGGCCAAAATCCCAGGGCAGCTCGCACTGCATCAAGGTGCAGTCTTCGCACTGCTAGCGCACGAACACATCGGTGGACTCCCAATCGGTGATTGTTGCAGAGCCGTGCGCTTCAATGCAGGAGGCCACGGCCGCACTTAACAACAACGCCAGGAACGCCGGCCGTATGACGGATCTGTACGCGAAGGTGTCGGGGGTGAGCTTGACTGCAAGCTACAAGGGGGGGATGAGCATAGTATGTGCTGCCCGGGATTTGGTGCGGGTGAGTGGGGATGTGAGTGTGACTGGCCGGTGGGACTTGAAGAGCTGTTGGAAGGGTTTGCCTTTGTCGATGCCCCTCACTACAGAGTCAAGGGAGAGAGAGTCCATGCCCGCGTCAACTAGATGAGCGCTTGAGAGTATCAGTGAAACCAGGCAAGACCATGGGGTCGTGACGGAGGCCCGCACTCGGTAGTGGAGGAGGACTATACTAACCACGTCGGCTTGACAGTAAAGGCCACGGCGATGGCGGTCCTCGGGGTCGATGCTTGCAGCTAGAAGATCGCCAAGGAGGGGCACCGGGAGGTGGGCGATGGGGTCGAAGTAGGGATGTCACTTAGTGGGATCGAAGGAGGACCTTTACGAACACGCGGTCCATGCATGTCGCCTTGGGGACTCTTGCTAAGGTGGAGACGTGCGCCAGGGTGTCCGTTGGGAAGGCCGGTGAGTAGCGGAGTATGCACCCCTGGCATGGCGGCGTAGGTGAAGGAGGGACCAGTACAGGGCTTGCTGGTGTGGCACCCATTGGGGGGGGGGGAGCGAGTGGTCGGGGGGGGGGGGGGGCAAGTGACGTTTGGGTGAACCGGGGTGGAGAGGATTCCTTGCACAAGGGGCAAGCCAGGGGGTACACGAAGGAGCGCGCAGCAACATCGGTGGTGACGTGGGAGCGGCAAGGGCACGGGTGGAGGCGGATGGCCGTGGGGAGGCACAAGTTGGTAGTGGGTGGAGGGACGAAGGCACATGGCTGTTGGGAACGGCCGCAAGAGGGGAAGAACCAGGCAGCGAGGGTGGTCGGCAAGGGGAGGTTTGACGTGAGCCACAGCTGGCGGCCAAAAATCCCATAGCGGGATGTATCATAGTGGGCGTGAGCGTGGGGCCAGGCCGCAGGGTGGGACAAGGAGTTGTCATAGAAACATACCACATATCAATTGAATATGAGGCGGATGTTGACGACAGGGTTGGAGTCATCGACATTGAGCTAGTGAAGTGCTTGGGAAAGCCAGACAGGGAACGTGTGGAGGACGTAGAAGCGAATGGTGGGCGGTAGGGGGGGCCACAAGGGTGTGGTCGTGGGAGGGAGTGCTGCCGACAGGTCGGCAACGAGGGCAGAGGCGGACGGGGGCAGTGGAGGGTCTTGTGGGGGCGGCAGGAAAACGTGGCCAGCACTCCCACACAGGGGGCAGGACCGGGGCAAGAACTCGCGTTGGGCTATGGTGCCGCAGCACCACCACACAACACGCGGGTCAACGGCGTGGGGGCGGGCGGGGGTGGACGGCAAGGAGTCGAGGAATGAACAGGCGGTGGCGGCTTGGTCGCGGAGCATCCGGAGGCGATGTTAAGCTACGGTGCAGTTCACAGCGAGTTGGGTGAGGGGTGTGGACGGGAGTGCCGCGGGAGGGAGGCACAGTGTCAAGGAAAGTCATTTCACTGTGGAGCGTTGGTAGGGCGTGACTTATGGGCAAGTTCGCTGAGCGTTGTTGGTGTGCGGGAGGGTGCCACGCGTCCGGGGACCCTTGGGTGGTGGCGGCTGGAGCCGTAATCGCGTAGGCTAAGGTGGCAAAGCCTTGGGAGGGGGGGGGGGGGGGGGGGCATGGCGCCGGATGTACGATTCGATGCGGCGGCTCGGCAAGTTGTTGAGGTTCTTCTTAGGCGTGGGCTTGACCGGGCTGTCGGGGGAAGAAGGGTGTACCCCTGGCCGTGCGAGAGTTGATTAAGATGTTGTAGTGGTGCTGGTGGTCCACGTAGGTACAGGAAGGGGCGCTGGGAAAGAGGACGTTGAGGGGGCCCGACGGGATGGATGTGAAGTGGGTGCCGTCATGTAGAGCTTTGCTGGGGGTGGTGGCTGGCGCACGGCGGTGGTGAGTGAGGGCTGTGGAGGCTTGAGTGGTGTCAGGGACCTGACAGAGACCCCGGAGCCGGATCCCCCTAGTAGACGTTTGAACATAAAGGTTGTTCCGGCGAGAACATTCCAAATGGGAACAGTTTTGATCGAGAACATTTCCTACAGGAACACCACCAGAGCAAGCAGTAGGGACCAAATAACCTAGTGTATCGCCATGATTTCCAAGTCTTGCAAATGATGTTCTCCGTCCTTTTCTTGCGTGGTGAGCGTGTTCGGGGCTTGTCTGTGTGGTTACGGCCTGGCTCACAGGTTGTGTGGTATTAGGGTCCATTTCCACTAGGTGCATGCATTTTGAACTTTTGAAACCCGTCTTCAACATTGCTGCTGTTCTTGGTGCAAAGTCATAGTTCTATGACTTTCCAACGGGTGACATTCCAATTTTCCCGTTTCACTTGTGTATGGTTCTTGTGCCTTGTGCTTCGTTTTACTAGTTGGTCTCACGACAAATGCTATGTAGGTTCAAAGGTAGCTTCCCCCGGGAGTATGCACTTCAAAATGTTGGCATCTGTGCCTACTCTATATAGATCACTGTGCCTGTGAAACACACACAATCCATCATTTCTAAAACGTGCAAATGATGTTTCCCATCTATTTGTTGCGTGTTTAGCGTGTTAGCGGCTTGTTTATGGCATTCGGGTCTTGCGTGCATGTTGCGTGGGGCTAGGGCCAACCTCCACCAGGTGCATGCATTCTAAACATTTGTCACCCATCTTTGTTATTGGCTCTTTTTGCCTGTCCACATCAATATTTCCACAATTTTTCCAAGGTTGGGACATATGCTTTTTTTCCGCTAGTGTGTCCCGTTGCCGTGCCTAGTGTTTCTTTTTGCTATTTGCGTCCCCATGCGCATATAGCTTGGGATACGGAAATCTCCAAGACGGCTATGGTCAATTGAGCTCCACAGTGGCAATTGTTCTTGGTTTGTATGAACGTATCCTGCCGTATGGGTTTGAGACTTTTGGCAACCTTTGTGCCGGTTGAGTTCTAGTAAGTTGTTCCAGCGATGTTCCGGTGGCGTTCAAGCCAATGGTTTGAACTACCGCCGGAAGATGCTGGTTCCAACAAATTGCAAATTTTCTTTTTTAGTACATCCAACAAGCCCCCACCCCTCTCCTGCTGTGCGGTAGTGTGGTTGGTGTGTTGGTGCAGTGGTAAGTGGCTAGGATAGTCATTTGGTTGGTCAGTGGGTTGCTTGGCTCCCCAAGTTTGGCTCCCCCCGCACACACACCCCACACATACAAAGACGATGAAGGCACCTCCACACACCCATTCCCTCCCACACCCGTCCGGTCCATGGTTGGTGGTCTGTGGATGGTGGCCCATGGTTGGTCGTCTGTGGTTGGTGGTCTCTGGTTGGTGGTCAGTGGTCAGTGGTCAATGGTATGTGGTCTACGATCTTTGATAGTGGTCTGTGGTATGTGGCCGGTTGTCTATGGATGGTTGGTTAGTGGTCAGTGGCCTATGGTTTGTGGTCTCTGGCTGGTGGTGTGTGGTCTGTGGTCTGCGGTCTGTGACTAGTGGTCTGCAGTTGGCTGTCTGTTGTTGGTGGTCAGTGGTTTGTTGTTTGTGGTCTGTGGTTTGTGGCATGTGGAGTGTCACCTTGTGGCTGGTGTTTAGTGGTTGGTGGTCTGAGGTCTTGGGTCCGTAGTTTGTGGTCCGTGGTTGGTGGTCTCTAGTCCGTGGTGTGTGGGATATTGTCGGCCCTTCCGCCAACACTTTGTCCCGGCGACGTTCCGGTAACTTGTTCCGGCGACGTTCCGGCAGCGTTCTAGTCGCCGCCGGAACGGCGCTAGAACGCCGCCACAACAAGTTACCGGAACGTCGCCAAAACATTTATTTTTCGGGTTACCAACCACAGACCACCAAACACAAGCCACTTACCAGAGACCACCAAGCAGAGACCACAGACCACAAACGACAGACCACAGACCACAGACCAGAGACCACCTGCCATACACCAAAGACCACAGACCACATGCCACATACTACAGACCAGAGACCACCAACTAGAGACCAAAATCCACAGACCACAGACCACAAACCAAACACCACCAACCACATACCACCGCCCACCGCCCACCGCCCACGTCACACAACATTGGGCTGCACTAGCAACACAGCACACTGCCACACAACACAAGCAACACATCATTTTACAATAGAGCACAACATAGCCACCCTAGCCGTTGCGAGCACAGCGAGGAAGCATGGCATGCGTAGGGGGGGGGGGGGCTGCCGGGGGAGATTGATTTGGGCAAGAAAAGGGACACACACACACACACACACACACAAACACATAGGTCACACCCAAAAACATCACAATACACCAACCAACCAATCCACTGATCCACCTACACACACCGTCACACGGCAGGAAGGTGAAGGTCAACATACGTGCAGGCGGTTTAAGTACTCTTCATACTTGTTGTATGCAACGAAGGAAACACACATAACACATGTAAACAACCTACGAGAAGAAAAGGGCATACCCTCCCTAACCTTAACCGCTAGGGGAAGGGGAGGATAGAGGAAGGAGGAAGCTGACCACTAACCACTGACCACTGAGGACTGACCACTGACCACTGACAACAGACCCCCAACCCCAGACCACCGACCACAGCCCACCAACAACAGACCGCATACCACTTTCCCGCGAGTAATAAGGGCCACTGGGGCGAGAAAAAGTGTTTGGTTTCCTCCCCGAGAAATTGTTCGGGCAGCGTTCTCATGAGTTGCTCTGGAAACATTCCAGTTTGGAACACAAAAAAAAACGTGAGAACGTTGCCAGAACGTCACCGGAACAAGTTATCCGAATGTCGCCGGACAACCAAAAAGCCTGTGTACCACCAACCACAGACCACCAACCACATACCACAAACCACAGACCAATGACCACAGACCACCAACCATTGACCAAAAACCACAAACCACAGACCACAGACCACATGCCACCAACCATAGACCAAAGACCACACACCACACACCACACACCACACACCACCAACCACATATCACAGTCCACAGCCCACAACCCACAGCCTTAGGCCCAAGGCCCAGCGCCCACCGCCCACATCACACAACACTGGGTGGCACTAGTAACATAACACGCCGCCACACAACACAGCACAACAAAACACAAGCAACACATCATTGTACAATACACCACAGCATAGCCACCCTAGACCTTGCAAGGACAGTGAGGAAGCACGGCATGCGCAAGGGGGGGGGGATGGGGGAGATTGATTTGGGCAAGAAAAAGGTCACACACACACACACACACACACACACGAACACATAGCTGACACCCGAAAACATCACAACACACCACCCAACCAATCCACGGAACCACCTACACACCTACCACACACACCAGCACACAAAAGGAAGGTGAAGGTCAACAGACCTGCAAACGGTTTAAGTACTCTTCATACTTGCTGTATGCAACGAAGGAAACGCACATAACACATATAAAGAACGTGCAAAAAGAAAAGGGCATACCCTCCCTAACCGTAACCGCTAGGGAAAGGGGAGGATAGAGGAAGGAGGAAGGTGGGACGGGTGTGGGAGGGGATTGGTGTGTGGAGGTGCCTTCATCCTCGTCTTTTTGTGTGCGTATGTGAGGGGGGGTGGTGCACCCACATCTAACAGGGACAAAAGTCTGGGCGTAGGGGTGCATGGTGACGGTGTGGTGGTTAGAGATAGAGAACGGGGGGGGGAGGCTAGGGGGGGCAGTGGCAAACGTTCCATGGGCAGGGGTGCAGGGTGACGGTGTGGTGTTTCCATGGGCAGGGGTGCAGGGTGACGGTGTGGTGTTTAACGATTGAGAAGCCGGGGAGTACTGGGGCCGTTGAAATACATTCCACGGTGCTCTTTGGCCCCATGAGGAACAAAGACTACTGGGCGAAGGACCCGCAAAGAGACCAACCCATGCGCCCTCGCCGGCACCTTCACCTACAACGTATGTTCCACTTACCCTTTGTCCGCCCTTTTATCTTTGCGTCCCTTGCACGTTCCACTGGTGTTCCGGTAACTTATCATGGCGGTGTTCTGGTGGTGTTCCGGCAAAAATTGTTTTGGAATGTGAATGGTTTTCGCACGACAAGACGGAATACGAAAAATCTGAAAGTACCAACGGGGTGCCCCTCGGCTAGCAAACAACATATTTTCATAGCATGAATGGGTGTGCTTGGTGGGGGGGTAAATCACCTTCGTGTTTTTCTTGGTTCAAGCCATTTTTGTTGGTACACTGGAACCTTTTGGCTAGAACAACCTTTGCATTCAAGCGTGTGGCAAAGCTCATTTTGAGGTGTGTCCTCAAGGGTAGGGGGTAGCAGGCCTTTGGGCGAGGCAGTGGTGGGCAAGGAGCGGGGAACGAGTCTAACTGGCGGTTGGGGAAGGGGAGGGGGGGACGGCGGATGCACGTTAGAGGGAACTAGCTGCGGGTAAGAACTAGCTGCGGCGCTCGAACTAGGCGTAGGCGGCTACGGAGCCTATGGTAGGCTCTAGGGCCGCGCGAACTTCCGAGACAAGGCGGTCGAAATCGTGGGGGCGGGTCGTACCTTGCATGCCTATAGAGATGGTGACAAGAAAAGTGAGCGGGTCTCAAGCGGAAAGCAACAGGTTGTTGGCGTGGGGGAGTACCACCGGGGGGCGGGCCGCAAGGAGGGTGGCGGGCTACGGAGGACAAGACGAGACCCGGGCATGAGACGTCCATGTCTATCGTTGAGACACTTCATACCGGATAGCCTGTGGGGCTCGATTGCGGAGGACCCATTAAGGTCCTCGACGGTGGGGCTGAGGTGTAACCAATTGACCTATAGGCTGGGGCGAAGGGGCGTGGGGGATATGTACCATATGGTCTTCATCGCGGAGGCGAGGGCACGCCCACTCTTGATTGCGCGCACTGGGGTGAGGGGGACCCTCCCGCACGGCCATACCCACACAAGGGACCCCGACAGATTGGGCCAAATGGTCGGCGTTGCCGTGGCAGACGGTCGCCACGCGCTCTACGGGAGGATTTGCACCGCACGCGCACCGCACGTTGCTTTTCCAACGTGCTTACCCGTAAGAGGCTAGCTTTGAGACGCCTCGTAAAATGCCCCCTAACAAGAGATAAACCTTGGGTACCAAACAACGGGGTTGAGCGTCAAGGGCACGATCTTCAAAGAGGAACAAACAACATTTGGATAGCGCCTCGGGGTGCACAATTTGGCGCTCAAAGAATGGATGGTTGGGTGCAACAACTTGGTGCAGTGGTGAAACTCAAGAGTATAACGGACTAGGCTCAAAACCCTTAGACAAGGGGCCCCCGGGCAAGAAGCTAACGCTGCTTGGTTAGGCCAAAAGGCTAAATGTCCTAGCTACGCGCGCCATGCCACGTCTTCCCCCTCTGTGTAGCGGCTAGGTCGGACAATACAGATGGTGTTTTGGGCTTGGTCAACATGCGTTTCCGGAGCTGTTCCCCGGAGCTGTTCCCCGGAGCTGTGGCTGCCACAATGATCTGCAGCGCAGATGGCGAGGTGGTTGAGAACCCCACGGAACTGGAGAGCGGCTTTACTTGTGCTCAACTTGCGGGCCCCCAAGTCCTCGTGGGTCAAGCACATCCTCTCCCGTCCGGGCTTGGTGAGGTCAATCCACCGCTCCTTCCCGTGGACATTCATCGTCCGGGGGGATGCCTACCCCGTGGCCGGGGGCAATTGGACCCAACTGACTATCTCCTTGGCCAATTTCCACTGCTTGGCCCACTCCCCAGCAAGGCTTTGGGTGTTGAGCATGGCCAATTGTGATGACAAGGCCATGGAAACCCTTGAAACGTTGTGGAAGAGCAATTGGGAGGTCTTCCTCTCACCTCGTGCCTTTCGCACGTTCGACTTTTTTTCTAGTTAGCCTCGGACACCGCTCGCTACAAGCCGGGCTACGCCACACTAGTATGAAATGAGCCACCCGGAATTTCTCGTGTTTCGGTGATTCAGAAGATCGTCAACACCGGCCTCGTCCAATTCGGGGCCTCAAAGGAGCTCGGGGGGGGATCAACCGTGCACAAGGAGGGTGATCGAGGTGTCCACATGCCCTCAAGTGGGCTCAATGTTCAATGAGGCGATATGGAACAACCCAATCACCCATGGCGGTGGGGGGGGAAGTAGGGGGGTGGCATATGCCTCAACGGTGGCCTTGCATGCCTCATCCGTGGTATGGCCGGAAGTGGCCGTGTTCACATATTGGACGGCATTTGTACCTGCGGCTCACTGGTGGGTAAGTGGAAATGTGAAGTTGGGGCTCATTGGGGGCTCGTTTGTGCATTGCGATGTCTTTGTGCTTGTTTGTTGTGCGTTTTGCATGCTGGGTAATGTGCATTCAATGTTTTTAGAAGTTTTAGATACTCACTTGGTCAAGGTTCAAGGGGGGGGGTTCTTTTTTTGGCGACGGCTCAGTTGACTGAGCGCCCGATTGAGCCGTCACTGAGCCGTCACTGAGCTGGCTCAGTGAGCGCTCAATGAGCGCGCCAAATGGCTCAGTGAGCGCTGAGTGAGCTCAGTGAGCGCTCAGTGAGAGCTCATTGGGGGCTCACTCAGAGGGTTCCCCCCCCTTTCCGCCTCTCCTCCGCCCCCCTATCCGCCTACCCATCCATTCCTTCTCGCTCCCATAGGTCCTCTCTTTCACACCATGTCTAATGTCGTCCCAGGCCTAAAACCGGCAGCTTCAAAGGCTCTCGCGTCTTTCCTTGGTCGCCCCCGGGTACCTACCGGTTTCACAGAGGCAGCGTACCCGGGGGTGCCTTCGACGGACCTAGAGCCCTTGAAGCTGTGGGCCCAGCAGCTCCCCGCCCCTTAGCCAGAAGTGGTCCACATCAACGTGTCCGATGTGACCCTTCTCGGAAAGAGCTGGATGCACCGGTGAAACGAAATGTTGCGCCAGGTGCATCCAGCTCTTCGTGCCGTACGCTTCCGCTTTCCTGTGGCTGCTGTCCAAGATTTGGTGCAGCAGTCCTCAGGAAAGCTGATCCCTACCGCCCACAAGTTCGGGACACGGGTTCATGACACCAAAGATCTCCAACACGGTTGGACTGCAGATCTTGGTGTCAGCCACGTGGCACCCAAGAAGGAAGTCCTTAGGCCCCTGCCTTTCGGGGTCGGGGTGGTGTCAGGGGAATGGTGGGAAAGCCTTTCGGCTTGTCCCGTCATTCCTGAGTGGTGCCATGTGGTGCCCGACTACACCACCCTAGCCCTGTACAGGACCAAGGAGCCCATGTTCCTTAGCGGTGCCGCCTCCCCTCCCCCCTACATCTCCCTGGCTGCCCCGCTGTTCTCACATGAACTCCCGGCTCATGACCTTGAGTCGGATGAGTCCTTGTGCGACTTGGGGCTCCGGGTGGTTAGGGGGGCGGTAGAGGCCAAGGAGTGCGAGAACTGGTACCGCATTCTCGTCAAATTCCTGCGGCACCCAGCCGGATGCAATTTGGGATCTGTTGTCCAATGCACACTCTCGCGAGGAGTGCTTGGCTGATCCCAAAATGCCACGGCACTGGGGCACTCGGCCCGGCAAGCTTATCTCTGTGTTGGGAAGGGACCCCTTGCAACGGGCTAGTCAGAAGTGCAGTGCTCGCTGGCCCGAGATGAGGGATCTCTTCCCAACGGAGTGGTCGGCAATTGCCGCCGGGGAAGATGCTAGGGAGCAGAGCTGGCATACTGACGTTGATAAGTTGCCAGGTACGCTCCCTAGCATGGGTGAGCTGCCCGGGCATCTCTCAATGATGGTTGTCCTCTCGGACAAGTATCATTTGGAGGTGCACTTGGGCAGCCACCTGGGTTACCATGACGCTCTGCGGGTCGAGACCTTCGAGTTTCAGCGTGGGGACATGGTTCTGTTTGCCTCCACGCTGAGACATCGGGGTCTCGCCGCGCTGCCGGGGGTGGGGAAGCAGGTCGTTCTCTTCCGCTTCCTCACCCCCAACGAGCGTCACAAGTGGGTGGACGTGGAGCGGTTCATCCTTGACCCTCTGCCAGGGGCCAAGGATGAGCTGGCTTCACGGCCACGGGGAGACGGGCCGCTGCCCAACCCCAGGGCTATCAGCCACTGGGGGCAGTACTTCGCCTTCGGCGAGGGACTGCAGGGCGCGGTCGGTCTGCCGCGGTTTGAGCAGCTGGACGACTGGCTGGCCCCCCTGGGCCCGTCAGGCCCCGGCTGCGCATACCACCCGCCACTGCTGGCCACGCCTGCCCTGGACGCCGCCAACCCCATGTGCCACGTGTACGTGGAGGAAGGCGACGTCCTGTGGACAAGCGGGCCATCATGGCTCGACCTGGGTAACAGTGGACCCGGGGAGGCCGCCATGCTACAACAGTGTTGGGCCCCCTCCTCCCGCCCCATCTCCGCACAGCAGGCTTTGCTGCTCGGCTTCTCGTGGCATCGCGGGCCGGAGAACCGGTGTACAAGGAGCGATGCGGGCGCCGAGGTCCCGCTTTTGATGCACTGCATCTGCAGCGGCAAGGTGTTACTCCCTTCTCCCCCTGCCCTGCAACATTCACACCGGGGTGTTGGGGGGAATATTGGTAGGGGGCGCGACTGGGTGGTGGTGGGGTGCACCAGGGTGTTTGGAAAGGTGGGTCTGGGGCTGTGGGCCTGTGGGGCTGTGGGCTGGCAGGGGAATCTCTGTGTGTTACGCGTGCAATGCCCCACGAGCGGGCTTAACATGTGCACAGGGTGCCCCACGAGTGGGCTTAACATGTGCACAAGGTGGCCAGCGCGTGGGCCTCCTACACAGGCTGTGCCATTCTGCTGCTGGCCTTTAGGGGGCCTGTATGGGGGCCTGTCCGGGCCCTGTGTGTGACCTGCATGGGGCTGTGCTCAGGCGGCTCCAGCATCCTGCCGCCAGTTGCAGTTGCCAGTATGGAGGTGCAACTGAGACCTAACTGAGCCGTCTGGTGCGCTCATTGAGCCCCATTAGCTCTCACTGACGGCTCAGTGAGCTCTCAGTGAGGGCAGCGCGAACGTTACCGGGCGCGAACGTTGACTCTGCGCTTTGCTGCTGTTTGCATCTTTATCGAAACTGTTACTTTTGGAATCCCCCCCCCCCTACATTTGCAGGCTCAATTCCCCCTACACGAGCCTTTGGTTGATGCAAACGGCCGCAAAACACAGAGTCAACGTTCGCGCTCGGTAACGTTTGCGCCGCCCGTCGAAGGTGCCAACAGCTCCTCACAACAACCGCTCATCACTCGCCGACCTGGCCATCGGGGCCCCGGTCCCTTTCCCCCCGGTGCAGCCACCCCGGGCGAGTGATGTACGCGCGGGCTACTTGGGGCTCTACATTGCCCCGGTCAACAAGCAGCCCGCACCGGCGTACCTCCTCAACAGGACGGTGAACGTGAAGGGGGTACCGCGGCACTCCACCCAGAGGTGCTATTGGAGCGTCACCCTCAAGGCCGTCACCGCCGCGCAGCAAACGGCGCCCACCCAGATGCACCTGCCGTGCAGGGTGACCGTCTCCGAGGATTGTGCGCTTGTGGCAGGGGAGGGGGATTTTTTGTAGCCCGCTTTGCCTACCGGCTGGGGTCCAAACACTGGTGCTTTGACCTAGCCGTGGGGTCGGAGGAGGGGGGGTTGCTGGCCCGCGCTGGCTCAATTGCTTTTAAGCAGGTGCTGTCATGGGACGTGCAGGGGGAGGGGTTTTTCTCGGAGGCTTGGCACGCCATGCGTGGCCACGTCTCCACCTTCCGTGCCAGCGCTCTGGGGGAGGACGTCATCGACCAAGAGGTGGTCAGTGATGGGGAGGTGAGGGATGGGGGGAAGAGTGATGGCGCCCGCAGTGATCGGAGTGCCCGCAGTGGGACCAGGAAAGGAAAAAAAACGGGCAGCTCTGGGGAGCCCCCTTCGTGAGCCTGGGTCACCGGGCACTATGTCCATGATCGTGTACCGGGAGGCATGCCGTGACCGTGACCAGTTCCGCCAGGAGCGGGATGCTGCCCGTCTGGCAGCGGAAGCAGCCACCCGTCTCTAGGAGGAGATGGACACGGTCAAGCGGCAGCGGGACGACCTGCAGGCCAAGCTCGTGGACGCTGGGCGCCAAGGGGCTGCCGCTGAGGCACGCCTGGAGGTGCTGTAGCGGTCCAAGGGCTTGAAGCACATTGAATCTGGGCCGGGGGCTGCACCCCCCTTCCAGACAGGGGTTCTGGTTGCACCCCCCGCCACCTACAGCGCGCAGTCCATGCAATTCCTGGCATTGGGACTGTTGGAGTACGCCCACTTGGCCACGCGGCTGATGGCCGACGCCAAGTCGTCATGCCAGCAGCTGCAGACCATTGCGGGGCTGGCTCGAACAACCACGATGCCGGACCTGAGCGTGGAAAGCCTGCCGAAGGTTGAGGCGGAAGTGTCAACCCGCCTGCAGAACGCCGACCGCCGGTATCGGTCGGATGTGGTGGCGGCTGCTCAGCAGCCTGGCTGGGAGCCAGACCCCGTTGTTGGCAGTCCGGGTTCTCTCCCTGGAACTGCGGCTCTGTGGTAGTCCGGGTTCTCTCCCTGGAACTGCGGCTCTGTGGTAGCCGCTGGACCCCCACTACGTGGTTCGTATATATGTATGGTCTACATTGTTGCTGAGCACTTCATGGTGCTGAAATTTCTTCTCGGGGGGCTGGGGGCACAGATTGCAGCGTGCTATGCACTTGCTAGGCCACCACTTTCTGCCCTGCTGGGTGCCTTTGTTTCACAGGTAAACGTGCCGTGATTCTCGCCGTGTACCAATTGCAGTTGTATGTTACTTTGAAAATATCCACGGAGCTGAAAATTTTTCAAGGCGCCCAGGGGCCACCACTGTCAGCTCTGATGTGCGGCTTTTTTTCACACAAGCTAGTGGCCACCACTTTCAGCCCTGTTGTGGGCCTGTGTTCAAGAGCAGGGCCGACTCTGGCCCCTGTGGTATGTTGCGCCCCGTTTTTGTTTTTTTTTCAAACAAGCTGGAGGCCAGCTCTTTAAGCCCTGTTATGGGCACGTACAAGAGCAGGCGAGTCCCGTCTGGCCCCTGCGGTATGTTCAAACTGCAAACAGTCCCTTTGAAAAAAGTACTGGCCTCTTGTGTGGTGCCTCTGTAGTGCCTGTCTTTTGGTGTGCAGTGACTGAGAGGTAACTGAGAGCTCAGAGAGAGCTCACTAAGCTCACTGAGCGCTCATTGAGCCATTTGGCGCGCTCACTGAGCGCTCAGTGAGCGCGCGAAACGGCGCAGTGAGCGCTCACTGGGCGCCCAGTGAGCGCGCCAAGCGGCTCAGTGGGGTCTCAGTCGGGTGGATGGCTGGGCCGTCCAATTGTTGGCCGCCACAAACTGGTGGTTGTGGGCAGGGGGTGCAAGGGGGATGTGCCACCTACCACCAGGGACTGAAAACGGGTGTGTGCCAGGGTTGTGGGGGGGGGGGGGGCTGCAGCGCATATTACAGCATCAACCGGGGGGGGGGGGGGGGCATCAAAGGGGGCAATGGGAGACGCTGCGGGGGGGGGGGCAGGATGGGACAAACACCCTGGCGGCATCCCCCGGGGGGGGGGGGGGACAAACACCCTGGCGGCATCCCCGGGGGAGGGGGGGATGGGACTAACACACTGGTGCAACCCCACTACCCCACCCCGACGAAGAGTGTGAATCCTGCAGGGGCAAGGGGGGGGAAGGCTAGGGACAACAATCAAGGGGAAACAGGTGGCGGGGATAGCAAAGAGATGTGAAAAGAGGTAAGTGTGCCGCAAGCACGGGGACTGCATGTGGCACTACACCTCTACCACAGGTCCTACACAAAATGCCACCTAAGCGTCCCTTTTCCTTGTTGGGAACACAGCGCCAGCGCGCAACCTGGATTGAGCATCTGGAGGCCGCGGTGGCGGCCTCCCTATGTGAGGAATATCAGGCCGAGCTCCAACCCGATGGTAGCATACTGCTAGTCCCTGAGGACTATAGCCGGCCCACGGACACGAATCCCGACATCAAGTCGGAGGCCTTGCGCGTCCTGTGGCGGATGCGTAGTTCACAGATGTCGCGCCGCGACATGGCCTACCTACTGCCCGACCTGGACAGCACCGTTAGCTGGGCCGACGTGGCCCCGTGGCTGAAGCACCTCAGCCAACCTGCTAGCCGGCGGGTTTGTATCCTTGAGGGGGAGTATAAGATGCAAGGGGCGTACTGCAATATTGCTGAGCGGCTAGCCCTGCTCTATGAAGCGCGTGCCGTAAGCACACCAGAAGCCTTGCAACCGGGCGCGCAGCGCGACACCTGGGTGACCATCGGCGTTGAGGCACCAACCGGTGGAATCGGGCCTACGTGCACTGTGCAGTGGCTGCACCGGGTTGTGGGCCCACACAGCTTGCTAGCTGGTGGCTGTTCGAGGGTAGCGAGATGTGGGCCACGTTGTACAACATGCAATCGGAGTGTGACTTCGATACGCAGCTCCGCGTTGCTACGGCCCTGCAACTGCCGCATGCAGATGGGGTGGCGCGCAGCCCCCTATTCTTTGTCCGGGCCGATGGCAAGGCCCACATCATGCTGGCCGGCGGGGACGGCTTCACCAAGAAGAGCCCCGGAGTCATGGTGTGCCACTGCTGCGGCGCAAACCGTGAAACGGTTTTGCGCAAGTTCGGGGGACAAGAGGTTGCCCTGGAAGGAATCAAGGGACATGTACGGCTGACCGGGGTGTTTCGTGACATCCCGGCGGACCGCCGCGTTCCTTACTTCGGTGCGCATGGAGTCATGCGTGTTGCCATTGCCTGATTGCGGGGGTCAATGGAATTGTGCGGGGGCTGGTGACCCATGGAGGGGTATCGAGGAAGAGTGCGGCCACCATGGTGCAGGGGGTTGTAAACGGGGCACGGTAAGTGGCCCGCACGGTGCGCCCTAAAAAGTGGGGGGCGGACAAGGCAAATGCCAAAGGACAAGTGCGCATGGAGTTGGGGGATGCTGCGCACTTTGTCAAGGCCCGGCTGTGGGGCCCACTGTTGCACCTGGTTGCACCGGTGATTGGGAACCATCAAGTGGGGGGCACGCCATGGGTTGATGTGTGCACGGAGTGGTGGGAGGCGTTTGCGGCCATGGCCGAGGTGGCCTGGAAGGACGACTTTCTGAGTGGTGCAGAGCAACGTGCCTTGCTGCAACGCCAACGGACCATGGGGGCAAGGCACCTTGACCTGGGATGGGGGAAGACCTTGTGGACGCACATGTGGGTTGACCACATGTATGCGTATGTTGCAAGGTGGGGGGCCATTGCAAGGTTTAGTCGCTTTGCATTGGAGGGCAGCCATGTGCGACTGAAACGGCTGCTTAGGAATAGTGGGCGGGTCACCTTGCTGAACGATAGGTCGGGCTTGCAGTGTATGGTGGATAACCACACACTAGATGATAACCTCCGCAAGGAAGGTTGGGAGGTGGAGAGTAGGGGTGTGACCAAGCAAAAGGGGGTTCCAACAACGCTGCATGACTTGGTCACGTGCCCGGCGGGAGAGGAAGGGGAGAGACAACATGGTGAGGAGGATTGTGGAACGTGCATTGCGACAAAGGACCAAGTAAGTGCTTATGATGGATGATTTGTGCCCGTGCATGTTAAGTGAGCCCTGAGTGAGCGCTCACTGAGCCATTTGGCGCGCTCACTGAGCGCTCAGTGAGCCGGCTCAGTGACGGCTCAGTGACGGCTCAGTCAGGGTGCTCAGTCAACTGAGCCGTCCAAAAAAAGAAACCCCCCCGGTGAAATCCTCTTGGCCTAGGGACTGGTATCCCTTTGGGGACATTCCAAAACCCCAACCCACCCCCGAAAGCCACAAGTTTTCACATTAAACCCCTTGAAAAACACCACTTAGCCCCAAATGAGCCGTTTTAGCCCCAAATGAGCCCCAACTTCACATTTCCAAGTGAGCCGCAGGTACATTGTTAAATTGCCGTTGTGGCGGGGGGCATGATAGCGCCCCTTTGGCGAAGTAATGGCCTACCCGGTCATCCTTGAGGCTAGTAGGCCCACTCAAGTCCCGTAGTGCCTTCGACAATAGGGAAGTCTCCTCCGCGGTGGAGGAGGGAGCAAGGGTGGAAGTGGAGGGACATTTCATTGCAAACAAATATGATATTTGTAAGCGGGAGAGGGAGTAAAATGGGACAATGCGCTATGGGCAATAGCTAGCATGCACGACGGGACAATGAAAAAAATGGCACTTCTTGGTTCACATCATATGGTTCTAATATTGATGTAGTAGAGGCTAGAACTTTCTAGCGAAGCGTTCTAGGCTAGAACGAAATTGGGTCTTCTAGTGTGTACCTAGGGCTTTGCCCAAGGAGGAGTCACTCGGTTAGTGTGCCCTCTACGCCCCCCCCGCTTACGTGGACGGTAGCACCGCCGCTCAGCCAAGTCGCCCGGGCTAGCACCGGGGTAGGGCAGCGCTTGGCGCGCCCTAGGACCATTCCACTCGCCGCTTCGTGGCACCGTGGTGAACTTGTCTGCTCATGTGAAACCGCACTTGTGCCACGGCGGTCCAGGAGCGCGGACCCCGACAATTGAGTGCAAGACCGGCCTGCCATGTGCCAGCGGCAGTCACACGAGGCTTAGCAGAATGCATCTCGACCTAGATGTCGCGTGTCGAGACCGACTACAACCCCGGGTCTCAGCGTCGGGCTATCCTGGCCTCCCCCACGGTCCACTTTGCCGTCCAACCCTCGCAACCTAGTCTAGTCTCGAGCACCTCATCCTAGTGCAACCTCTTACTAGACATTGCCTGCATGTTGATTGACATTGCCCAGAACGAGCCTCCCGTGAGAGTCATCTTCATCGCGGACCGACACCACATACACACCGTATGTGTTCTTTGCTCTTCCCTCGAACATGCCTTCTTTCCTCTTCCCCCTCGCCACGACCCTCCCAGTGCCGTGCTCATGGCCCCAACCCTGTTTCGTGCACGCATCTTGCCCTATGTTCTCTCAGCCGCAACGCCCGCGTACTCATGAAGCTTAATTTTGGCAACACAGAACCACCGTACGTCGGCTAGGCCTGCAAGTTGGGCCCCATGTGTGACGTGGCACACTAGTGAAACCCGCGAGTGGCAGAAGCAAAATGCAGCGTCCCGGGAGGCCAATGTGCGCCTGCCGCTCAGCCCCTGAGGCTTGCGTAATTATTGTTTATGCCCGCTTATACCTGCCGCTGCCCCCCCCCCCCCCCCACCTGCTTCTCACTCGCACGTCCCATGCCTCCCCCTCCTCTGCTTCTCATTTCAGGTTCTAGAGTTCCATGGCAACCCAGTCAACCTTCGCCAAAAAAGCCCCTGCCCGGCGTGCGGCGGACATCCACCCCGGTGAGGCGTGGCTAGCCACAACAATTGGTTGGAGTGAAGGGGCCAACAAGCAGGAGCTCACCGTTGTCCTTCAGGAGTCCAACATTCCCGTGGATGCCTCCCATCCCAACGACCTGGTGATCGGCGCCCTGTGCCTCTCTTTGGCACTGCCTCAACATTGGCATGCACCAGAATTTGGACGGCTACTACCACTAGGCGACGTACCGGGTGGCCATGAGCGACCTTATCTCGTTCCTGGGCAAAGCACCTCCGGACACCGTGCACCATCTCTAGCAGATCGCAGCCTCCCAGGTGGCCCCCTTCTGTGACTCGCCATGCGCAGTCTGCCCCTCCCACTTCCTCATGCTCTTGGGAGCCCATGGCACCCCCAAACAACCCATGCAACGTGTCCCCCTCCTTCATTGGTTGATGTGCTAACATGTGGCACACCATAGGAAAACCCTCTGCAGCCATATCACCGCCCACCCCGACTTCCGCCATCCATGCCCCGGTCCTCTGACCCTGCAGCAATGGAACGCAAAGCTTGTGCGCCACACTTCGGAAAGTAGTGATAGTGCGCGGATAGAGGGTGATGAGGCGCACTACATGGCCTTCCTCCTTGGGACGCCTTTTAGCAGAAAAGGAAAGCACATAAGCAGGGACACCAAAGGAGGAAAACATCTCGACAGTGTGCCGGTCCCCATGGGGTCCCCATAACACACGGGCCCAGATCCCCGACAAGTGGGGACTATCCCCAAAACGAGGCATGCAGATGCACTGCGCGCGCCCCAAAAACTGCTGCAGACACTGCATCCTACAGACGCCGACAGACAATCGCAACCAATGGGCAAGCAGGGCCTCCCATGATTTCTCCGCCGTCCGCACGCTTTGCCCACCCAAGTCCACGTCTTTCCCAAGCCACACCAGGCGCGTAACCGGCTCCAGGGTGCTCTCAGGGCTCATAACTCCACCCGCTGCACGCAACGCTTGCACCGCACGCATGGCCTGATCACGCACTCGCGCTCTACCCCGTCCCACAATGAGCACATCGTCAATGTAGATTAAAACCAACACCCCAACCAAACCGATTTCCTCCACTAATCTCTCCAAGACCTGCTAGCACAGAATTGCACCATATTTCTTTTTCATTTTATGAACGTGTTTTATGAACGGGTTTTATGAACAGATGCAGAGGCACGCAAAACTTGCTCCATTTTCAATTTGTTTAGTCAACTTCACTGCTTTTAGTTGCCCCTTGTCCGTGCTGGTTCTTACCCCTAAACCTCAGGGCTGGGGCCCATCGGACCCTTCCAAAAGGGGGGCTGTGGCCTGGGTTTTGCCCCCATCCGGGAGCTGGGCATGGGTTCAGGCAGGGGGTTCGGGTGGGGGTTTGGCCAAGTGTTGCGCTAGGGCATCAACCTCAATGGGGGCGGCCTCAGATGCGGCTTCGGGCTGGGGCTGAGGGGCCTGCTTAGCCCCGGGCTTGGGATCAGGGTTTGCGGGCTTGGGGGCCGGCTCAGCCGGCGGGTCAGCGTCCGGTTTGGGGTTAGGCTTCTTTTTGGACTTGGCAGCCTTCTTAGCTGCAGCTGCACCCCTTTGTTGCTCCCAATGGGTCAATGCTAAAGCATGAGAGGATACAACAGATGCCTCTCAACCCGAAACATCTCCTTTTCCCCTGCCTGTTCCACCCACACTCCCCCCCCCCTCCCCCCACAACCGAGGTCATAACCCCATGGTAGACACGTTCGATGTAGGGCACAAAAGCCAGTGCACCAAGCAGGGGGTCAAGTGACTCATCCCCCTCCAAAGAGGGGGGTTCCTCGCGCCGCTTTTGCTGCTACGGCTACTTTCCCTTCACCTCCTTCCCATGTCCACGGGGGGCTGCCTGGTCTGACGATGAGCTACTGCTCGATTCGAAGGACTTGCGCTTGTGCGTGGGGGGCTTTTTCAGCTTGGTGACTTTGGGGGGGGGGGTGTTTGTCGGCGGGGGGGGAAGGGGCTTTGCTGGGGAGGCGCTGCGGGGGGTGGGGGAGCTCAACCGGTAACTGGACAGCACAATCTCCTCTCCAGCATAGCCCTCCGACCCCAACTAACCCGGGCTAGGCCAGCACGGCGTGTTCGCCGCCAACGTGTCCGTTAGGCGGCGGGACCGTTCCCACTCCCGCTACGCGGACATGATAGAGCAACACCGTTGCGGGTTGAGGAGGTGCAGCTGGTAGAGGGCAGATAGGGCAATGCTGAACTCGTTGGTGCCCAGCCGGTAGCGGATGCGAACCCCCGCGACGTCCGCCGGGTTCAGTTCTAGGTCCATGATCTGTGACCGTACCGTTCATAAAATTCGTTCATAAAACGGGTTCATGACACGCGTTCATGGTTCATAAAGCCCTTTGGCCGGCTAGCCCCGGCCACATGCAGCACCACGGCCCCTGCGGGCGCCCCCCAGGGCCCCCTCCCAGCGCAGCTGCGCATTTCTGAACTGCCCTCGATGCCATGGGCAGCGTCGGACCGCAGACGGATGTCAAGGTATGTGTGTTCATTATTTGTTCATAATTCGTTGATAATTCGCCGTTCATACGTCACTGACGCTGCACTGCCCGTTTATGGGGCGGGTGATGGTGAGGCCCTCAACCCCCCCCCTCGTACCAAGCCTTTTGCCTAGGGTCATACACCCCCCTCAAAATGGATTCCAACTGCGGGGTGTACTCTCACTTGCGCCGGGAGCGCTGCAGCTTCACCCACCCCTTTTCCTCCCAGTGAAGGAAGCATAGTTCCCAATGGGACTCTCGCATCAAGGCCCCCCGCGGGCCCGTAAAAACTTTAACTTGCGTCAAATCGCCGGCACCAATTGGTACGGGGATGGAGGACAGGGGTTTTTCCCGGTAGGGGATTCCATGTCCATGCCCCCCCTGCGTGCCGCCAGACCCCGCCCGCACCCTTGTGGCGGATGCGGTGCCGCAAAAGGCGGCAAAATGCCGAGCGTAGGGTGATGTATGTCACTCCAGGCGTCGAAAAAAGGGGGGCATCGTGGGAGTACTCACTGTCCAGCGCTCTCTGCACCCAAGGCAGGGTTAGCACAGTACGCTGGTTGGCGTGGCTCGGGCCCCACGCATGGCCGGCCTCCCTCCTAAACCACGGGGTCACAAGCAAAACCCCCTGCCCCCCCCCCCCCAGCTCCTGCGTCCTCCACTACAACCTCCTCCGTCTCGGGCTTCACCTCCTCGATGTGTTCCCCGGCTTCCTCCTCTTTCACCCCCCCCCCCCGCTGCCTCCTTGTTCTTCCTGTTTTCCTCCTTCTTCTTCTCCTTCTTCCATCTCTTTTCCTCCTTCTTCTTCTCCTTTTTCCTGCTGTTCCTCTCCTGCTCCGAACAGTTGGACGAATCTTCACTCGAAAAGTCGGCAGCGGGTGGGCGGGGTGAGCGGCGGGGGGTCTCCCGGAGGAGTGGGCTTGACGGGGCGGATGAGCTTGAGGTGCAGGTGGGGGTGGACCTTCGGCTTGAGCTTGAGCTTGAGATAGAACTTGGGTTGCCAGCCGCTGCTCTTGCGGACGTGGGGGAAGGTGTTCATGAATCGTTCATAAACCCGGTTCATAATTCATCAGTTCAGAAATCGGTGCATAATTCATTTATGACGCCATTTTCGGTTTTATGAACGCCGAATCATGAACGCAATATGAACGCGAACAACAACCTTCTTCAAAATGTAATTGGTGCTCTCCACAACGTCCCCTGCCACGGCAGCCAATCCCACCTCGCATGCATCCGCACTCTCAAGCATTGTTTCACAATCCTCTTCGAGGAACAACGAATAGTGCGACCCCGACTCCCTGCAGCAGTGTTCCCGAAATGCAGCAACAACACGTCGGCGGGAAGGGCGTGGCACAACCGGAATTGGCGAGTACAAAGTGCGTAAGATTGTTCGCAGCCCCAAAACCACTTGCCATGAGGGGTCCTCCTCGATGTATGCAAGCAGGGGCGCAATCTGTTCCCAGGCCCAGAACAGGTTGTGGGCCTCCTCCCCGTCCGGTTCGTTGTGCGCCCCCGACCGCACTCCACACCGGTTGCGGTACAGAATTTTCTTTACCTCCCCTGGAACCTGAGGGGGATGATTTCCCACCTTGGCCTCTAGGAAGGCCACGAAAAGCCTTCCGAAGGCCATGCAACAATGGGAGATTCACAAAAAAACCCAGCTTTTTCGCAATGACCAGCAGCAGCTCGCCGGTGCATCCTGCCGCATCCAAACTTTTGCCGGTCACCCGATACCGACCATGATTAGTGGCATCAAACTCGGTGGTCCTCCGAGCAGCGACCCCATTCCACCGCTTGGCCGTATTGTCCCGCACGGTCTGATTGAAAATACTCCCCACTTGGTGAGCCACGCTGA